>CM064879.1:62888712-63141519 GCA_003313485.2 Penstemon barbatus | reverse complement strand
TTTATACCCCACAAAATAATGCAAAAGCACCTTTTTACCTAAAAAAATTATTAATAACCCCCTATTAATTTTAAAAATTGATAATAACTCCCTGTTATTTTTTAAGATTGATATAAATTCGGTGACTAAAAAACATAAAATAGCGTCAAATTAATTTATAATGAAATTAATATAATGAAAACGTGATTATTCATATAATATTTTATCAACAAAATATTATATGAATAATATTATAATCAAATAAAAATATTATGGAATATTATAATCAAATAAAAATATTATATGAATAATATTATAATCAAACAAAATATTATATTACTAATATTATAATCAAATAAAAATATTATATGAATAATATTATAATTAAACAAAAATATTATGTAATATTATAATCAAATAAAAATATTATATGAATAATATTATCATCAAACAAAAATATTATGGGAAAATTCTTATCCAAGTCTGGCTTGGCCAAACCCATCCAACTACCAAGCAAGTGTATTGCACTTGCTTTGTGATTGGTTACTCTCCTGGGAGTTACATCCAATCCCAAAGCAAGTGTATTACACTTGCCATGTAGTTGTTTTGAGATCGGCCAAACCGGATCTGGGTAAGAATTTCCCAATATGTTCCTAAACTTTCTTAACAACTAAACAATTAATATTTTCCTTTCCATTTCCTTTCTTTAGGGTAAGAATTTCCCAATATTTCCTAAACTTTCTTAAATAACCAAACAATTAATATTTTCCTTTCCCTTTCCTTTCTTTTGGGTAAGAATTTCCCAATATTTCCTAAACTTTCTTAAATAACCAAACAATTAATATTTTCCTTTCCATTTCCTTTCTTTTGGGTAAGAATTTCCCAATATTTCCTAAACTTTCTTAAATAACCAAACAATTAATATTTTCCTTTCCCTTTCCTTTCTTTTTCCGTTTCCAACAATTTTCTCTACAATTCCGGACAGCCAAACAAAACAAGCTATTAATGAGTGTGATTGAAACTTTCCGTTATTGGTTATTGAAATTCTCAAATTTATCTAGAGAACAGGGGGAGCTTCCCACAAGCCATTCCAATTGAATTCCGCATGGCGGCGTATGAAAATGATTATACCCCGAGCCCGGCGGAATTCAAGGGGACTTCTTCCGGATCTCTACTCCACTCGATAATTGCACTTGTACTATGGCTGGGTTTTGTCCATTTCAACTTCATCGTCATTGTGGGTTCGTTCGTGTTTCTCCCACTCCCCAAAGCCCTAATGTTCGTAATATCTTCTAAAATTTCAACAATCTGTACCTTTTTTTTTCCGTATTTGTGGTGAATTGTAAAATTTTCGACATATGAATTTTGTGCATTGTATTGTAGGGTTATAGGATTGCTTCTGGTGCTTGTGTTGGTTCCAATTGATGAGAGAAGCATATGGGGTCGGAAATTATCCAGGTTATCATCCGATTTTTTTGCTTTTTTATTTTATTATATTGTTGGATTCATGATGTTTTACTTATTATGTATAGTTTGGTTGAAGTATTGGTGAATGATGTATCAGGTATATATGTAAGCATGCTGTTGGTTATTTCCCAATGAATTTATATGTGGAGGACATCAAAGCCTTTGATCCTAATGAAGCCTATGGTAATTACTATTATGCCCTGTTCCTGAAAATATGTTTATTGTTCCATTTACTGTGCGGCTTGGGATTTTTAAATCTGAAGGCTTGAGCTCCACTTGAAGTTATTTAAGTTTTTTTTTGGTTTTAATTTTTTTTTACTAATTCAACAAAATTAATTTTGGCTATTTTGAAATGAAGCTTCTACTTGAGAAAGGATATTTGGGTCTTTATATATCATTATAGTATCTCTTTCTCAGTGAAATTTGGTGAAAGATAAATTTAAGAATTATCATTTCAAATCTTACCCTCTCTGGTGTTGTGTTTTCTGTGGGATAAAGTTAATATTTTATGTGTCATTTCTTCTGTGTGCTGTTACGAACTATTTATGACTGCAGAATATTCAGCTTTTGCTATCTTGTCACTTAAAAATTTGAACAAGAGTAGACTTCCATGCCTGTTTAGGATCACTGCAATTGTGTTTGGCATCTTTTTGTATTTCAAACGTCTAGTCATTGCATCTTTTTCTTCTTGCTCTCATGGTGTGCAGTTCTTATGACAGTAGTTCTCTTTCACCAGTTTAGTCTGTTTAACACAGTACCAATTTAGTATAATGTGCCAGGTTGTACATTATTTTTCTATTGTGCATGGATAGGTTACAATTTTACAATTTTAGCATAGAAAAATTGTAAACATCTTTTTTTAAGAAACACTGATCCTTGCTACATGCTACCTGCAGTTTTTGGATATGAACCACATTCAGTTTGGCCTATTGGAGTTGTTGTACTATCTGACCTCACAGGTTTAATGCCTCTGAAAAAAGTCAAGGTTCTTGCCAGTACTGCTGTAAGAATCTACAGGCTTATTCATGTCATGGATTCATAATATTGATATTTCTTGACTATTAATTGTGAAAAAACTTTTGATCAGGTGTTTTACGCACCGTTCATGAGACATATATGGTCATGGATGGGAGCTGCATCTGCTACAAGGAAAAATTTTAAGTCCCATTTGGCTTCTGGTTACAGCTGTCTCATAGTGCCAGGGGGAGTCCAAGAGACATTCTACTTGGAGCATGGCTCAGAGGTTTATCCTTGCAACTCAGTTTTTTAGTGCTCAATGCATGGTTTGAAGAATGCATATGCTTATATATATTAACATGTTATGTTTTTTCTTTTTCTCATCAGCTGTTTTTATATTAGTAGATGATATTTTTTTTTCACATATCTTCCGTTTTTAGCTTCTTAGGACACTTGCAATAAACAAGCTTTGTCGTTGTTTGTTTCTGCACTATGTTATACTATCTTGATTTTTTGGCGTTTCGAGTGGAACATAGTCTATCACACGCACGCTGAAAAACGTCACAGTGCAGTCTCAGATATTGCTTGGACATGGATACGGGCAGGACACTTATGGGATACTCCATGTGGCTTGTCCAGAAAAAGGAAAAAGTTTCAAGGAACAAGAGAGCGAGCAAAAGGAGATATTCGGTCAAACTTTTTAGTAGTACCAAAGCTTCAACAAATTGTAGACATGGCGGGAATCGATTAGGAGCATGGTCGAAAGACCAGTTGCATGGCAAGCTGATATCAAGTGTGGAGACGAAGAGTGGTATTAGTATATCCGAAAAATCACTGCTCCTTCAAAGAAGAACTAGGAGATTTGAGAAAGAAGGGTGCCCTGCATTTCTCCTCCATTAGTAGTAAGAGAGAATAAGAAAAAAAAAAAATGGAAGGGCTGAACGGCGGCTAATAAGAGAAAAAGGGGATCTTTATTTTCCTCTTACAAGTAAAAATGGCTAGGGTTAACAATGAGAGAAAAAGGCAGTTCCACTCTTTACGCCATAAGCAAAAAGTATAAATTTGTTTTATAAATAATCGAACTAAGGTATGTACTAATAAAATAACCTTGTTAAGTGTTATTTGAAAATAAAACCTTTCAATCAACATTTAATTGCAGGATCGTATGTATTATGCATAGCACATATCTTTATTTATTTATATAAAAATAGGTCATATCCCCACCATGTCATATCCTATATATAAAAATTCATGTCTCCGTGTCCGTGTCGTGTGGTATTCGTCTCCACATGTCAGTGTACGTGCATCATAGTTATGCACATGATGTGAAATTCAATAAGTATCTTCCGAATTTTCTTTTTGGCGTGGTAATTTCCATGATGTCATTTTGGTGTAAGTTATGCTTATTAACTTAGTATGTTACTGGGAAGTGTTGGCATTGCCCCCTCCTAATAGAACAACCTTGTAAAAGAAGTGACATTGATAAAATGAGCTAGGATGTTTGAAAGCATCATCTTTCTGGAGTCTGGACTTGTGAAATTCCACTAAAACTCATGTTTTTGGTTGATTTACTTATTAAGCATATCATCAACACCAGATGTAACTGATGATTTGAATAACAATGACTTAGTTATTTATGCATCACTTTTCCTCTCTTAATTTACATATTTTTGTTGGGGGTGGGTGGGGTGGGGGATGTATATGTTGAATTTGAGGGTAATGAGAACTTAATACATCAAGCGAGAAAATAAGTTGACAATGTAAATCCATCCCTTTTCCTCTAAATTCAGGATGTTTGTACCATATCGTAAATAGATTTTCTGCTGCTTCATACACAGGTTGCCTTTATTAAAAGAAGAACAGGATTTGTGCGCATAGCTATAGAGATGGGCAAACCTCTTGTTCCTGTTTTCTGCTTTGGTCAGGTATAATTGCTTTCATTCCTCAATTGTTACTTAATATTTCTAATTATTTTCGATTGGCCTACTAGTCAGTACAGTAACTCATCTGTTTAATATGCATGTAGTCATCTAATATCTAAGAACGCTTTAGTTGGACCCCCTCTCTCTTTTATTCCCATGCATGACTTTCTTACTGAGGGAATTCAAATCAAATCACACTTTAATTCGAGATTAAGAGGCTGTGTCCTCGGGTTAAAGTTTTTCAAATATCAAAGTCAATTCAGAGAAGATAAAATTATCGTTGAGTTCAAATCCCTAGTGTTCGAAAATCGTCATCCTTGAAGATCAGATCAAAGGATCTACTAGAGATTGTACGTTATATTGTTTCAAAATATTAAAGTCTGAATTTTTAATTTCTTTTTTGTCTTTTAATTACACGACACAAAATTTGCTATACAAGGAGTTTCAAAGGATTTATTCGTCTTCCTACCAAAAAGACTTCTCATTTCCGAATGTTTCGGTCTAGATGTTGATTTACCAATAACATCACTTTAAAGGTTTCACAGGTTGATTTCAAATCAGATGTCACAATTTGTTGCAATTCTGCATAATTATCTGATGACATGGCATCGTTTAATTGGCTTTGAATGTCCTATGAGAAAAGATTTGATTTTTTGGCTTCTTCTTGCCTTGTGTAGGGATATTGTATGCCAAATATTGTTTTGAAAGGAGATTTAATTTAATTGGA
Source organism: Penstemon barbatus (assembly GCA_003313485.2). Classification (NCBI taxonomy): domain Eukaryota; kingdom Viridiplantae; phylum Streptophyta; class Magnoliopsida; order Lamiales; family Plantaginaceae; genus Penstemon; species Penstemon barbatus. Next base: position 63,136,467 of record CM064879.1, on the reverse strand, counting down.
AAATCTTTCTCATTTGGTAAAATACAATTAGATAGGTATTTACTATAATCTTTGGGAATTAAATTTGATAAAACCCCAAAATAATAACAGAAAATTAAATTGATAAATAATATTTCGTCACTTATAATCAATTTATTGGCTGACTTGTCTACACTCCTATAAGGGGTGTGATATGATGATGTTTAAAGATTTGTAGAGAAGTTACATGGAATATCTTATATGTTCTTGTCAAACAACTTGGACTTGTGGATTGTTGTCCACAAAACATGCAAGAATCCCCAATTTGGTGCATGACAATTTACGAGTTCTTTATCTACGAAGCATAAAAGTACTTATGTTGCGTGTAAGTGCTATAAAACACAATGAAACATTGTAGTCATATTTATGGCATGAAAGCAACGCGGAGCACAGTAAAATCATAATAAACATATTATAATCAATATGTAAAGAAAGAAACTTACCTATAATTAAGATCATGGACAGTTTTTGTTTGTTGCAAACCAATGAAACTCAAATGTATTAGTTTGAATACCTGAGAACGGGGTTATATGCAAGAAAAAAGGTTGAAATTTAGGAAGACATGAACAATTGAAGGGAGGAATGAAGCATGAGAGTGAATTTTGTTGAAAAGGTTGTCAGTGAGGTTTTTTTGGCTGTTTTACATAATATAGGGTGTCATGGGATGATGTAGTCATTTGTAGAATTGGACATGAAAGAAAATTGAGGAGATTGCTTAAAACTCTTAAGAAAGGAACTGATCTCACAATCATTAGTGGGATTGTGAGACCTCCTGGCCAGAAAACTCTGTTCTGCTGTCAAATTGTAGAAACTAGACTGAAAAGGGCCTTGTGGTCTACCTGGAAGCAGCTGTCTTGTGCTTTCTTCCTATGGTTTCAGACAGCCATTTTGAACTCTGGGGGCCACCATGTGGTCTACCTGGGTCCTTGCTATCCTTTATTGTCTGTCTGAAGCCTCACAAAGCCATAGAGGTTCGCAGGCTACGCTACCTCCTTTTGGTCTTTGTGGTTTCTTGGGCATGTTCCTGAGGGTGACATTCGTAAAGAACGTTTCCCACTCTGTCAAGCGAGACTAATATCATTTATTAACAGGAGGTATTCCGGAAAATGGATAATTTATAAAATCAAGTGTTACAATCAAAGTTGTGAGTGTAAATTTACCTCAAGTTCCCTAGGCGGCAATATGCACAATGAGATGACTTCAATGCACCTATGGTAACTGACAATAAGAAGTGAAGTTTGAAAAATTGGAAAATAAATAAATTAGAAACTCGCTAAATAAATATCATAAGCGAAAATTGGTGTTGACAATTTACCTATGCTGTCTTTGCATATTACTTAGTTGCAGGTTTGTCCGTAGATTTATGAGAATTCATCATTTTACTTTAGTAATTTTCGAATTATCACACATCTGTTCGGTTTTCTCAATTGTTCCGCAGGGTGAAGTATACAAGTGGTGGAAGCCTGGCGGAAAGCTTTACTTTGAATTCTCTAGAGCTATAAAGTTCGCACCAATAGTTTTCTGGGGTGTACTAGGGTAAGTTCATGCTTCTTTTGGTGTGCAACTCTCTTTTGATGATTGCTTCCCCTTCACTGATTTCAAAGCAAATAACATGCTTATCCAAAACCTCATAAGTATTTCATGTAACCTAATGCTGCAGCTGCTCCTGTGCGTCTATCTATTAAACGTTGCTTGGGTTGACTAATAGAAGCGAAGGGAAAATAATAAGAACGTAGACTGTTGGACTAATATTCTTGTTTAGATATGTTGAGCAAAATGAAAGGAAAAGAAGGAAGTTTGAAAATGGCCATCTGCAGCTCCTTGTCTCCTTTTAAGATTACAAACATCCCCTTCTATTTTGTTCATATCTGAGTGAAGACTTTTCTTTTCAGTACAACCCTCATTGTAGAGAATAATACTAGGCCTATAGCTGAAGAACTAAATGTTTCATAATATGATCAATGCGTCATATAACTTGCAGTACCTTGGTGCCTCTGTGAGGATGTGTTAGACTAATCTAGTTTCCCAGGTGTAGTTTTGGTAATGCTGCATTTTTTTTTTAATATTTTGTACATGGATATCTTTTCCATGCCACATGAACAGCCATACCTTTGGCTCATTTGAGCAAGCACTTCGATGTGCTATTAACAATTATGCACTCTACACGTTGAGACCTATTAAAGATCCTAAAAAATGATTGTGGAGCTTAATATTTCTATGCATAAACCACTACTTCACCATTGGATTTTAGTGTATGATGAGAAGAGCATGCATGCTACTAGTTTCGTTGAAGAAGGCAAGATGAGTCTGATGATATTAGTACCCTACATTGAAGGTTGTTACGGACTATAATGAAAAAAGAGAAGCTTTTAAGAAGTTATAGATTATAAACTATCTTTATTCTTAATCTATATGTTGTGACATTCATATGTATAATGTTGTTTAAAAATATTTATTCCTGTAATTTTTAAACTATAAAGGGGTCTTTGACTCTTTGTATACCTCCCACACGTCAGGGGTGTTTGTGTAATTTCTATATCATTAATAAGGGAGGGGATATTTGTCTTTTTAATGAGAAGATAGTTTCAAGGGGTGTTTATGTTTACTCCCATTAGTAGGAGGCCGCCTTGTAAATAGCCCATGTCTTAACCATCAAAGTTTATGTTTATTCTGATTTTTAATGAGAAGATAGTTTGTGTTTATGTTTACTCCCATTTATGTTTATTCTGATTTTTAAGGGAGAAATAAGAGAACCATTTGCACAGATTATTAGAATTCTCATCTAAAAGCTACCTTTTCATGGTCATTTTGCAGTTCACCTCTTCCATTTAGGCATCCAATGCATGTGGTGGTTGGTCGACCTATTATGCTCAAGAAAAATCCACAACCTAGCATGCAAGAGGTATCTTCTCATACACCTTTTATGCATATATACTGTATAAATTTCAATTGGACACGTTAAATGTTGATAGAATTGAAAGAACGATAAGAACATAAGGTTTAGGAGAATGTGTTAGTCTCTTAAAATGACTAACTAGATTATATTTATACTAGAGGCAATAATATTCTAAATAGAATCCTAACACTATTCTCTTAACATTAAATGGTGTAATATAGAATTTCTGTATTTAATAATTATGTTATATATCGTTGTATTGATTTCTAAGCCTCTTGAACCCTTTCACTTTAGAGGCCCAGCTAATTATTCATTGGCTTCATCCTTCATTTGGGTTATTTTCACGAAAATAAAATGCTTGGCTGGCTGTCTGAGTTTTATACGTGTAGTGTTTACAAAGTGGATCCATATCAGTGAGGTAGCCAACAATCCTGATTGAACAAAATAGGATGGCGCATACTTCATAAGTCACTTTTGACTGAGCATCTTTTCTCCTATCTCATGAAAAAATTATTTGAACGTGAATGGAGCATGGAGTAGTATTACACGTCAAGTGTGATTAATTGTTATTTTTCCATCCTATTCCTTTCCAATGTTCCCAAGGAAAACATGCTTTCACCCATATTTTCTGGGATCATCTTGCTCTTGCTCTCATGCCTTCTCCACCTATTTTTTTTTTTTTTTTTTTTTTGTGATTTTACCTCTAAGGAGAATCTGAGCAACTTTATATCTTATTCGTCAATGTTATGACTATAGAGGGGATTTTATTCTTTGATTGTTAATCTGGAAAAGTTTTCTACTCGGGGTAATTTTGTTAATCATTTTGTGTCCAAGTAATATGTTGTCAGAATATAATCATAAGAGTCATATCTTTCTTGAATCCAATACACTGCTCTTATGTCAATAGTTTGTGCTTGTGCATGTCCATCTCAATTTTGAGTTCTTAATGTTTTGAAAGATAACCAGTTGCCCTGACATGCACCGATAATGAGACTAATGATTTTCTCCTAGGAGTTTGGAGGGTTTTAATTTTGGACTGCAAAATTGTGATGGTGGTGACGATGTGTAACTTTTGTTTTTTCACCATTTTCGTGATCATAATCATTAGAAGTTGTGCTATTAATTTATGGAAGGTCCTGTTATTGTTGGCAGTTTCTTAATGCTACTTAATTCAACAAAGTTGTGCTATTAATTCATGGAAGGTCCTGTTATTGTTGTCAGTTTCTTAATGCTACTTAATTTGACTTTGACTGCAAAAATCTTCAAAAAAAGAAAAAGATACTCTGTTTTTATTTTGACTTAATCAATTGATATTGGATTGCTGGCCAAAAATCTTTCATCGGCTCTTTTCTTCTATATGTGGTGCTGGAGTTCACGAGAATTGCTAATGTTGATTTTGGTCGTATGGTGGTGCTTGATAGAATCTAGATTGACAATTGTGAAATATTCCTCGAAATATTCAGATCATCCAAGTTAGGAAAGAAGTCTTACTATTGAAAATTTTCAGATGCCAAATTTTTGGATTTGAAGTTGCTTTTGGATCTTTATAGATGGAGTGTGAGCATTTTTGTAATGGAGTAATGGATGATGGGTGGAATCTTTGAAACTAGGGCAATAATTTTGGATAAGCCATCAATGATGATAAAATCCTAATTTGCTAGAACATGATTGCTATGGTGGCTTATTGAAATGTTTAGTGTTAGCTCTAAAGAGTATATTGTTAAAATTTTAATTCAATGAGAGATTATCGAAGACGGTAAATAACATGGTCTGGTTGTTTTAACCAAAAGGATTGAAGTGTTGGAGCTGTTAGATGTTAACCAGGAGCTCCATGCCAATTCTTATTGGATCTCGGTTGTTCTCAACACTGATGACTTTCTATCTTCTAAGAGAATATAAGTACAACCTCAGCGAAAAATTAGTATGTCCATCTTCTACATGGCTGGTGTGGTGCAACACGTGGAGGAGATCACGTTACTACCTAAATTTAATGATGTATCCTGACCCATTTTGCTGGGTTACCTGGTTCTACATAACCCCAATTTAGTGTCAAACTATAAGATGTTGAGGAAATCAAGCACCCTTTGCTCACAACCAATTTCTCCTTATTTCTTCTTCTTTGGTGCCTCAATATTTGGCAGCTATAACAAGTTTCAAGTTGAATTGTAACCTACATTTTTGTGTGTGCGGGTGCACAAGCAACTGTGTATTTAATTGTGTCTATATGTGCATGTGTGTATACAAATCTTTTATTGTTTGCTTTTGGTATATAGAACGATGAATCTCACCCTCATTCTTTTTTCTTTCCTTGGATTTTATATACAAGGTCGAGGACGTTCATGGCCAGTTTGTTGAAGCACTTGAAGATCTCTATGAGAGGCACAAAGCAAGAGTTGGATATGCTGACACAAAACTTCGAATTATGTAGTGATTGATATACCTGAAGGTCTTTTGTTTTCAACTTTTCATATTGTACCAATGTTGCTTATCATTATATATAATTTATGCCGTCTGTAAGAATTGAATAATAGAACTCAATTGATTTAATCTATATTGTACAACTAAATATATACAAGAGCCCTAGCTATTAGAGAAGAAAACTAGAAGAACAGATCCCATAAATTATGGGACACTTAAACATAAAAAAAAACTAAGCTAATATAGGCCTTATTCTAAGGAAAGAAATCTCTAACAAAATTAAGTAAAGAAAGTCTCCAAATTATATGTTTTTCCACACTTCTCCTCAAGCTGGTGAATAGGTATTCTCCATTCCCTCAGCTTGGATACAATACTCTGAAAGCCTGAGCTTTTTAATCCCTTGGTGAGAAAATCAGCAAATTGACCATACGTAGTTACGTAGGGTGTACATATGAGTCCACTGCCCAACTTTTCTTTGATAAAGTGTCTGTCAATTTCAATGTGCTTAGTTCGATCATGTTGTATTGGATTGTGAGCTATGTTAATAGCGGATTTGTTGTCACAATAAAGTCTCATATGGCCTTCCCACTTGATCTTTAAATCTTGAAGAAGAATCTTCAACCAAAGTAGCTCACACACACCTTGAGCCATAGCTCGGAATTTAGCCTCTGCACTTGACCGAGCTACAACACTTTGTTTTTTACTTCTCCATGTCACAAGATTCCCTCTTAGGAAGGTGCAATATCCTGAAGTAGACCTTCTATCAACAACTGAACCAACATAATCAACATCAGTGTAGGCTTCAAGTACTAGTCCACCATTTCTCTTGAACAAAATACCCTTCCCAACTGATCCCTTAAGGTACTGTAGTATTCTATGAGCTGCCTTTAGATGAACTTCCTTGAGGTTGTGCATAAACTGACTAATCATACTCACTGCATATGCTATATCAGGTCGTGTAAAAGATAGATAAATGAGTCTTCCCAGTAAGCGTTGATACGTTTCCTTATTCACTGCATGGATCAAAATTTTCATCTTTTCCATCGAAAACATCGAAAAGTTTTCGTTTTTGAATCAGGCGAAACAAAAACAAGATGTAATTTCGAAACTATTTATTTGTCTTAAACTATGTTATTTTCCTAAATTTAATAACCTTTTTTACAAATTTTCCTTAGTGTTTCCGTAATATTTCCGAATAGTCTCGAAAAGTTTCCAATATTTGACTGACCGAAACATACATTTGAACCGAAATTTTGATCCATGCCTGCAACATCCTCTTCTATTGTTCCGAGTTTGAAGTTAGGATCAATGGGTGTACTAGCTGTTTGCTTGTTGTCTTGCTAGTTTCCTTGAGAAGATCTGTGACATACTTCTGTTGAGAGATAAAAATTCCTTGCTTAGAGTGAGCAACCTCAATCTCGAGAAAGTACTTCAATCTCCCTAACACTTTGATTTCAAACTCCTTAGCCAAACAATGAGTTAAAACTTGTTTCTCTTTAACATCATCTCCAGTCGCAATTATGTCATCAACATATACTAAGAGAGCCGTAACTGCCCCTGAGGAGAATGTTTAATGAATAATGTGTGATCTCCTTGACTCTGTTTGTATCCCATAGCCAACATTACTCTCGCAAATCTCCCAAACCATGCCCGTGGTGATTGTTTGAGGCCATACAATGCCTTCTTCAATTTACACACGGTATGAGCTGCCAAATTCTTTTCATATTCTGGTGCAACTTCCATATAGATCTCTTCCTCTAATTCTCCATGTAGGAAAGCATTTTTGGCATCAAATTGTTGCAACTCCCAACCATAATTAGTTGCTAGTGACAACAATAATCTAACTGTGTTCATTTTTGCAATAGGGGCAAAAGTCTCTAGGTAATCAATTCCATAGATTTGAGTATATCCTTTGGCCACCAAACGCACCTTGTATCTCTCAATTGACCCATCTGCCCTATACTTCACCGTGTACACCACTTACAACCAATAGGTTTCTTACCTACCGGCAATGTCACCAATTCCCATGTCTTGTTCTTTTCCAATGCCTCCATTTCCACATTCATAGCTTGTTTCCACTTTTCATTGGACAAAGCCTCGGATAAAAGAATTATGAATGGTGGTGGTATTCAGATTTACAAGAAAAGCTTTATAAGATGGTGAAGATTTTTTAAAAGATAAAAAATAAGCAAGAGGATATAATGGTTGCTTTGTGCATGTCCTAGTTCCTTTTCTGATGGCAATTGGAAGATCTTGATCATCATTATCTACATAAAGTTCAGTTTTATCATGCAATGGAGGTTTAGAAGATAGTACATCATTCAAAGGATTCGAGTTGGATTCTTGGACATGCATAGGCTCGGGGGCAGCCATCTTCCTCCTTGTGAACACCTTGCCAAATCTCACATTTTTAGGAGCAGCGGAATCTGGCACAATTTCAAGTATAGGTAAGGGATTATCCATTGGTTATGGGTTTAGAGGGATTCACGTAATCCAAAGGTTTAGGATTTATAGGGTTTGAGTGGTAAGATATAGGAACTGATGATAAGTCAAGTAAAAGATATTTCTTATATTCTCTTGTAGAGGTCTCCCCCTGAAGATAAGGTTTAGGATAATAGGAATCTTGTTCATGAAATGTAACATCCATTGATACATAGAATCTTTTTGACGGAGGATCTTGTACCCTTTTTTAGTTGAGGAATACCCCACCAAGACACATTTTAGAGCTCTTGGATCTAACTTCCCCATGTTTTGACCATGAACATGGACAAATGACACACACCCAAATATTTTAGGAACAAGATTCTTTGTAGTGTTTAGGTTCGGATAAAAAGTTGAAAGGATGTCCATAGGACTCTTGAAACCCAAAACTTTAGAAGGCAAACTATTTATTAGATGAGTTACTGTAAGGACTGCTTCCCCCGAAAGAACCTTAGACACATTTTTTTTGAAATAATAAAGCTCTTGTTTTTTCAAGGATATGGCCATTTTTCCTCTTTGTGACCCCATTTTGTTGAGGATCGTAGATACAAGATGACTCATGAACTATTCCTTCTATCTGAAAGTATGAATTAAGATTTTCGTTGAAATAGTCCCTAGCATTATCAGATCTAAAACGTTTGATATTGACCCCAAATTGGTTTTTTTTTTTTTTTTTTTTTTATCATAGAACAAAAATTTGGGAGCACAATACTAACATCCGACTTGTGTTTAAGTAGAAAAATCTATGTAACGCGAGTGCAATAATCAATGAAAGAGACAAACCATCTTGCCCCAGAAATATTAGAAATATTAGATGGACCCCAAATATCACTATGAATAAGGTAAAAAGGGACAAAACTTCTTTTATTACAGATAGGAAAAGGTACACACTTGTGTTTAGCAAGCTCACACACCTCACACTGAAAAAGTTAAACATCTAAGTTTTTAAACAAAGAAGTAAACATGATTTTGATAATTCTAAATGATGGATGTCCGAGTCGGCAGTGGTGAAGCAAAAAAATTTCTTTATTGGATTATGAAATTAAAGAAGAAGGTAATTTGCCTTTGTTCATGCTTGACTGACTTGGTGTATCAATGTAGTAGAGACCGTTCCTTTCTCTAGCATGTCCAATCGTCCTCCCCGAATCCTAGTCCTGAAACATACAATACTCACTATTAAAAACAACATTACAACATAAATCTTGGGTACGTTTTTGAATGGAGACTAAATTTGTGGATAATTTAGGGACGTGAAGGACATGTTTCAAAGTCACTGATGGGCTGATTTTGATATCTCCCACATCTGCTACAATAATCAAGGATCCATTGGTTGTGGCTATTTTTCTATTGCTTGGACAAGGAGAATAGGTGGAAATTTTTTGGGATGAGTAGGTCATGTGATATGTTGCTCCAGAGTCCATGACCCAGGAGTTGGTAAGGATTGTACCCGAGGCATTTAATCCAACAGAAATTAGAAACTCACCTGAATATGCCAAAGTACAAGTTCCTGGAGGTCCATCAGTCATACTATACTGTTGATGAGTGATCTCAATTTCTCAATTTCCTCTCGATTCAGATTATTCAGCTCCTGTGATGTTGATTCTCCTTGTGGTATACAACAATATTCACTTGTCCATTGTTCTGTAATTTTCCGCCTTTTTTGCCCCATTCCAGATTGGAAGATCTTCCATGAAGTTTCCAGCAATCCTCACGGGTGTGGCGAGACTTCTTGCAATAGGTGCACCATAGTCTATCTCGGTTATGAAATTTTGAACGACCACCATTTCCTCCAAGAGTTGGTCCTTTCTCCATATTTGTGGCTGATTTGTTGTTACCACTAGCTACCATAGCCGAGCTATCAATAATTTGTGGTTCAAGCATTAATCCTCTTCTACTTTCTTCACTCTGAATTATAGCCACTACCTCATTAAGACATGGAACCTCTTGCTTCCCAAGAATCTAAATTCCTACTTGATCAAATTCTGGATTAATAACAAGAAAATCATGAACCCTGTCTTGCTCAATAAATGCATTTAGGACTGCTGCATCTTCAGAACATTTTGTTTTTATCACTCTATAATGATCTAGTTCCTGCCACAAGGATTTCAATTGGTTTGTATATTCAGTGACTGATTTATCTCCTTGCTTTGCAGCCATGGTTTTCACCTTGACTTCGTACACTTGAGCCGCATCTCTGGCTTTGGAATAAGTCTGTTGAATTGCATCCCATATATCCTTGGCAGTAATTAAAAACATGCACGTGTCACTTATTTCTGGAGTCATTAAATTTTACAACCATGCCATGATCATGGAATCTTCCTCATCCCAAACTTCAAACTTGGGATCTCTTTTAGGTCCTGAACCAGTGATATGGCTGATATTCCCATTTCCTTTCAATACTGTACGAATAAGTTGAGACCATTTAAGGTAGTTTTTTCCATCTAACCTATAGGCGACCTGAATATTTTGCAATTCTCCGGATTGCTAAGATCGGATCACCCCTCTGGTTGGACATTAGAAGTAGTTTCTCCTGTTTCTGACATCTAGAACACTCCAAAAAAGAAAAATTGCCAATGGAGGCCAAAAAAGAATCCAAGTAAAGAGCCTAAAGATCTGGTACCATGTAAGAATTGAATAATAGATCAATTGATTTAATCTATATCGTACAACTAAATATATACAACAGTCGTAGCTATTAAAGAAGGAAACTAGAAGAACAGATCCCATAAATTATGGGACACTCAAACATAAAAAGAAACTAAGCTAATATAGGCCTTATTCTAAGGAAAGAAATCTCTAACAAAAATAAGTAAAGAAAGTCTCCTAATTATATGTTTTTCCACATCGTCTTTATGCATCGCCATGTGTTTATGGAGCATTATCCAGGGCAGTTTTGCAATGTTTGACTTTGTCAAACCGATCATTATCCAGGGCTTTAGTCATGATAAATCTTCCGACTTTGTCCAGATTAAATAGCTTTATTTCTTCTGGCGTCATTTCTGTCAGATCTTTTTCCACCACTATTTCAGTTTCATCAACAGTCATAGTCTTGGTGAATCTGAATGGACCTTTTATGATACATGTGTACATGTTATCATTGTAAGCAGCTAGAAAAATCTCAATCCTGATTTTCCAGTCTTCAAAAGACATACCAGCAATGTGGGGAACATGGCTGATACAATCCATTTTTCAAAAAGTTTTTATTTTTAAAAAATATGCTCTTTTGAAAAGTTTTGAAAACATTTGAAAAACACTTGGATCAAGCTCGTTGATCAGGCAGCTGATTCTAATGAACCATCTGCTCTGATACCACTTGTTGGTCCCAAGTGGTCAGATGAGGTCTAGAGGGGGGGGGGGGGTGAATAGACCTCTGAAAATTTTTAGACTTAAAAACTTTTCAGTCGTCTGTCAGCTGACTAAGCTTATAAAGAACAGTAAGCTGACTAAGCTGATCGTGAACGAATTTGAACATCAGAGTGACCACTCTTCTTATACTTACTTAGCTGATTTCAGCAAAATCAGTTTTATCAAGAGTATACTTGCAGCGGATAATTTGAAAGTGTTTTTCACAAGTAGACTAAGTATTTTAAAGATTTTATCCCCAGCTTTAAAACTCCTTTAAAATATTTAAACTAATTCAAAGTGTTTACTTATGCAGTTTTGAAATATGCAAGAAAACTTAAATGCAAGAATAACACAAAGAATTTTTATAGTGGTTATATGGATAAAAATCCTTTAGTCCACTCTTCCAGATCACTTAGATTCTGGGTTATACTAAACACAAAGTTTACAATATTTCTCCACTTACACCCAAACAACAAATGAAAAGGCTGTAAGCTCGCAATAGGAAATCACAAAGAAACTCCTATCCTCTGAAGTTAGATCACTCACTAAGATGGATCTACACTTCGCACAACACTCACGTTTACAAAATCACTCAGAAGATGTAATTTTTCGATTGTCTTCAACTCTGTTTTTGTCAACAAATGACTAAGCTGATGAGTGAGCTGTTCTTGAGACTTAAAGAATTCTGCTTTGAAAATTCTCTCAGAGATTGTATTGTTGTTGTTCTCTTCGTCTCTTTCAGCTATTTATACTTGAGGTTTGAAAAATGTCCGTTGAAGAGAGACAGGATTCAAAATCCTCGAGTACTGGTCCTTAATTTCCTCGAACGCCTCTTTGCAGTCTGTCCGTACTGTCAACAGTACTTTTCTGCAGACAGCATTAAATGCACCCAGCTGATACGAAGCGTTTCTTCAATCATTTGTCTTTAATAACCTTGTACTTCAACATTTATTACTTCCAGGGGCATTTATTACCGTTGGGAAGACTTTATGATCCTTTCCACTTGACTGACGAAAGTGCAAGTTTGATGACGAACTAAGCTGATCTCAAACTTGAACAAATCTGATTTGAGTCGGCTGATCTTCATCAGTTTGATATCTTTCCTTCAGCAGATCAGAAGTCTTGGACCTTGAGTTTTGACTCTTCTGATGTCTTCATTACTTAGTCAAAATTTCTTCAAAGGGACATCAGCTAAGTTAATTCATACTTAGCAGATTTGAAGTTTTGGAATGCATCAAAACCTCCCTTTACTAAATGTCTTCAGTGTTCTTCATCTTCATCCTTATCCAACATAATTCTAATACAATAATAATAATAATAATAATAATAATAATAATAATAATAATTGTATTAATAATAAAAATAGAATTAATAGTAATAATAATAATAATAATAATAATAATAATAATATACTAATAATATTATAAAAGTACATGAGATAAAGTGCTCTTTTTAAAATCACAAGGGGGTAAATTGAATATTATGCATTTCATGGGGGAGGGGGGGGGGGGGGGGGGGAGGGGCAAATTATCATTAACTTTGGAGAATAATTGGGTTTGGTACTAAAGTTGCAATGGAAATATATCATGTGGTACCAAATTTGTATTTTTATAACCAATGGTATCAAAGTTGCAAGTTCGCATATCCTATGATACTAAAAAAGCAAATGTCCCTTAATAATAATAAAATAGAGTTACAATTAACAATAAAAAAAAATTAATTCAAAGAAAATTACACTGTCATGCCAATACTAATAAAAATAGTAATAATAATAATAATAAATATAGTAATAATAATAATAAAAATAGTAATAATAATAATAATAATACAAATCATAATCATAATAATAATAATAATAATAATACAAAAAATAATAATATTAATAATAATAAAAAATAATAATAATGATAATGACAAAGATAATAGTAATAGTAACAATAATAGTAAAATAATAATAATAACAGTAATAATATTAAAAATGGTAATAGTAGTAATAATAATAATAATAATAATAATAATAATAAAAATAATAATAATAATAATAATAATAATAATAATAATAAATACAAAAATAATAATAATACAAAAATAATAATAATAATAAATACAAAAATAATTTTAATAATAATAATAGTTGTAATAATAATAATAGTAATAATAATAAATATAGTAATAGTAATAATAATAATAATAATAATAATAATAATAATAATAATAAAAATAATAAATACAAAAATAATAATAATACAATAATAATAATAATAATAATAATAATAATAATAATAATAATAATAATAATAATAATAATAATAATAAATACAAAAATAATTTTAATAATAATAATAGTTGTAATAATAATAATAGTAATAATAATAGTAATAATAATAAATATAGTAATAATAATAATAATAATAATAATAATAATAATAATAATAATAATAATAATAAATACTAATAATATTATAAAAGTACAGGAGATAAAGTGCTCTTTTTTAAATCACAAGAGGGTAAATTGAATATTATGCATTCCATAGGGGAGGAGGGGGTAAATTATCATTAACTTTAGAGAAAATTTGGGCTTGGTACCAAAGTTGCAATAAAAATATATCATGTGGTACTAAATTTATATTTTTGTAACCAATGGTACCAAATTTTCAAGTTGACATATCCTATGGTACTAAAAAAGCAAATGTCCCTTAATAATAATGAAATAGAGTTACAATTAACAAGGAAAGAAACTTAATTTAAAGAAAATTACACAATCATACCAATACTAATATAAGGAAGACTTAACATTATTTTAGAAGTTCCTTGGATCAAAATAACTGTCGCCAAAATTTGATGAATCTCCAAAAAAATTCTTTGGAACTTGTTTCTGAATTATTTCTTGTCTTTTTCCCTTCCAAGTTATAAAAAAATCGCAATCACTTATATATATATCAAGTTATACATGAGTTTTAGTCATATTAAAGTTCATTTATTTTATTAAAAATAATTTATAATTTGATAAATTTGTACATTTATCTAAATTATAATACAAATTTAAAATATCTAATTAAAACTAATTCCTTTAAAAATTTAATTTAAAATATAAAATAAATTAAATCTTACACAAAAATTATAAAAATAAATAACAATGAACAAAAAACGAAAAGAAGTGTAGCAAGCGAGGGTCGAGGGATAAAGGAAGAGCAAGCTTTTGCCCTTTCTTTCCCACTCCCACTCCCACTCTCCTCCCCCTCCCCACTCCCCCCCACCATTGAAGACCATAATTCTAGAAAAATTCCAAAATCCCCCTCCCCTCCCCATTGAAGATGACCAAAGGGCAAGTTCTCACCCTTTCTCTCTTATTCCCCCTCCCACTCTCCTCAATATTTAAAGAAATACAGCTATATCCCAAATGCTAACACCAAACAAGCCATTCAAAAGTAACTCATTTTTTATATTCCTCAAACAAAAACTGAATTGGAATTTAGTTTCCAATTCGCAATATTGATTAAGAAATGAGTGATCCTCGAGACTAAGAAGGTAAATCATACAACAAGGCTTGTACTATAGTATACAAGAAGTCGCTCAGAACTTCCCGATAGGTAAATGTACACATGAAAAAGGCAGCAGGTATTGGTAGATAAAAACCATCTTATATAATAAATACATAGACTTCAAACGTACCACGCAAAATAATATATTCAAAATTAAATTATAAAACAAGGAAGATGATATACAAGATCACCAATCTGGAACGGTGGTAGTCTACACGGTGCCTCTTCAAACAGCATATGAACTGCCATCAAGAATCTGCCACCATTGATTGCAAGTCTAGTTCTTCATCAGAATCAATAACATCTTCAAAATCGTAATAAGGATTTACCTGTCATCAATGTTAATCCAACACGTACACAATTAGACAGAAAATAGTGTGGACTAGTTTACATTTGAATTGAGTTTGCTTCTGATAGGTTGTACATAAATTATTTACATTCTATTGGAATAATTTATCGCTGGATAAGTAAGAAAATTCACCTTTGGTCTTGGAGTAACAGCTTCAAAACTATGGAAAATAGGGGTGTCAAAGTGCGGGGGTTCTAAGATAATATATGCTCCTTTGTTTCTGTACCTCTCTGCGGTTGCCTGCAAAGTAGACCGCAAATAGATCAATATAGTTTCATAGTTTGTTCTCTCCCTTGTGATACTAAACAAATCCTAACAGAGGTGCTATGTTGACATTGCTCAATATGCTTAGAAAAGCCAACGCCAAGAAAGTGCACTAATATCCAAAAAAAGGAAAACTGAAACATTATTTTTCTATATGCGAATTATAAAGTTCATAGTTAATGAGATTCCACTGTGTACAACCTTCGTATTAAAGGTTACTTTTTTCTTTTTGATCTATTAGACTGTATATACAGCTCGGACCGAAGAGTGCAAGGGGTATAGGTCCTCCCCAGTGTGGTGTCTCCAGTAGGATTCGAACTTGAGTCTCACCTCTGGGGGTCGCAAGTCACTACCACTTGGCCCAATCACCTTGGGTATTAAAGGTTACTAGATGAGTCAATCAATGATGTGTAGTTAGAAGCCAGAAAATGGAATTTAGGATGGAAAACAGAACACACAGTTAAGTGTATAGTGCTATATATCTTCAGAAAAAGATGTTTAACAATAGAGAAATTATAGTGGATAATGAAGACTGACTGCTCGTGCATCCAGTCATAATATCTCCCTCTTATTATGAAATCCTTCTTAGAATGTTTATGGTGTTGGAATCCACTAAACATTAATTCACCCAGCTAGCTTATGGGTACCTCTATCCCTTTCCACAAACATTAACTGATTTGGCAAAAACTCGATGAAGGCTTAGATCCATTTTTGGTTCAAGTAGTGCATTTGGAGGTTTTCTCGTGTAAAGTTGATGTTCTTAGCATTTTGTTGTGAATTCACACATCTTAATGTAGATTGCTTCGACTCTACCCTACCTCCCCTCTCCCCCTACCCCGCAAAGGGGAAAAAAATCCAAGATTAATTGCTCAATGAAAGGCATCAATTCATTAAATACAAAGAGCATGAAGAAACCTGAAATTGTGGATAATCTGGGGCACTGAATAAAGTGATGAGCTTCCCGGATTCTACAATATGATCTACGGTATACCCTTTATCCATTCCTCCAAGATCCTGTCGCTTATCCCTTGCATCGGGACCTTCATGTGATCTAATGATCAACTGTAATATAGAAACATGAATGGTACATGAGAGCATAATTCTGTATGGGTTTCTGTATGCGCACAAATCCGATTGCACATTGAGCGTTCTAAAAAACAATTGTTACAAAATGATACAGAAAAGCAGATACAAGAGATATGTCACACAGAAAAGTAAATTGAACCTGGAATATGTATGACATTGACTCATGGTCACAAGATTGCCCTAGAATTATATTTTAGTAGTAGTTCTATTAAGGTAGCAGAAAATGGTCTAGCCATTATGTTTTTATCCATCCAAAAGTCATGAGCAGTACATAGCCTTTTGTGCGACATCAGAAATAACAGTTTTACCAAGGCCTTATATCAGCTATAAATATTCTGCCTTAGCTCTACAGACATTCTCTGGCAAGTCAACACATAAGCAAAGTTTCCTTTCCAACTATAGGAAAACATAACATAATGTACAAATCCACAGAAACGATCAAGGTCCTGCCAGTTTGCTTAAATGAATAAAAAGGGAGAGCAAAATGGCATTACAAGCTCAAACGAGACATTAATCATGCACTATCCTTAAATTGTATTTTTAATCTAAAAAGGGAAGTGTCTGAAATTACATTTGAAAAAACAATCTATTACCAAATTAGCCAAAAATCAGGAAAACGAAAAACAAGGGAACAAAGTACAGCATGCCAAAAATATACTAGTTAAGAAAAGTACAGCTTCAATTCATTTGATTTTTAGTCGATCACGTAATAGGTTGCAGGTTTGAGTGAAAAGATCACTCTAAATATATAATCAGTTAGAAGGGTCATGTTGTATATTACAATAGCAGACTTGACACACAGTAATAATTTCCGCACACTAACCACTAGCATGACTATATTTCTTGACTAAGTCTGGAGGGGAAAGGACCAAAATGCATAATATGGACTGACCTACAAGAAATTGATTCTTAATAAATCAAAAAAAATTGGCATCACCTTCAAATTGTACTTCTTCAAAAATTCTTCGGTACAATCCGGACCCCACAAGAGACCAATGCCTCTCTCTTTATTGGGGGAAAGACCAGCATTCATTGAAGGATCTGACCACAAAACATCACCAGGAATCAAATTTGAACCTTCCCAAGGAGGATCAAGGACAGATCTTCTAGCTTTTTCCAACTCCTCCAAGGAACCAAGAGTTAAAGCATTAACCTCAGGGTTATGAACTACTTTTCGATTCTTCTTTTTACCCCTTTTTGATGGGGTGACAAATGTGCCACGAAAAAGCCCACCATGTGCAGTGTAAACTTTTCCGGCTATGATGGAAGCAAGAGGAAGCCCTTCAAAACAGCCCAAACACTTTCTGTAAACATGCTTTCCGTTATCTCCATATTTCGTTGACACTTCTTTCTCAAACCCATATACAGAGGTGCAATACTTTGACTCATGATTTCCGCGAAGTAAATAAACCCTTTGAGGCATAAGAACCTACAGAGTATTAGTCACATTATCAACGCATATTGATTGAAACTCTATTTACAAGAAAAATAAATGTGTTATTTCTATTAAACTAGTTCATGATATGAGTTTTATATTGAGAAGCTTGCAACTTCGAGAGCCATGTGTAATAAGAAGATGTGACACTAATAATAGAAACCACATAAGTATAATATGAGATGACCATAATTTACGAAAGAAGAATAAAGAAAGCTAATCACATTAGAAAATCCAACTACACTGAAAAGAAAGTGTCTGCCTAATGTAGATCAACTCCCATATTGTTTTAGAAGGGCTTATTGGGTCTCAGAATAGCGGTGCAAACACTATAATTGCAGAAGAACCAAAGGAAGAGAAGATGAAAATAAGGTGCAGATAGGCAAAACTTTCAAAGAGAAGATAAATTTGCGAAAAAATAAGAAGTATTTCCAGCTCTATGTAATTAATGGTACCCAACCTCTAACCTGAAGTCATTTATATAGAATACTAGTATGTCTCCTGTTTCCATATATTATACTCAGCAACTCTATCAAGAAAAGGTGAAGTAGCTAAAACTTAGATTTTGTTTCCTAAGTAGAGTTGATTTATCTCTTCATTATGAATTGTAAAGCTGTGTTTCCTATTAAAACATGAATAAGATGGATTTATGTCTATCAAAAAGTGAATAAAAGATCATTCACTGTCTATAACTCATAAAGGCTCAATCTTTCTCTCTTGCAGCCAATATAAAGGCTGCTTAATAGATCCTGTCATAGATTTTCAATCTAAATCTTTCTCTCTTGCAGCCAAATCCCAATCTTTAAATCTTTCATATTCTAAATATCATGTCATATATCTTTTTTCTTAGTCCTCCATATCAAATGTCAATCTAGTAGGATAAGACTATTTTCACACTCGGATTCCACCTAGTTTAAAGTTTAAACAGAATTAATCATTCAACTTCGTCGAGCTCTAAATCAAAATACTGATCCAATCTAAAATATTCGAATTTCGAACCAACAGTCAATGCAACCATTAATTATTCAGTAGAAACTATCAATCAAAAAACAATCTCTCACTCCAAAAAACGCAATAAATCAGCTAAATTCATTAACAAACTAACCAACCTTCCAAGCAAGTAAAAGCAGAAAAACCTCAAGCCCCCAAGCACCTCTATCTACATAATCCCCATTGAAAACGAAAAATCGATCCTCACTCGGATGCCCTGCATCGCCCAAAAGAAACAAAACATCATGCAATTGACCGTGAACATCTCCCACAACCACAACACTTGAAGATTCCGAATTTAACCCCGAATCCTCATCAATTTTCACGCAATTGGGTTCTTTATGCAAAATCTTGGATGCAGTAAGTACGAGTTTATCGAAGACTGAGACAGGGAGAACAGAGGGGAATTCTGATGGGGGAATAGCTCTGGAAGCCCAGTCGAAGGTGTGCATGAGGTTGGTGACCCAAGATAAAGATACGACGCCGTCTTCGGGCCATGTGATGGGGATCTGAGGAGGCGCAGGCGGAGACGGAGGAGAAGTGGAATTACTTTTGGGGTTGGGAGATTCCAATTTTGGGTGAATGTTTCCTTCTTCCATTCAATTGGTAAAATTGAAAAAAATAAAAAATAAAAGGAAAAATAATGGCTCTATATATATTCTGTTTTTTTTTTTTTTTTAAGAAAAGTAGAATGTATAAAGAAAACTAATAAAGGGCGCCGTTCATGTACCTAACCCGTGGAAAAAAAGTAGTAAATATTCATTATTTTCATACTAGGAGAATTTAACACATTTTAAATTTTTAATATATTTTCTTCTTTCTTTTATTTATTTTTATTTTTGAGATTATAATTAGAATTTTTATAACTAGACCAGGTATAAGAAATTATTCATAGACTTTGTGGTTAAAAATGTATTACACTACTATTTGCTATGATGACATGTTTTTAAAGTGAATACATTTAGGACATATTCAATGATAGAGCTGGGGTTGGGGCTTCGAGCTATGGAACTGGCCCTAGCTCTGTGTGATCGTCTTCAGTGGTAGGGCTCCGAGCCCCAATTACTTTCAATTTAATTTTTTCCTCACCCTCACCATTATAATATAATAGTAATTTTAATCTTGTTTTTAATAATAATATAAATCATAATAATATTGTCATACTAGTAGCCTCGCAAGCCTATGAAGCATAAACACAATATTCAAAATACATTATCCAGCCTTAAAACAAGGCGATAATAAAACTAATAGATATGCGAAAGCAAATAAGACAAAAAAGGAAACAATCCCTCAACGACTGACTGGATCCCGGAAACTGACTCATCTACTCAATCATCATAACTTGAGGCTCCTGCAGCTGAAAAGAATGAGAAAAGGAACATATAAGTTGATCGTTCAACTTAGTGAGGTTGTGGTGCATTGTGCGTGTGATTTCACCTCAAACAATCTAAATGAAGATCCACCATATGTTACTTGTTCTGTCAACTCAAAGCCCATGGTTTCAATGTGTTCCTTTTTAGACAAATCAAACATTTGGGAGTTTAGAAATTAGCAGCATGTTTCAACAATGGATTATTTGATACAAGAAATCCTGGTGTGCTAACATTACTATAATTATTGTTTGTTTCTGCAGTAGCATGACAATTGTCTTGAAATTTTTCATACCCAGTGACACAATTAATCAAATGAAATGTTTTGTTTCCAATTGCTTTCTTCAGTGTTGTGTTTGTTCCCTCACTTCTAGAAGTTGCCGAAAGATGAGTGCTAAATATATGGTTACTAAGAGTAGAAAACCATCTATCACAACTCATACATCTTTGTGAACCATTTACGTCCATTAATATTGTAATTATTCACCTTTTTTTGCCATGTCTACTCAAACTCTTCTCTAATCTGGCAATAACTAATGCATTTATCCCATAAATACTTAATTTTTTTAATCTTCTTTCAAATTGCCAAAATGTGAATTAGCATTTTTTATATGCCATTGACACAAGCGATGATACACCTTTGGAAATACATTTGCAATTGAATTCATCATTGCTTGACATTGATATGTGAAAGCATTTTTCGATTGTTTTCCACCTATTGAATCGAGGAATGTCTAAATAACTACTAAAAAGAGCTCAGAGTTTCATTTGTTAAGAAAGTCAACCCAAACATGACATTTCGGTTATGACTATCTATGACTATAAAGGGAACGCAAATTAATTAGTATTTTTTGTTTTGTAAGTGGTAGCAAATGAACCACATCTCCAAAATGCTCAGAGTGAACCATACATCAGTAATCCCTGAAGAAAAAATTCATCTACCTATTATCATCATCCACTTCAATATTCCAATAAAAGAATTGATCATTGTTTGATTTGTCTATAAAATATTTAACTAATTCAAAAACATCTTCATTTATTTTTTGTTTTCCGAGCACGGAAGAGCATCATATGCATCTCTAGGGGTGAATCCTACATTTTCTCTCCCACCAGCTATCTTTTCCAACATATCATAAGCTCTCATGACATTTATTAGGTTGATCCATTGTAGTTATCAACACTTCTTATTCATTAGAGAATTTATGTGTTGATCTCAACAAATGTGTTTGATTTGACGCAAGTCACCTTCCACACATCATCCTTTCTTCGTGATGTTCTAAGTTTAGCCTCACAGGTGCATCTCATTGTTGATTTTCGGAACTTGGATATCTTACTTTTAGAATGTTGTGTATCTTTAGTACCTTCACATGAACATACAAAAATATTGGCTTTAAGTAGTCCCGATCCATCCCCAAACTTTAAAGTTTTCCCCTTTCTCACACTAAATCATATTTCATGTGAATATTTTAGAAAAAAAGAATCTTCCGATCCAGGCAATATAATCCATATGCAATATGCTCTAAGTTTAGCCTTCCACACATCATCCTTTCTTCGTGATGTTCTAAGTTTAGCCTCACAGTTGCATCTCATTGTTGATTTTTGGAACTTGGATATCTTACTTTTAGAATGTTGTGTATCTTTAGTACCTTCACATGAACATACAAAAATATTGGCTTTAAGTAGTCCCGATCCATCCCCAAACTTTAAAGTTTTCCCCTTTCTCACACTAAATCATATTTCATGTGAATATTTTAGAAAAAAAGAATCATCTGATCCAGGCAATATAATCCATATGCAATATGCTCATTTTCAACAATGTCACCAATATCTAATCTTATATCGACATCTTTATCCAAATTCTCAGTTGAAGTTTCAGAGGTGCAACCATCAACACAATCCAATTGCTTTTCTAAGTGGCATGCTTCACACAGTTTCATAACCATCACACACTAAGTTTTGTTGATGCATGTGATTAAGTACATTAAGGTTGGAGTGACCATGTCTTTTATACCATAAAATTGTGTCATATACTCTTAATGCTTTTATAAGTTATTCATTCATTCTTAACATAATGTTATTGTTCTTCATAATTATTTTAGCAATTTGTCTTCCTTTTTTTGTCAATTATAAAGTACGAATCGTTTTTGAAAACTCATCTTATTTTCTTTGTTTGTGCTCGTACCCTCACTGAGTCATTTGAGACTCACCCTCTTTGTTTCCTTGTATTATATTTCCTCAGGATAAGCTAGTTGTTTAGCAAGGATAATGAGATCTTTTTAATAAGACTGTTTCTATAAAGATGCGCTGAAAACTTCCCGGATTATGGTCCCAGATAACTTCAAGAGAATGAGGTACTTAATATTTAGTACATGGCTCTGTTCGTTTATTTTCTTTAGGCACTTGCGACTTCCTGTTAGAGAGAAGACAAGTCATAGGCGGGTGACACCTCATCTGAAAGTAAGGTGCTCACAAGTGGGATGTCACAGAGTGGTATCAGAGTTAAAGGTTATTGATTAAAGGGTGTTCACAAATTTAGTGATTTCCATACCTAGATCTTATGTTCAATGGGCCATGTTTAGGTGTACGCGAGTTTGGGGGCGAATTTAGATTGTTTCAGTCACCTGAGGTGAAGATAAAAGGTGACGTTAAATAGACAGAGAGGACATAACCATCTAGTTATTCAAGGAAGTCTCGTTATTGTGGATTGAGTAGACGAATGAGTTGTCACCATAACTCCATAAATTAATTATGTAATTATCATCTTGGGATTAAAGTTTCTTTCATTTCGTAATATTTCAAGGTCCATACCTCCTCATGGTACAAAATGCATGTTTTAGTAGTTTTAATTGTTCCCTTACGTGTAGACATTTTATTTGTCTTAGACAATATCATTATGTTATTTCATTTTCCCCAAAGTACTAATAATATTAAGTCCATATGCATTTTTCTTGTCCATTTCTTCTCTAAATTTCTATCCTATAATCTTGTCGTTTTTCATCGCTAGTTAACTTCTTTCTGAATGTGATCTTGTGCTAAAAATATTGTTGTTTTGATTAGACAACCTCTTTATTGCATATCACTAACACATGATCCTTATTACATACTCTACACGATTTCATACTTTTTTGTATTGCTTTTTTTTCTTTTTTTTTTGGCTGTTGTTATCTCATCGATTGTGCACATGTTCATAATTGCTTCCACGGTGACTTGCATTTCGAGAGTTTCATTTAATATCTTATACTCATACATCTTTCCATACTTTTTTGTATTCCTTTTTTTTTTTCTCTTATTATCTCATCGCTTGTGCACATATTCATAATTACTTCCACGGTGACTTGCAATTTGAGAGTTTCATTTTATATCTTATACTCATACATCTTGCCATCTCATTATTGTTGTTCCAAATTGTTAGTTCTGCTAGTATCAAAGCCATTTCAAACGAATTTGGTTAAATCCCATATGCAATTAGCCTCTCTTGAGGTTTACACATTTTTTTCTTGCTTTCGTTGGCATTACTTTATTCATCAATCTCTATTAACTAGCTCATCATGTAATGAGGTTAACCCTTAACGACCTCAAGTTTGCATAGTCCTGTGATTTAAAAAATTATCACTATTGAATCACATTGTTTTTAGATTGTATTCTTTTGTGCATTTCGTCTCATTTCTCCAACATCCAATTTTCTACAAGAAGGAAAATTAGAGAAATTATGAGATGAAATATGAGCAACATATTAAATTACAAGACGAAATTTGGCGATATGATATAGCTTGAGACTAAAATCAAAACCATCAATTAGTTTGAGCCGTAAACCTCAAATTGACAATTAGTTTGGTGGCGAATTTCTTAATTTTGTCTATTTGTCCAATGCCAACGTGACAACTTTACGATACTTCTCGTGAAAGATTTAGAGCATGAGCAAAATTCAAGTTGATGATTCTCGTGAAAGATTTAGAGCATGAGCAAAATTCAAGTCTATTTGTCCAATGCCAACGTGACAACTTTACGATACTTCTCGTGAAAGATTTAGAGCATGAGCAAAATTCAAGTTGATGATATATTTTGAGACCTAAATAAAAGTTCAACATTTAGTTTAAAACGAAAACTACAATCTTCCTACAAAGTAGAAATAGTTGGATCAAAGTAGTTCATTGGAAAATTCGAATAACATAGTCATAGATGATAACAGAGCAAGCCAAGTCCGTTGAACTTCTTAACATGCCTCGTTATGGGAGCACAATAGACATTCAAAAGTCTAATGGGCCAAACCAAAATAAAAGCCCAAAAAAACAAAAGGTACTACTTCTTGTCTTTCATGAGCAAATATTTTATTTAAGCATTGAAGGGGCTTCACTAAAATCACCTCCAAAGTTGTCTCTGGCGATGTTTTTGTTTTGTAAGCATCAATTGAAGATAATAGGTCTAATTTTACAAAGTCAATGAATAACTTATTAATGATCGTGGGCAGATTCTAGCCCGAAAATTTATGTTTACATCAACATACAATAAATATAGTTCAAGATTAATTTGCTTTTAATAACGAATCGAGTTAAGAAAAGCCATTACCAATCAAATGTCGAATGTCGAATATGTTGATTTGATTTACAACTCTATTTCATTATTGAAGTTGTATGCAAGTATTAACTATTGATATGTTATGGGAACAACATTTATTTTGTGGAAACTAAAAATATTACAACATTGCGATGAATTTATATATCTGTGGTTTTTGCAAGAGTAACGAAAACAAATTTATGCATCCACTATAATTTTCCTACTTAGTTGTTGTAAAAGGTGTGGTAACATCCATATGGCTCAAATGTGACACAATAAAACTAGTTTCTCGGAACAAAAATAAAAAATTAAATTTATCAATTCCTCGTTACAAAAATATTTATTTTCTTTCCCTATTTATTATTATTTTCTAATTCCATAAATTAAATGGTTAACTAACATGCACAAATGCAAAGGCCCCTACTACAATTGTGGCTGAAACACTTGGGAGGACAAAGTTTTTTGCAGTCATTATCATTTTGGCACCTGGAGGATTTCTTCTCTTCAAGAATTGTGCACTGGCAATTTCCACTTCCGATTATTCCATCATGGATACAAATTGGAACCCCAGCTCTGCAGTAAGGTCTACAATCATTATTTTTGGAGCATTGTATTTTTTCTTTTATATCATAATTGTTTGATTCATTTGAGGATGACCAACCTGTATCAAGCAAATTAAACATATATTTATCATTAAGTTAGTCAATATATCAATTAATTCAATTTATTATATATAGAAACTCATGTCCGAATATGTTTGTCATGAGATTTTCTCACTTAATATATTTAATTAATGAGTGAATAGAAATTAACTCCCTGTGTTATTTTAAATAGGTAATTTAACTCCCTATAATGAATAAAAAGGCAAAATACCTCCATGTGATATTCTAAATAGGCAAGTGAACTCCCTGTGGTAATAAAAATGGCAAAATATCTCCCCGTGTTTTTATGAAAGAAGCACATTGCGTCCCTTTAAATTGCTAATTAATTCCGCTCATTATTTCATTTCACATGGAGGTAATTGCCTATTTTTATATCACAAGGAGATAAATTACTCATTGTTTCATTTTACAAGGAGTTAAATTGCTTATTTTTATTTCACAGGAATATAAATTGCCCATTAAACATATCACAAGGAGCTAACTTGCAAAAAAACCCCATCTCGAAAGAAGTTAAATTATATATGTTTATGATATGAATATATTTAAAATTTATACATATAAATGAATCAATCTGAATTTATAATATTTTATCACCAATCGATCTTTTAGAAATATTCAGATTTAATATTGCATAACGAGGAAGAAAGAAAATTACCAGATCCAAAGAGCAAAATAAATGCCAAGAAAGCCACCACTACTACTAAAGCCTTGTCCATTTGATTTATTATGCTTAGTAATATTTAACAGATATGAATTTTGAAAAACTAATTAGTTTGCACCACTATTTATAAGATTGAAAACATAAGCCTCCCCACAAATGAATTACTAAATATGTTGAATTATCCAAAAAAAAAATTACTATATATGTTTCCAAATGTTATTGTTGGAATAATATCGTATGCCTTGAATCCATAGTCTAAATTACAGTATTTTCTTGTTTTGGTAGGGAATCTTCAACGTTTTCTTTGTTTAATTATCGATTACCATGAAATAATATTTATCGAATATTATATAAAAGTACTGTATATATACTCCATCAGTCCCATAATTTTTTCAAACTTTGGAATAGTCAAAAGGTCAATCGGATTTTTGGCATTTTGCACCCTAGAATTATAAAATTTTGATATTTTGCACTTTGCACCCCTAGTGTGTGTTTTAGTGAGGAAATTCATTGATAGATGGGTTATAATAGTCCTTTTCGATTTTTTTGGCACTTTGCACCCTGACACAATATATTCTGCACCATAAATATAAAAAAAAATTGGTATTCTATACCCTAAATTATAAAATAATTGCGCTTTTCACCCTGATTTAAAATTTTTGGTACTCTGCACCCTAAAAATATAATTTTAATGGCAATTTGCACCATAATGTGTTTTTCTTAAAAGAAAAAAACTCATGAATGTCGTGGATGTAGAGATAAAATGATCATTTCTATGCAGAACAATAAATATGTTATTCTTAATTTATTTTACTTTATAACAACTTATTTTAACATTTCCTCTCAATAAAATGTAGATTAAAAAAAAAAGACTGTCTTCATTTTGTTTTCAAGTATCCTCTAGATTATGTACTTTATATCTAAAATACACGTTTACAAATCTAACATGTTATAATATGGCATGTTATTTATATTATTTATATTGTCATATTAAGTCAAGGTTAAAAATACCAAAAATTATATTTTTTGGGTGCAAAGTGTCTATAATCCATATTTTCAAGGTGCAAAGTGTCAAAATATATAATTTTATGGTGTAAAGTGCTAAAAAATATTGAAAATGACTATTTTGTCCTTCCATCAATGAATTTCTCCTTCAAAACACACACTAGGGTGCAAAGTGCCAACTAAATTGTATTTTCAGGGTACAAAGTGCCAGAACTTTTAAATTAAGGTGCAAAGTGTCAGAATCCTATAGTTCAAATCATTGGACCCGGGGTAAAGGAGATCTCAGGGTGCAAAGTGCCAAAAGCCTAAGTAAATGAATTTTAAAAATTGATGACAAATATTCTAGTTTATATAAAACTATTTATGTTGATATTTAAAAGATTAAAAAATATAAATGTAAAAAAATTAAGTTGACAAGTCATTTTAAAAGATTAAAAATATTGACTCTGCATTGTAGCATAATGAGGTTGTAGCTCAACGACAAAGTTAAGGTTCCAATACCAAAATGTCCCAAGTTCGATTAACCACTGGTGTAGATTTTCTTCTAATTTAATATTAATATTTAATAGTTAGTTTTATTTACAATTAAATGGTAATAGAATATATTTTTGCTTTAGTAATATTGATGTAATCTTGTCAATCTATTATTAGAATAAGATCTTAGAAATACTGATGATTTTCTTTTTGGGAAATGTTTACAAAATCTATACATACAGTACAAGAATCCAGAGAACATTGTTGCAATCTCGTGATCTGGGCTCAATATTAAATTCATACTTTTTTTAGCTTTTTGTTAATCTTGAAAAGAATATGTATATTTTTTTTTTGTCAGGAATGTATCCATCAGTAATTATTATATCGAAAATTCATTAACTGTCCAAGTATAAATTATTACAAATAATAGAGAACTTTCATCTCTTAATAATAAACTAGAATAAATACTCACATTAGTGAGTTTTAATAAAAAAAAAATACTCACATTTGTTGGAGCAAGAACCTCTTAGTGGGAGTTGGACCCAGGACTTCTTGGTCTTGACATCTCGACTTTGCCAATAATTACTACTAGGCTACGACCTTATTGACTAAAAAGAGATATATATTAGTCATCCCGTTTTTATTTATTAAATGAAATCCAAAGCACAAATTAATCGAAATTTTGAATTTTATGATTTGTATTAAAACAACCTTATTGATTATGTGTTTTTTTTTAAATAACGAATATATTAATATTTCAATTATTACAAAAAAATAATTTCAATTACTTTCCAATGAACAATGATTACAAAGAATAAACTAATTACAAATGTTAATTGTAAATTAGAACAAATATCCACATTTATGAAAATCGAACCCAATATACTTTGATCTTGGGGCCTAAACTTTGTCACTATGTGCGACCTCATTGGATAAGAGCATAGCTGAATCACATAAGATAAGAGTTAATTCGTCAAAGGGTAAACACCACTAATGTCCTTCTTATCATTAACTTTTTGCATAATGGTCTATTTTATATTTTTTTTCCGCGTTAGTCCCCACTATGAATTATTTATTTCACTTTGGTAATTTACAAGGAATTTTTTACTTATAGTGTTATAATTTAGTCCCTCATAAAATTATTTGTATCTATTTAGTCTCTCACAAAATTGTTACTTTATCAATTTAGTCCCTCATAAAATTGTTTTGGTACTTTAGTTCACCTTGGACTTCCTGAAAATGACCAAAGTGAAACAAATAATTTATAGTAGGGACTAACGTGGGAAAAATACACAAGAGGGACCACTATATAAAAAGTTAATGATAAAGAAGACCATTATTGATGTTTACCCTTCACTGAAATTAATATTCATTCATCTCTCTCTATATATATATATACATACCTTCAACCAAAATTCAATTTTTCTTAGAATTTAGAATTTTTGTTTGAGGAGAAATTTAAATGAGTTTTACTTTCAGTCGAATTTAAACCATTTTAAACTTCTAATTACACTACTTGTAAGGAAATATCAGACTATTCAAGTTGAATATATTTCGGTTGATTGAAACTCATTTGATTGGTTCATTTCACAATCAAATCTCAAAATATAAATAAAAATAAAAACATGATTACTCATAAATAAATATATAAATATTTAAGATAAATTTTAGTTTATTGATGATCTTTAAGTACTAGTAATGCCGTTAGTAGTACAAGTTTATTGAACATTCATTATTTTTATTATTCGCACTGACAAAATCCAGGCGTGGTTATTCCGTACCGAATACAAAATAGAATCCCAGGTATATTATTAACTCTGCAGTAATCTCTACAATGAGTATTTTGGTAGCATTGTCTTTTTTATTTTATTTTTGACCTTTTATTAAATTAAATTCCAAAATAAATAGTTAATTTGATTAAATTCCACCTACATTTTATTGACCAATAAAATAGTGTCAAGTGTCAAATTGAAGTGTCTAAACCAATCAAGACTCTTCATAAAAAGAGCCAATTAAATCATGCCAAGTGTCCAAGATGATGTGTCATGACCAATCAAAAGAAGGCATATCTCCTACAAATGATAGACATTTAAAAGAGTACATATCTCTTTTACAAAGAGAAGTATCTTGGTCTTCTACTACTGAAAGCCAATCAAATTGCACCATTCAATTAACTAATTCTACATGGACTCTTCCTTCTACCACTATAAATAAGGGTCATCTCTTAGAAGAAAAAAACACATTTTCTGAAGGAGCACAAGTTGGATATCCTAAAGGTACTGAAAATTTGGGATTGTGGTATCCTAGGGAATCTGGATTTGAACTTATTGGATATTCAAATTCTGACCTTGCTGGCTGCAAGATTGACAGGAAAAGCACAACAGGTGTCTGTCAGTTCTTAGGTAGTCGTCTGATCTCTTGGATGAGTAAGAAACAGACTTCAGTATCCATATCAACTGCTGAAGCTGAATATATAGCTGCTAGAGCTTGCTGTGCACAAATATTATGGTTTAAGCATCAACTAGAAGATTACAACATAAAAATCAATGGAATCCCTATCTACCGTGACAATACAAGTGCAATCAGCCTTACTCAGAATACTACAAGTCATTCAAAGACTAAGCATATTGAGATCAAACATCATTTCATTAGAGATCATGTGGAGAAAGGAAATGTCATGATAGAATATGTATTTAATGAAAATCAGATTGCTAACATCTTCACAAAACCTCTAAGTGAGACAAGGTTTTCAACTCTTAAGAGCTGAACTAGGTCTACTAAAATTGGATGCATAAGCTGAGGGGGAACTCATCAGAAGACTAAAGTTTAACAACTTACTCATCATATTATCTTCAAGGATTAACTCTCAACAGACTAGTTAACTTATGAATTCTTAAAGCCAGGGGAAACGTGTAAGACTAGCGGTACTTCTGATTAAAGATGAAATTCGTTGATGACAGTTAGTTGAAGTTATGTTTTCATCAGAAGATTAAAGACTTGAAGTTTGAAGATTAACTATCTAGCTGGATTGACAAACAGCCGAGGAATGTTATCAGTTATTGGCTTTCACTGATAACAGCTTTGTCATCAGGACAGTAGTCCTATCAGATAAGTATTTTAATTACATGTCTGATCAACTGTATAAAAGCTAAGTGTATTAAAAACGTTTTATCTAAAACACGATTTTATAAGTACAATAAGGCGGTTCGCATTCCCGCCTCTCATTTAATGCTTTTTGAATTTGAAAAGGCGTAACTGATGCCGCACGATCAGGACTGACAAGAAATGGATCTAACGGTTAGATGGTATCACGGAAACCGAAATACCCTAACTCTATAAATCCAGATCTGATCAGACTTGTCGTTCTTTACGCACCCCAAAATACTTAGAGCATTTTTGAGAAAATTTCTTGCACTCTACTTTCTGCAATTCTACTATTTCACTAACTTCTACAGATTCAAGATGAGTTCTGGTGTTGAAGCTAAAGCTGAGGGTATGTATCTGGTCTATGATGCATACTACCAGTCTGGTACGGAGTTGATAACAATTGCTGGAGAAATTCAAAGCTGCTTCGCTGGTGAATTTCATGGAGTTGCATGAAGGTCTGGTCTGGAAGGACCAAGTGTTGGAGTATTACGGATCGGCTGAAGTGGATTTCACGAAGATAGAGATCAAAGCCTCTGTTGGGGATAAATCTGTAGTGATAACCCCTGTTCTACTCCACGAAACTTTCGGTTTGCCTAACAGTGGTCGACATGACGTCACCATTCTTGCTGAAGAAAAGCTTCAGGAATTCTGGGCCATCTGTGCTAAAGAAGGAGAGATGTTGACTGGCAACATCAAAAAGAGGCAACTGAAATACGAGTATCAGCGCATGGCTGATATGGTCGCGAAGGTGATAGAGAATTGCACATTCTCTTTGGATGCTGTTACAATGAAAAGATTCAGCATCATGCTTGCCATTTACTACTCTTTGGAAGTGAACTGGTCGGTTGTCGTCTGGTACATACTGGCTCACTTTCATGAGAAGAAAGGAAAGAGGTCTTCTCAGC
Source organism: Penstemon barbatus (assembly GCA_003313485.2). Classification (NCBI taxonomy): domain Eukaryota; kingdom Viridiplantae; phylum Streptophyta; class Magnoliopsida; order Lamiales; family Plantaginaceae; genus Penstemon; species Penstemon barbatus. The sequence goes on along the minus strand of CM064879.1, from coordinate 63,104,865 downwards.
AGACAAATCACAGGATTACCTTAAGCTATCTGTTTCACAAATTGGGCTGTACATTGACAAATGGGAAGGAAATCCATGCTTCTAAGGCAATGGCCAAGTACGTGCCTGTCATGAAAAGAAAAACTGATGAGGTCGGAGCTGATGAAGACTTGGGGGAACCTAAGGAAGAGGTTCCTGCCAAAAGGCAAAGAAAGTTGGTAAAAACAGCTCAGCTTGCTGATAAGAAGAAAGCTGATGAGCCCAAGGAAGTGGCTCAAAAGAAGAAAACAAAGACTTCTGTTCAAACAGCCCTGCCAGTTGTTGAAGCCAGAACAGATCAGTCTGAAGCAAAGGAGGTAGCTGATGCAATAATCAATCAGACTACAGAAGAAATAAATAATATCTCTCTTGCTTCCTCTTCAAGAACGCCATCTGCGGAGCTTCCTGATGAGAATGTTGCTCACAGGACAAGAAGTCAAATTCGGGACACAGGAGCTTCTATGCCTGCTCAGGGAAGGGCAAGAAGGACTGTGAGAAAAAGAATGACTTTTATTGACTCACCCACCGAGTTAACAGATTTGGTGAGAGAAAGCCCTCAAACAGCAGAGAGGCCTGTTGGAGCTGAAGAAACGTCTACTGCTGAACAGACTGATGTGCAACAGACTGTTCAAGAAAAACCAGCAGCTGAGGTTTCCAAACCTCAAGATGATCCAGACGTGATGATCATAAATCCCATAGCAGCTGCACCTCTTGCATCTGCTGGTCCCGCTCCTGCCCCAGCTGATAAAGGAAAAAGAAAAATACTTATCAAAAGAAAGAAGATTTCAGCTGCAGATAAGAAAAAGAGGGAGGAGGCTGAGCAAAGAAAAAGGGACGAGCAAGAAGAGAAAAGAGTCCTTGAACTTAGCAAGATTCAGGCAGCAAAGGATGAAGAAAGGAGAAAAATGTCTGAAGCAGAAAGGAAGGCTGCTGAAGATGCTGAACTTGTTGTGGTCATTGAGCTGAGCAAGACAGATGCTCATGGACCTGTTCATGGCGGAGGGATTAAGATTGGAGAATCCAAAGAAGTTAAGCCAAAGATGCCTGCTGGCGAAGTCAAGCCAAAGGCCAAGTTTGAAGTTAGAAAATCATTTGACATTGTAAATTCTGATAAATCTATCTTCAACAGGTTTGAGAAGGCCCTAGCTTATTTTGATCAGAAACCGATGCTGAAGAATCTGTTCACCCATGAGAAGCCTAGATACATAAAGTGGAGGGACTATAGACTGAACAAGTCTATTGAAGAGCTTCAGAGTTGGAAGAAGTTAGCTGATGAAGAAATGTGGGTTCTTAATTGGCTGAAGACTGACTCCATTCAACAGGCTTTGGATCCTGATTATGTAAGGGATGCTATGCATCATTATGCAAAGGAGTTTGCAACAGGGGAGGCCAAAATAATTGAAAACACTTTGCCTGCAAAGAAAAGAAAATCTGATGATGCTGTTGAAAGGGCAATTCAGATTGCTATTATGACTGCCTTGAAGATATGGGCTGTTAAGTCAAGATATCAGCAAGGTTCATCAAGTGAGCTGCCCTCGCTGCCAAGCATTTAACAGATCACATTTGGCAAAGAAGTAAGAGATTACAATGAAATGCCTAAAGTAAAGCCATCTGCTCCAAAGCTATGGCCTGTTGTAAGACAAATCCGTCAAACAACAATCTTTACTGATGACGGCAAAATCATAAGTAAGATCTTTGAAGATGTTACTGATCAGCCCAAAGCTGCTGAAGAACCCTTAGCACTTGAATGGAAAGCTAAGGAGTCCAAAGCTGATCAGGAGACTGACCTGAAGGATGCTCCTGTCCACCAGGAGAGAGAAGGAGATCAAGCTGCTGCTCATTCTGCTTCATCAGCTGATTTGCATTCATCACTGATGGAAGCCTTCCAGCTGTTAATGGAAAATTCTATGAAGGAATTGGAAGAGAGGAACATCACGCAGTTGAAGAAGTTGCAGCAAGAATTGGCAGAATCCAACAGATTACAACTTGAGAGCATGCAACTACTTACTGCAAGGACGATCAAGAATGCAGTTGACAATTTTCCTCTGCCTGAGGATCATACCAGGCAGATGACTCAAAGTGTTGTAGAAATGAATAGAAACATTGAAGATGTGAAGGCTGGTGTCAACCATCTTCATACTGCCTTGAAGAGAGCTGAAAACAACATAGCTGATCTCACTGCAACCTTCATCAAAATCAGCGACGAAGAGAAAGCTGTCAATGTTGGACTGTTGCAGGAACTTAACAAAGCTGGAGATGTTATACATGAAGAACTTTCCACTATGCAACTCAACATTGATTGTCTTAATGATCAAAATGACACCATCAGCACCATTCTCAATCATCTTACTGCCAGTCACGATGTAGTCAATCAGAACTTGAAGGCTTTATGTGCTGCTATGAAGATTCAGTCTGTTGCACTCAACCCTCCTATCAGAACTGCCAGTGTCACCATTTCTGATGATGACAAAAAGGGGGAAGAGAAGAAGGAAGAGGAAAAAGCTGAGGAAATTGCTGCCACTGAACCTGAAAAGCCTGAAGCTGCTGAAGAGACTAAAGCTGCTGAAAAAGTAGAAGGCAAAGATGAAGCTGCAGAAGAAGCCAAGGATAAAGCTAAGGAAATAGTTGCATCCAAGGATTCCGATGGAGAAAAATCAGAGCCCTATACCAAATTCAAGGATGAAGAGAGGATCAAAAGAAAGATGGACGAAATAGAAAAAGAAGAAGAGATCAAAGCAAAAATGGAAGCTGTTAAGTCCAATCTGCTTTTGGATGAGGAGGTTGATGAAGATGAAGAAGAAAAAGATGATGAAGAATCCTCTTATGAATATGAAGAAGTGCTTGGAGGAGATGATGAAGAAGCTGATAGTTAGTATAGACAAATCTTTTGTAATCAGTTATCTTTATTTCTTTTTCAGTCATCTTATCTGAACAGAAATTGTAACTTGTAATCCTTATCATATTATCAATAAAAAGTACAAGTTCTGTTTCGAATACACTTTTTCTATCTCAGAAAATTTTGAGGATCAAAACTTTAGTATAGGTAAAACAGGTACTTAGCTAAAGTTTTGTCATCATCAAAAAGGGGGAAATTGTTGGATAAGGATGAAGATGAAAAGCACTGAAGTCAATTAGTAAAGGGAGGTTTTGATGATTTCCAAAACTTCAAGTCTGCTAAGTAAAAGTTAACTTAGCTGATATCCCTTAGAAGAATTTTGACCAAGTAAGAAGACTATCAGACGGGTCAAATATTCAAGGTCCAGAAGACTACTGATCTGCTGAAGGAAAGAAATCAGACTGATGAAGATCAGCCGACTCAAATCAGATTTGTTCAAGTTTGGGATCAGCTCTGTACATCATCAGACTGGCACTTTCGATCAGCCAAGTGGAAAGGATCAAGAAGTCGTCCCAACAGTAATAAATGCCCCTGGAAGTAATAAATGCTGAAGTACAAGGTTATTAAAGACAAATGATTGAAGAAAGACCTCGTATCAGCTTGGTGCATTTAATGCTGCCTGACAGATAGTACAATTCGCAGTACTGTCACTGTGCAGAGAGCCGTTCGCGGAAATTAAGGACCAGAAATTAAGAAATTTGAGTTGTGTCTCTCTTCAACGGACATAATTCGAAGAGTGACTATAAATAGCTGAAGAGACGAAGGAAGAAAAAAAATATATACAACTTCTGAGAGATCGAATTCAAAGCAAATATTTTCTAAGTCTCAAAAGCTCAAGAACAGCTCACTCGTCTGGTGAAAGTCATTTGTTGACATAAGCCGTTGAAGTTCAAGAAAACATTTTCTGAGTGAATCTGTGAGAGAAAAGAGTTGTGAGGAGTTCTTATCCATCTTTGTGAGTGATAAGTCTCTGTAGAATAGGTCTTCTTTGTGATTTCCTATTGCGAGCTTACGGCCAAATTTATTTGTTGTTTTGGCGTAAGTGGAGTATATTGTAAAATGTATATTTATAGTATAACCCAAGATCTAAGTGACTTGGAAGAGTGGACTAAAGGATTTCAATCCATATAACCACTATAAAAATTCAGGTGTTTGTTTTTGTATAAGTCTTTCTGCATATTTTCAGATCTGCATCAGAACACTTTATAAACTGTTTGAAAATTAAATTAAAGGAGTTTACAAAACCGGGGAAACAATTTTCAGACTGCTAAGTTTACTTATGAAAAACACTTTGAAAATCCGCTGCAAGTACTCTAGTATTAAAACTGATTTTGACAAAATCAGCTAAGTGATTATCAGATTAGTGGTCAACAAAGCTGTTCAAAGATTTGTTCGCGATCAGCCTTGTAAAATTACTGTTCGATAACAGCTTAGTCTGTTTAAGTTTGAACAACAGTTTTTAAGTTTAAAATTTGAAGAAAAGTTTTAGAGGTCTATTCACCCCCCCCCCTCTAGACCTCATCTGACCACTTGGGACCAACAATCATTGCTTGACATTGATCTGTGAAAGCATTTTTCGATTGTTTTCCACCTATTGAAAAGAGCTCAGAGTTTCATTTGTTAAGAAAGTCAACCCAATCATGACATTTCGGTTATGACTATCTATGACTATAAAGGGAACGCAAATTAATTAGTATTTTTTGTTTTGTAAGTGGTAGCAAATGAACCACATCTCCAAAATGCTCAGAATGAACCATACATCAGTAATCCCTGAAGAAAAAATTCATCTACCTATTATCATCATCCACTTCAATATTCCAATAAAAGAATTGATCATTGTTTGATTTGTCTATAAAATATTTAACTAATTCAAAAACATCTTCATTTATTTTTTGTTTTCCGAGCACGGAAGAGCATCATATGCATCTCTAGGGGTGAATCCTACATTTTCTCTCCCACCAGCTATCTTTTCCAACATATCATAAGCTCTCATGACATTTATTTTAGGTTGATTGGTACGCTCCAAATACGAGTGCGTAGAAACGCAAGTATACGGTCGCTTTCAAGTAATAAAGTGGTAAAGGGTGTCGAACCCACGAGGAATCTAACGAATAATTATCAAGATCTATTCTAATATCTTACGCGAACTTATGTGATTAAAAGTAGTTGGTTTGTAGTTTGCTTGAACACATAAAAGTGAAATGAATAAAAACACAATACGTTGATTCGATTAGATAAAGGTTCCTAGATTTCCATGTCACTAAGAGTGATCCAATCTCGAATGATTCGCAAGTTGACGACTATACTTATGTTTGTTGTTCAAGATTTCATAATTTATTCATACGTATCTTTCGATATCGTACGAATCTACCAAAGTAAACTAATCCAATTTATGTCTAAAAGGATTAAGCTTAAATGATGCTTTAGTTTCCAAACCTTAATAGAACATGAAATGACCTAGGTATATTCCTATCCTAAAATCAAATCACAACCTAGTTTTATAATCTAATCTTTAATCAACTATGTCTAGCAATTAAAGATCAATCCATTTCATCCTATGGTTGGCCTAACCACAAGTTGACAAAGGCTCAAACTAGATTAACAAACACTTGTAAGCATAGCAACAATCATAAACTCATCATTCAATCATAGATCCATCAAAGCTTCATGAAAACCTAGGAGTTAAATGCTTAGCTACTCATATTTATCAATAAAACATTCATACATTCAATGAAATCATAAGTACAAGATAAAGATAAAGGATAGAGATAAGCTTATGTAATGGAAGCCACTACAACTCTTCTCTCAAGCTTCTTTAGTCTTCCAACCAAAGCTCCAAGCAAGAACTTTTCTTCTTTTCAATGGAGGCAAGAGATATTTTTCTTTTCTTCAAGTGTAAGTAAGTTTCAAGAGTTGTCAAATGATTTCCAACTTCTACCCTTATAACCTAGCAAACTATCACCCACTTATGCCTATATTACCCCAAAAACTATAGTAACAAAGGCCAAAAAGTCCCAAAGGAAGTTCTAATTACAAGTGGGGAAAAGGGCAATATACAAAAAGGCCCTAAAAAATACGTAGGAAAACAGAGCAGGCCTCGCGGAGCCTGCAGGCGGTGGGCACCTCGCGGCGGCGAGCTGGAGGCTCGCGGCCGCGAGGTCGGGCAGAAACTTTCTGCCAGCTTCTCGCGGCCGCGAGACCTGGGCAGAATGTTTCTGCCACCAGCTCGCGGCGGCGAGCAACTACCTCGCTGCGGCGAGGTTAATCAGGGGCCAATTCTTCGATTCTTGCTCTCTCTTTTGCGTTAGGCCCCCCCCTTGGTCGAAGGAGACTTGTTATCCACGCACGAAATGTTCCGAAAACGCTTCGCTACGTCGAATCCTGCAAACCACATAAAAACAAAAGCAAAACACGAACAAAACACGTAAAACGAACAAAGGTCGAACAAAGGGACCCAAAGCACAAACGACACGAAAACACGCAAAGACACAAAGAAACTCGGATCAAAACAAGATGTTTTGAGCTTAAAGGGATAGATAATAACGACGTTTTCACGGCGTTATCAACACCCCCAAACTTAAACACTTGCTCGTCCTCGAGCAAAGAAAACAAAACAAGAACTAAACAAGTATGCTTGAGATCAAAACACCAAAGCTTAACACTTTCGAATTATTCTTAAAACAAACTCCACGTGTGTGTGTGATGGCTTTTGGCTAGATTCTATCTTAGGTGAATAATTCCCGATAGGTCAAAATCATCGGTTCTATATGCAAGGACTTCTAATGTTTAACAAAGAATCCATCCTAGCCGTAGATTGCAAACTTAACGTTCAAATCACTTCACGACACTAAGTTATAGGAAATTTAAGAGTGTTGTCCCTTTTCTTGAATTATTGACGATTTTAGTTCCTAGCTCTTTTCTCACCATACTTTTGCTTTTCTTCTTTTGATTTACAATGATAACATAGCACTTTGTGCTTTACGATATTACAATACAAAACTAGCACAAATCATGATGATTGTTAACTTTTTGGGCTACTAGCACCATTCCAACGAAATAGAGTAATTACAAAAATTGATTCACGAATTTCATCGTTTGAAGGCTTTGCCTTTCTTTTCTCTCATAGAAGTGCATACATTTTAGCAACTTCTCTACTCGTTTCTTTTAAGAGCTAGGTGTTCAAAGGTATTTTTTTTTTCTTAAAAAGGGGTTACTCCCCCAAACTTAGGCCATTTATGCTCTCCTCACATTTAATTTCCAAGCTAAAGATTGGAGGGATTTTAGGTTACGCAAAAGAAGTCCTAGATCCTATTATCGTTAAAGTTCATTATACACTTTAAATAGAATCTTAGCTATAGCCAATGTACTCGAACTTTGTAGAGCATGTTGAAAGAATAAGAGGAATTTGAAAAAATTTGACAGTTCGACTTAGCATGCCACAAGTGCGACCTTACTCCCCCAAACTTAAAATGCACAATGTCCCCATTGTGTAAATTAAGAATGACGGAATTAGGTATAACACGACAAAACAAGAACAAAACGGAAACACAAGCAAAACAAAACAACACAAAAAGATAAATGAGCGAATTAATAGTTTCCATCGACAAACAACGCAAAATTAAAGAGTTTACAAGCCAACACTTTCGAGAGTTCAAATCAAAACCAACATAAGACTGAAATACATTTAAAACATTGTAAGTTTAAAATAAACCAACGGGAATGAATAAATTTAAATCCAACGTCCCTTATGTATGCATCCCGTGGTTGCTTCCAATCTTCAGCGGTTTCTTGCATTACGGGCTTGCTCTTCTTCTTCATCAAAGGGAAGTTCATCATCTTGACCTCTCGGATCCCGTGGAGGTGGGTTGATACGGCCAGGAAGGGCAGGCAGCTGAATGGCATTGTAACGTTCATCTCCGAGCACTGTTCGGAACATAACGTCATGCCTATCGGTCGCGACATAAACGTACTGAGCCAGCTGTCTTTGCATTTCGCATACGGTTTCGACCTTGTCGTCTATAGCTCGGACCCTGTCGTTCATTGCTCGGACCCTGTCGTCCATTGCTTGGACAAGATGAATCAATCTACCGATATCATCTCGATCGCCCATCTGTGCCTGAGTGCTCGGCTGCTCCTCGATCTGCTCTTCCTCCTGGTCATCTTGACCCTGCTCCAGCTCGCCGCCGCGAGGATTTGGCAGAAACTTACTGCCCGACCTCGCGGCCGCGAGCATCCAGCTCGCCGCCGCGAGGTCTGGACAGAAACTTTCTGCCCGACCTCGCGGCCGCGAGCTTCCAGCTCGCCGCCGCGAGGCGTGGACAGAAAATTTTCTGCCCAGGTCTCGCGGCCGCGAGGTTGCACCTCGCGGCCGCGAGACGAAATTTAAAAAAAAAAAAAAAGAAATTTTTTCCGAATTAAATACAAACACCCCTCACTCCCTCCCTCACTTCTTATTTCAAACACACTCAAAAAACCTCTCCCTCTCTCAATCGTCCCTCTCTCAATCGGCTCTCTCTCATCCCTCACTCTCACTCAATCTCTCGTCTCTCACTCTCATCTATCACATCCCTCTCACTCCATAATCTCAATTCCACCACATACACAACACCAAATCCGAATTCACCCAAGGGTTCAAAAATTCGAAATTCTTCGATTCCAATCCGAAGGTAAGTGTGGCTAAACTCATGGTATTGCTTGATTGTTATTGTGTGGATTGGTATTGCGTTGATTTGGTATTGAAAATTTTTGGGTTGAAGATCTTGTAAACTTTAAAGAAAGTGGTAATTTTGGGTGTGCACGGAAGGTGTTCGATAAATTGCTTGTGAGAGTAGTTTTGCCATTTTGCTAGTTTTCGATTATAAGTTGCCGGGGTATTGATTTGTTGAGATTGTGTGATTGAATCATAAGTTTGGGGGAATTTTGTGCCATTTGATTAAAGGGAATCATACTTTCAAAACAAAATGTCTAGAAGATCGAAAGCCGCAAGTTCAAGTGTACCTCCCAAACTAGCGAAGGAACCGAGAGGAAAGAGAAAAGTTGTCGAAGAAGATTACGACACTTTTCGGTTTGTGCATAAGGATGCTTCAACGGCATACGATAAGGAAAAAAGCTAATCGTTCGTTTCAGAAAGATTCATCAACTACGAGCCAGAGGCATTTCCTTATTTACAAAACCGAATCGACACTAGAGGTTGGAATGAGTTCTTAAAGAAGCCGCCTCGTGACACTTTCGCTGGCGAAATTGTTCGAGAATTTTACGCCAACGCTAGTATAAAAAGGGACGACGATGCTACAATTGTGAGGGAGAGGGAAATAAAATTCGATCCGGACACCATTAACGCGTATTATAGGATCGAGTGGCCAGCGAACCAAAGAGATGAGCTTGAAGGACTGTCCAGAGACCTGAGGAGAGGTAGGAGAAGCATGGATCAATTGAAAGAGTTCATCACCTTGCCCGGAACGGTCGTTCAGGGGATTCCGAGGGCATCGCATAAAATGTTGACTCAGGAAGCAAAAGCCTGGTCTTTAGTCTTACTTGCACATTTCCGTCCAAGCAAACATAACAACGACTATGGTGAATATCGCATTCCCCTACTATATGCACTCAACCAAGGGCTTTCAATAAATGTAGGTCGGATAATACGCGAGGTGATAGAGGAAACTATTACAAAGAAAAATCCTAATGTAAGGAGTTTTGTATTTCCGCACCTCATTGATGGACTATGTAGAAATGCGGGGGTTGACTTCGGGGTCATCATGGAGAAGAGGAGGTTGACTGGCGTGATTAGTACGGCTACCATTTGCAAGACTTTGAAGTTGGACTTCGAAAGCGCGTACAGTGATAAAGTATACAAGTATAGTGAAGCAAATGAACAGGGTCAACCCGATGAAGAAGGTCAACCAGGTCTACAGGGTCAAGATGACCAGGAGGAAGAGCAGATCGAGGTCCTATCGTGAAATTATCATGCCGTATCCAAGTCGAGCTCACGACTATAAACAAGCGCTTCTCGGGAGGCAACCCGAGCCTATTGCTTTATTGTTTTGTGTTTTTTGTGTCTTTGTTGTCGTTTTTTGTTTTTGGTTTTACGTTTTGTGTTGTAAGTAAATGAGCGCGCACGAAAGATCGAGGATTAACAAGAATAATTCGAGTGAGATCGAGCGAACGAGCGATGGATTGCGAACGGCGTAAGGTGAGTTTATGTTGAATTATTCGTCGAGTGGAAGGGGAAATTTTTCTGCCAACCCTCGCGGCCGCGAGATTCCAGCTCGCCGCCGCGAGGATTTGGCAGAAACTTACTGCCCGACCTCGCGGCGGCGAGCTGGATGCAGGAGGTGGGCACCTCGCGGCGGCGAGCTGGAGGCTCGCGGCCGCGAGGTCGGGCAGAAACTTTCTGCCAGCTTCTTGCGGCCGCGAGGTTGAACCTCGCGGCCGCGAGACCTGGGCAGAATGTTTCTGCCACCAGCTCGCGGCGGCGAGCAACTACCTCGCTGCGGCGAGGTTAAGCAGGGGCCAATTCTTCGATTCTTGCTCTCTCTTTTGCGTTAGGACCCCCCCCCCCCTTGGTCGAAGGAGACTTGTTATCCACGCACGAAATGTTCCGAAAACGCTTCGCTACGTCGAATCCTGCAAACCACATAAAAACAAAAGCAAAACACGAACAAAACACGTAAAACGAACAAAGGTCGAACAAAGGGACCCAAAGCACAAACGACACGAAAACACGCAAAGACACAAAGAAACTCGGATCAAAACAAGATGTTTTGAGCTTAAGTGGATAGATAATAACGACGTTTTCACGGCGTTATCATTGATCCATTGTAGATATCAACACTTCTTATTCATTAGAGAATTTATGTGCTGATCTCAACAAATGTGTTTGATTTGACGCAAGTCACCTTCCACACATCATCCTTTCTTCGTGATGTTCTAAGTTTAGCCTCACAGTTGCATCTCATTGTTGATTTTTGGAACTTGGATATCTTACTTTTAGAATGTTGTGTATCTTTAGTACCTTCACATGAACATACAAAAATATTGGCTTTAAGTAGTCCCGATCCATCCCCAAACTTTAAAGTTTTCGCCTTTCTCACACTAAATCATATTTCATGTGAATATTTTAGAAAAAAAGAATCATCCGATCCAGGCATTATAATCCATATGCAATATGCTCATTTTCAACAATGTCACCAATATCTAATCTTATATCGGCATCTTTATCCAAATTCTCAGTTGAAGTTTCAGAGGTGCAACCATCAACACAATCCAATTGCTTTTCTAAGTGGCATGCTTCAAACACTTTCATAACCATCACACACTAAGTTTTGTTGATGCATGTGATTAAGTACATTAAGGTTGGAGTGACCATGTCTTTTATACCATAAAATTGTGTCATCTACTCTTAATGCTTTTATAAGTTATTCATTCATTCTTAACAGAATGTTATTGTTCTTCATAATTATTTTAGTAATTTGTCTTCCTTTTTTTGTCAATTATAAAGTACGAATCGTTTTTGAAAACTCATCTTATTTTCTTTGTTTGTGCTCGTACCCTCACTGAGTCATTTGAGACTCACCCTCTTTGTTTCCTTGTATTATATTTCCTCAGGATAAGCTAGTTGTTTAGCAAGGATAATGAGATCTTTTTAATAAAAATGTTTCTCTAAAGATGCGCTGAAAACTTCCCGGATTATGGTCCCAGATAACTTCAAGAGAATGAGGTACTTAATATTTAGTACATGGCTCTGTTCGTTTATTTTCTTTTGGCACTTGCGATTTCCTGTTAGAGAGAAGACAAGTCATAGGCGGGTGACACCTCATCTGAAAGTAAGGTGCTCACAAGTGGGATGTCACAGAGTGGTATCAGAGTTAAAGGTTATTGATTAAAGGGTGTTCACAAATTTAGTGATTTCCATACCTAGATCTTATGTTCAATGGGCCATGTTTAGGTGTACGCGAGTTTGGGGACGAATTTAGATTGTTTCAGTCACCTGAGGTGAAGATAAAATGTGACGTTAAATAGACAGAGAGGACATCACCATCTAGTTATTCAAGGAAGTCTCGTTATTGTGGATTGAGTAGACGAATGAGTTGTCACCATAACTCCATAAATTAATTATGTAATTATCATCTTGGGATTAAAGTTTCTTTCATTTCGTAATATTTCAAGGTCCATACCTCCTCATGGTACAAAATGCATGTTTTAGTAGTTTTAATTGTTCCCTTACGTGTAGACATTTTCTTTGTCTTAGACATTATCATTATGTTATTTCATTTTCCCCAATGTACTAATAATATTAAGTCCATATGCTTTTTTCTTGTCCATTTCTTCTCTAAATTTCTATCCTATAATCTTGTCGTTTTTCATCGCAAGTTAACTTCTTTATGAATGTGATCTTGTGCTAAAAATATTGTTGTTTTGATTAGACAACCTCTTTATTGCATATCGCTAACACATGATCCTTATCAAATACTCTACACGATTTCATACTTTTTTGTATTGCTTTTTTTTCTTTTTTTTTTGGCTGTTGTTATCTCATCGATTGTGCACATGTTCATAATTGCTTCCACGGTGACTTGCATTTCGAGAGTTTCATTTAATATCTTATACTCATACATCTTTCCATACTTTTTTGTATTGATTTTTTTTTCCTCTTATTATCTCATCGCTTGTGCACATATTCATAATTACTTCCACAGTGACTTGCAATTTGAGAGTTTCATTTTATATCTTATACTCATACATCTTGCCATCTCATTATTGTTGTTCCAAATTGTTAGTTCTGCTAGTATCAAAGCCATTTCAAACGAATTTGGTTAAATACCATATGCAATTAGCCTCTCTTGAGGTTTACACATTTTTTTCTTGCTTTCGTTGGCATTACTTTATTCATCAATCTCTAGTAACTAGCTCATCATGTAATGAGCAACGTGACAACTTTACGATACTTCTCGTGAAAGATTTAGAGGATGAGCAAAATTCAAGTTGATGATATATTTTGAGACCTAAATAAAAGTTCAACATTTAGTTTAAAACGAATTCTACAATCTTCCTACAAAGTAGAAATAGTTGGATCAAAGTAGTTCAATGGAAAATTCGTATAACATAGTCATAGATGATAACAGAGCAAGCCAAGTCCGTTGAACTTCTTAACATGCCTCGTGATGGTAGCACAATAGAAATTCAAAAGTCTAATGGGCCAAACCAAAATAAAAGCCCAAAAAAACAAAAGGTACTACTTCTTGTCTTTCGAGAGCAAATATTTTATTTAAGCATTGAAGGGGCTTCACTAAAATCATCTCCAAAGTTGTCTCTGGCGATGTTTTTGTTTTGTAAGCATCAATTGAAGATAATAGGTCTAATTTTACAAAGTCGATGAATAACTTATTAATGATCGTGGGCAGATTCTAGCCCGAAAATTTATGTTTACATCAACATACAATAAATATAGTTCAAGATTAATTTGCTTTTAATAACGAATCGAGTTAAGAAAAGCCATTACCAATCAAATGTCGAATGTCGAATATGTTGATTTGATTTACAACTCTATTTCATTATTGAAGTTGTATGCAAGTATTAACTATTGATATGTTATGGGAACAACATTTATTTTGTGGAAACTAAAAATATTACAACTTTGCGATGAATTTATATATCTGTGGTTTTTGCAAGAGTAACGAAAACAAATTTATGCATCCACTATAATTTTCCTACTTAGTTGTTGTAAAAGGTGTGGTAACATTCATATGGCTCAAATGTGACACAATAAAACTAGTTTCTCGGAACAAAAATAAAAAATTAAATTTATCAATTCCTCGTTACAAAAATATTTATTTTCTTTCCCTATTTATTATTATTTTCTAATTCCATAAATTAAATGGTTAACTAACATGCACAAATGCAAAGGCCCCTACTACAATTGTGGCTGAAACACTTGGGAGGACAAAGTTTTTTGCAGTCATTATCATTTTGGCACCTGGAGGATTTCTTCTCTTCAAGAATTGTGCACTGGCAATTTCCACTTCCGATTATTCCATCATGGATACAAATTGGAACCCCAGCTCTGCAGTAAGGTCTACAATCATTATTTTTGGAGCATTGTATTTTTTCTTTTATATCATAATTGTTTGATTCATTTGAGGATGACCAACCTGTATCAAGCAAATTAAACATATATTTATCATTAAGTTAGTCAATATATCAATTAATTCAACATTTATTATATATAGAAACTCATGTCCGAATATGTTTGTCATGAGATTTTCTCACTTAATATATTTAATTAATGAGTGAATAGAAAATTAACTCCCTGTGTTATTTTAAATAGGTAATTCAACTCCCTATAATGAATAAAAAGGCAAAATACCTCCATGTGATATTCTAAATAGGCAAGTGAACTCCCTGTGGTAATAAAAATGGCAAAATATCTCCCCGTGTTTTTATGAAAGAAGCACATTGCGTCCCTTTAAATTGCTAATTAATTCCGCTCATTATTTCATTTCACATGGAGGTAATTGCCTATTTTTATATCACAAGGAGATAAATTGCTCATTGTTTCATTTTACAAGGAGTTAAATTGCTTATTTTTATTTCGCAGGAATATAAATTGCCCATTAAACATATCACAAGGAGTTAACTTGCAAAAAAACCCCATCTCAAAAGAAGTTAAATTATATATGTTTATGATATGAATATATTTAAAATTTATACATATAAATGAATCAATCTGAATTTATAATATTTTATCACCAATCGATCTTTTAGAAATATTCAGATTTAATATTGCATAACGAGGAAGAAAGAAAATTACCAGATCCAAAGAGCAAAATAAATGCCAAGAAAGCCACCACTACTACTAAAGCCTTGTCCATTTGATTTATTATGCTTAGTAATATTTAACAGATATGAATTTTGAAAAACTAATTAGTTTGCACCACTATTTATAAGATTGAAAACATAAGCCTCCCCACAAATGAATTACTAAATATGTTGAATTATCCAAAAAAAAAATTACTATATATGTTTCCAAATGTTATTGTTGGAATAATATCGTATGCCTTGAATCCATAGTCTAAATTACAGTATTTTCTTGTTTTGGTAGGGAATCTTCAACGTTTTCTTCGTTTAATTATCGATTACCATGAAATAATATTTATCGAATATTATATAGAAGTACTGTATATATACTCCATCAGTCCCACATTTTTTCAAACTTTGAAATAGTCAAAAGGTCAATCGGATTTTTGGCATCTTGCACCCTAGAATTATAAAATTTTGATATTTTGCACTTTGCACCCCTAGTGTGTGTTTTAGTGAGGAAATTCATTGATAGACGGGTTATAATAGTCCTTTTCGATTTTTTTGGCACTTTGCACCATTACACAATATATTCTGCACCCAAAAAATAATAAAAATATTGGTATTCTATACCCTAAATTATAAAATAATTGCGCTTTTCACCCAGATTTACAATTTTTGTTACTCTGCACCCTAAAAATATAATTTTTATGGCATTTTGCACCATAATGTGTTTTTCTTAAAAAAAAAAACTCATGAATGTCGTCGATGTAGAGATAAAATGATCATTTCTATGCAGAACAATAAATATGTTATTCTTAATTTATTTTACTTTATAACAACTTATTTTAACATTTTCTCTCAATAAAATTTAGATTAAAAAAAAGACTTTGTCTTCATTTTGTTTTCAAGTATCCTCTAGATTATTTACTTTATATCTAAAATACACGTCTACAAATCTAACATGTTATAATATGGCATGTTATTTATATTATTTATATTGTCATATTAAGTCAAGGTTAAAAATACCAAAAATTATATTTTTTGAGTGTAAAGTGTCTATAATCCATATTTTCAAGGTGCAAAGTGTCAAAATATATAATTTTATGGTGTAAAGTGCTAAAAATATTGAAAATGACTATTTTGCCCTTCCATCAATGAATTTCTCCTTCAAAACACACACTAGGGTGCAAAGTGCCAACTAAATTGTATTTTCAGGGTATAAAGTGCCAGAACTTTTAAATTAAGGTGCAAAGTGCCAGAATCCTATAGTTCAAATCATTGGACCCGGGGTAATTATTATATCTAAAATACATTAACTGTCCAAGTATAAATTATTACAAATAATAGAAAACTTTCATCTCTTAGTAATAAACTAGAATAAATACTCACATTAGTGAGTTTTAATAAAAAAAAATACTCACTGATGGGGGCTATTTCGCACCCCTTATAATAACCGGAATGACTAGTCCTTATACGTTCGGACCGACCAGGAAGTCTAATTCACTAAAGAGCTGCCCGGTTCGATCTGTGCTATCAACCCTTGGAGACCAAGAGTGATGTCCGAGTTCCATAAGGATTGCTATACCTAGTCCTATTAGGATTATGTTTCCTTGTAAAGCTAGGGTTAGTGTTATATAAATACCTAGTTAAACATTGTATTAGGAACAACATACAATCAGAGCTTACGCCGGTATACTTTGGCAATCTGATAACATAATTAATAGAAAAGCTTTTGCTATACTATTTACATATTCATCGCCTTGCTTACTTATTGTTCTTTACGTAACTGCTTCCTTGAGATTGATCCATCCGGAATAAAGTAACAAAGCCCTATCATCTATACTTAATTTGACCTCTAAAACATATTTTCATTGATTTAATCTAACCTAACGAAAAACGGTTAAATCAGTTGGCGCCCACCGTGGGGCTAGGTTAATTATTCGATCGACATATGACTCGCCCAATGAAGAGCGCCCGTAACGGAGCAAGGAGTAACACGACGAACCCTTGTAATACATCTGAGGATAAACCGGACGATACTAACAATAACGTCCCTATAATAAATGACAATCAGCAAGAGAACGAGCAACTGCCGAATCAGGAGGAACCACAAGGGATAAATATCCAAAACCCCCAAGGACAACAAGGGATTCCCGCCAATGCGGTACCAGAAGACCATGTGGCTCCAGCAATCCCTGTTCCCCTATCAGACACTCGGGAGAAGATGCGACAGATCGCTATGCTCTTTAATTCACTCTGCCCAGGGGAATTACTAGTACCCAAGCAGGTTCTTAGAAACCCTAAAGCGACTAGGGCAAATACTATTCAAAGGACACCGAGGCAGGTCGATCAGATCTCGCAACAAGCGGACAGCCCTGCAAGCGAGCAACGATCGTTGCACAGTCCGTAAAAGAGCAATTCGAAACCCTCTGATGAACATATCCGAAGAAAAACGGATCGGACGAGGCCGCAACCTGTCCACCCCGGATGAAAGGAACATACCATAATTCCCATCGAAGATGACGTAGTCGACGCAATTCCTAATCGACCACGAACCATGCGATTCTCGGAAAGAGAAATTGAAAAGATGGTACAGGAACGTCTGGAACAACGCCTACGAACTGTTCAAAATCCATGGGCCAGAAGCACGGAGATCCAAGAAAGCCTAGCAGCATGCTCCCCCTTCTGCAAGGAAATAAAAGAAGCACAATCGTCGGGATAGGTTCCGGGACGACTACCCAGATATGACGGAACCACCGACCCAGATGACTATATATTCAGCTTCACAAACATAATGAACTTATATGCTCACTCGGCAGAATTCACTGCAAAGCTGATGGTCACCACATTCGAGGGGCTAGCTTTGGACTGGTTTGCAAAACAACCCACCAATTCCATATTCAGCTTTAGGGAATTATGCAATAAGCTAACTCAACAGTTCGCTAGCCAGAAGAGACAGAAATTGCCAATGAGCTACCTAGGGACCATCCATCAACAAGACGGAGAAACCCTCCGTTTCTGGTTGGCAAGGTTTAACGTGCTTAAAATCGATTCCCCAAATATCGATTACATAATCTCCATTCTCTTCGATCTCACCAAAAACAGGCAATTCGGGAATGCCCTCAGTAGAAAGTGACCAAGAACGTTTGTTGATATTATGACATTGGCATCGAAATACATGACCCAAGAGGAGATGAATTCTTTTAAAGATAAGAATAAAAATAAAGCTCCCGCCTCCGGCTCCAAGCGGCAAGATAGAGTTCCTGCTTAAAAATCCATGGATTATGATCGATCCTTCAGAAAAGGCAATGTCTTCCAGAGATTAGAATATAATCGAAACGATCAAGACAGACGACCTAATGTCTATCAAAGAATAGATCGGCAGAGCCGGCGAACAGGAGCAGAATTAACCAAGTAGATTACCCCAGGCTGACCGTTCCAATAGAAGAAATCCTGGTAGTACTTGAAAGGAACAATTGGATCCCGGCAGCGAAGAGAATCGCTCAGCCAAGGCAAGGTGCACGAAACTATGATTTATACTGTAGATATCACCGGGCACATGGGCATCGCACTGAATGCTGTTTTCACCTTAAAAGAGAAACTGAAAAACTGATCGAACAAGGAAAATTAGATGACTATTTAGAACGGAACAACCGCAAGAGGGGTAGAAGTCGGAGTCCTCGGAATAATAACCAAAGAGGAAACTCCCGAAGAAGGTCCCCTAACGATGGTCCCCCACAAGAGTTGAACGATGGTCAGGTTAACGGCACCATTCATACGATCTCAGGAGGACCAGCCGGCGGGGACAGTCGCAATGCTCGCCGCAGGACCACCAGGTCCATACTTGGAAGCGTCAGGTACCCAAAAGAAGTGTGGACGCTAGAAAACAAACCACCAAAGGACCAGCTGATCAGTTTCAATGAGAGCGAGGTACCAAAGAACTTTGTTTGGGACACGAAAGAGGACAACCCTGATTTCCTGATGGTGGTATCGCTGGAAATAGCGAACTACAACGTCAAAAGAATCCTGATCGACAATGGAAGCTCTGCGAACATCATCTCTAAAGAGGTCCTAGCTCAGATGAACTTGGGAGAAATAACATTCCAAAAGGTAGCTACGCCTTTAGTAGGATTTGGAGGTTCCGAAATTGTCCCCTGTGGCACAATAACTTTAAGTGTCTCACTCGGAAAGAAACCACGTTGTACGGTGAAGTTAATCAAATTCTTGGTAGTAGAAACTCCCTTTGCCTACAACGCGATCCTAGGGCGACCCGCCCTCAACCTATTCCGAGCAGTTGTTTCAACTTACCATCAGAAGATAAAATTTCCGACTAACATGGGAATCAGAGAGATAATAAACGACCATTGTATGGCATAGGACTGTTACAACACCTCCTTAACTTTGGGGAACCGCTCCAGATCATTTACCCCAGCTAAAAGAAAGCTCGAGGACGACGTTGACAGAGTCGAAGTTGAAATCCCCAGCACAGATCGAATAGATAAAAAGGGAAAGGAACCGGTCGATTTGGCTTTGAAACCACCGGAACACAAAGATGTCCTACTAGTGCAAGGGGATCTAACAAAAACAACCAGAATAGGAACTGAACTCAGTATGGAAGGGGAAGTAATGTTAGTAAACTTCCTCAGAGAAAACATAGATATCTTCGCCTGGAGCGCGAACGACATCGAAGGGATTGATCCCAGAGTAATCACTCATTCGCTAAAAATCGACCCCATGGCAAAACCTGCTAGACAAAAGAAGAGGATTCATGGGCCGATATAAGATAAAGTAATTAAGGCAGAAGTAGAAAGGCTACTCAAGGCAAAACAAATTAGAGAAATACACTTCTCGGAATGGCTATGTAATGTCGTGTTAGTAGCGAAAGGGGATAAAAAGGATAATAAGTGGAGGATGTGCAATGATTTCAATGACCTTAACAAACTATGTCCGCGCGATCCTTATCCCCTCCCGATGATCGACTTATTAGTCGACTCAACCGCGGGTTTTGCAATTTTCAGCATGATAGACGCCTTCCAAGGTTTTTATTAAATATACATGGATGAGCGAGACCAAGAGAAAACTGCCTTCGTAACAGAGCAGGGTGTTTACTGCTTCATAGTCATGCCATTTGGCCTGAGGAATGCCGGGGCCACTTACCAGAGGTTAGTAAACCTGTTGTTCAAGGAGCTGATCGGAGAAATAATGGAAGTCTACGTAGACGATATGCTGGTCAAAAGCATGAATGAAGCTGACCATGTAAAGCATCTCGATCGATGCTTTCGAATATTGAGAAAATACCGAATGAAGCTGAATCCTGCAAAATGCACTTTCGGAGTTAAATCGAGAAAGTTTTTAGGCTATTTGGTACATCAACGAGGAATTGAGGCAAATCCAGAAAAAATTCGAGCTATAACCGAAATGAAACCTCCCAAAACGATCTCCCAAGTACAAAGCCTGGTAGGAAAGATCGTAGCATTAAACAGATTCATCTCCAAGTCGGCCGACAGAAGTTTACCTTTCTTTCAAACTCTACGAAAAGCAAAAAACTTTGTTTGGACCGAAGAATGCCACCAGGCCTTCGACTGGCTAAAGGAATACCTGACGACCTCCCCACTATTGGCCAAACCAATTGAGGGAGAACCATTATACATTTACATATCAATTTCCGATGTGGCCATTAGTTCGGTTTTAGTAAAAGTAGAAGGCATGGAACATAAGTCTGTTTATTACTTAAGTAAACTACTACAAGGGGCGGAGAATAACTACTTGGAAATAGAAAAATTCGCTTTGGCCTTAGTAGTGGCGGCACGCAAGCTCCGACCTTACTTTTTAACCTACAAAATTGTGGTGTTAACCAATCAACCGCTAAGACAGGTCTTAGCGAAGCCAGAAGCCTCTGGAAGATTGATCAAGTGGGCGATCGAGCTTGGTCAATTCGAAATCGAATACAAACCAAGAATTACGATTAAGGCCCAAGTCCCAGCCGATTTCTTGTTAGAAACTCCAACCCAGACAACTGAACGTAGTGAATCGACCAGCCATGACAAGATATCTTGATCGTAGAAAATCAAACCTGGTTGATGCATGTCGATGGTGCTTCATGAAGAGAGGGAGGAGGTGCCGGAATCAACTTTACCGGACCAAATAAAGAGGATATAAATTATGCAATAACATTGGACTTCGTAGTAACAAACAACGAAGCAGAATATGAAGCGCTAATCGCAGGAATGGAAATGGCGGTTAAGGCCAACATAAAGAGTCTCAAAGTACTAACCGATTCAGAGTTAGTACAAAGACAGATAGAAGGCCTATACGAGGCAAAGGAATTTAACATGGTCAAATACCTCGCCAAAGTAAAGGAATTGGCTGAGAAACTCAAAAATTTTGAGATACAGAACATTCCACGATCGGAAAATAAATGGGCCGATCAACTTTCTAGATTTACAGGGTCTCATGACGGTAAAACAGAAAGAGTAATCAACTGGTTAATTTTCAATACACCGGCAATAGATATCGACGAGACACCAGTCGCTGAGATTTTGGAAATCGAAGAACCTGAAAGAAACTGGATGACTCCGATGATAGACAATCTTCGAGAAGGCAAATTACCGCTTAATCCAAACGAAGCTTGGAAAATAAAATATCGAGCTCCAAAATACACGTTGTTAGAAGAAAAACTTTACCGAAGATCGGTATCAGGAATTCTTCTAAAATGCATCTCCGAATCTCAAACCAACGATGTCCTTCGAGAGGTACATGAAGGAGAAGCAGGAAATCACAGTGGAGCAAGGGCCTTAGCCTTAAAATGCCTTAGAACAGGCTATTATTGGCCTACCATCAACAATGATGCCATGCAATATGTTCAAAAATGTCATCACTGCCAAGTTCATGCAAATATAAGTCATCAACCGGCCGAAAACATGCACCCAATACCAGTATGCTGGCCATTTGATCAATGGGGAATGGACATCGTGGGACCTTTTCCAGTAGCCAGGTCTAAGAAAGCATATGTTCTAGTCGCTGTCGAATATTTCAGTAAATGGATAGAATGCGTCACCCTTGCTCGAATAACTCAATTACAAGTGATCAACTTCCTATGGAAGTTCATAGTATGTAGATTTGGCATCCCTAGAATCCTGATCTCTGATAACGGAACGCAATTCGCAGGTAAACAAGTAATGGAATGGTGTACCAAGATAGGAATTCAGCAAAACTTCACTTCAGTTGGGCATCCAAGAGCGAATGGACAAACTAAGTAGCGAACCGAGAAATAATAAAATCTTTGGAGAAAAGACTAGGGGCATCCAAAGGAAGATGGCTAGATGAACTCCCTGGAGTACTTTGGGCTAATCAAACGACAGTCAGAACTTCAACCGGGGAGACCCCATTCAGTCTAGTATATGGCTCGGAAGCTGTAATTCCGGTCGAAATACTGATTCCGACAACAAGAATTGAAATGTATGATGACAAGGAAAACGAAAAAGCAAGAGAAAATGATGTCGACCTGGCAAAAGCCTTAAGAGAAAAAGCAGTTGTACGACTGCAGGTCACTAAATCAAACATGGAGAAGGCCTACAATCAAAAGGTACGCATATGAACCTCAAAGAGGGGGACTTGGTGCTGAAAAAAGTAGAGGTGTCCAAGCATGTAGGAAAATTACAACAGAATTGGGATGGACCATACATTGTCATTGATGTAGGAAAGAAAGGTTCATACAAAATTGCACACTTGGACGGAACGCCCCTACCACGAACCTGGAATGCAGTCAACCTAAGGAGATACTATGGGAAATAAATCCTAGAAATCATCCTTGTTAATTTCTTTTAAATTTTGTTTGTTTTATTTTCTTTCTCGTACTATCCATTGTAATAAAGGCCTTGGCCTGAGATTCATTCTCAACACTTTTATCATTAATTACGAATCAAGGATTCACATGAGTTAGCGACAAAGACTTAATCGAGTTGAGTAAAATTGATTCGCTCAATAAACACTCCTCGATCTCCATAACAACGACGACTAAAACGAGTTGAGTATAAATCGATCCGCTCGATAAACGCTCCTCGATCTCCATAAACAACGATAAAAAAGGTTAAAACCAAAAACTTTGGTAAAAAAACCTAAGTCTCAAAACGAGTTGAGTATAAATCGATCCACTCGATAAACGCTCCTCGACAACAAAAAGGTTCAAACCAAAAAATTTTGGTAAAAAACCAAAGGCTTAAAACGAGTTGAGTATAAATCGATCCGCTCGATAAAAGCTCCTCGATCTCCATAAACAACGATAAAAAAGGTTAAAACCAAAAACTTTGGTAAAAAAACCTAAGTCTCAAAACGAGTTGAGTATAAATCGATCCGCTCGATAAACGCTCCTCGATCTCCATAAACAACGATAAAAAGGGTTAAAACCAAAAAAAACTTTGGTAAAAAACTTAAGGCTTAAAACGAGTTGAGTTAAATTGATCCGCTCGATAAACGCTCCTCGATCTCCATAAACAACGCTAAAAAAGGTTAAAACCAAAAACTTTGGTAAAAAAACCTAAGTCTCAAAACGAGTTGCGTATAAATCGATCCGCTCGATAAAAGCTCCTCGATCTCCATAAACAACGATAAAAAAGGTTAAAACCCAAAAAAAAAAACTTTGGTAAAAATCCTAAGGCTTAAAACGAGTTGAGTATAAATCGATCCGTTCGATAAACGCTCCTCGATCTCCACAATAACGATAAAAATAGGTTACAAGCCAAAAGATGTGGTGAAAAACCTAAGTTTTTCACGATTGAGTAAAAGCCAATCAGCTCTACAGTCGCTCCCTGATATCGATGATAAATAAGAACAGGTTGAGAGAAATCAACAGCAAGAAATATGAAAGTAATAATATTGAAGCATTATTCATCTGAGTTCTGAGAACAGGTCTCAAATTACATACGAAGTTTTGATCAGAGTACAAAGAACTTTATACAATCTACATATCATCACAACTGTTTAGAAAAAATAATCCTATTTTATAGATCAGTGGTATTCACGACAATGTCTACGGAAACATCAATCTTCTCCCTAGTGCCTCGATGATTATGATTGACCAACTAAGAAGCATGTTGCTCGGGATGGTCGACTTCTTTAGTTCGATGGCCAGGCTCTGAAGATCAAATGTTCTTCTAGACGAAATGACCATTGTCGGCCTGAGGTCCGACAAACAGTCACTCGCCCAAAACGAGCTACTGCTTGTATGATGGGGTTGACTTTTACTCTAAAGCAGCATCTCGAGAGGACCGTCGCAAAAGTAAAAATTTACCAGCACACCCCGGCGGTCTATCACTCCGAAGGTAACATCGAAGAGCAGGGGTGCCTGGTAAATATGAACCCTCCATGTGCAAACAGAAACCACAGACCTCAAACCTGTGAAGACAAAGGCTGAGGCCACATGGGACCCGTCAGTACAAGGTAGGGCATCAATGGGACCTGTCAGTACAAGGCAAATTCTGACTTAGATTTCTTGAAACGATGGATCACGATAATGTGACTTTTTCAATATTATGGGATCAGTGGGCAAAGTGAAACTCAAAGAAACTGATATCTCCATCCTTTTTGGGAATTATGAGTGAGATATGGAAACTGCGTACCTATTTATAGGCACGGATACAATTAATCCTACGGTTAGATGAAGATCTAGGAGAAAAAGAACCGCGACCGTTTGACTTCCACCTTTAAATGCGAGTAAGTTGGAACGGCTCCTCTATAGTCGGAAAGACTATTCGATGGTAAAGAAGAATTAAGATCGAAGCGATCAACATGAAAATAAGGAGGATCTATAGAGCTCCAGACTGAAAAGAGCTTGCACGCTTACAAATGCTAATCGCTTGATAAAGAACAAGAGATCCTCGACGCAGACGTATAAATTTGCACCAATATGACAAGAACTAGCTCGTTTAGAGGTGTAAAATCTCATATTCCAGCATACGAGGTCGTCACTGCTTCATATATCACTAGGCAGATTGTTACTTAACTATATTAGACCTCTAGTGGAGTCCAAGAAATCTGACACGAAGATTAGAGGAATGATCATCAATATTCCAGCCTACAATATCGTCACTGCCTAATATTTCAGAGAATTGCTAAAGGAGGTCTGAATCAGTTAAATTTTACTAATTACTTACACATTTCCAATTCCTCTCATACCAAGAATGCATCTTAAAGGAAATAGTGGTTGCTTTATTTGAGGAACATGGAACTCACAATCAGTGCAAAGAAACATGGATTTTAAGAAGATGAATAAATCGATATTCTTTCTCTGAGCTTAGACTTTTAAAAGAAAAGCGATGCTTAACAGAGGAAATGACAACGTCCTTATATAAGAAGTCCATGGCAAATGGACAATTTTACAAAGCATTGATCGATTATCGACAAGAGCACTAAACGTCCTTCACATTTCTTCAATTAATTGTTTACGTGGATGACCTACGATCAACATTCTAATGTCTAAAGTGACTTCAGAAATAGCCTAAGGGACCATGCTTGATCGATAATCATACTTATATTGGATTAAACGTTTGATTTACAAAGGAAATACTACATCATTCAGCTATTCAGGACTGATCAGCCAGAAACGAGCTACTTTTTCAAACAAAAGATAATCTCCCTGGAAATTAATATCAGATAAGTCTGCTAAAATTTCCTGATATTTAGAAAATTTATACTTAATTATAACGATAAAATTGTGCATGACATAATTTATCAAAATATATCTACTGACTGAATTCAATCAAGGCGTTAAATTGATCAAAACATGTCATCATTGTCATTAAATTTTTACGTACAAAAAATATAGTCAGCCTTGACAACCACATGGAGATTGTGGCCTACATCATCTAAAAAAAAAAAAAGAGAGAGAGAAGCATTCCACTATAGCAGCTTTGCCAGAACAGGTCACTGAGGTTGGTTAACGTCACCCGGGCGACCCGAAGAAGCACCCTTTCGAGGAGTAGCCGTATCAAGAAACGCTTTCACCTCCTCTTGTCGCTTCTGATAACCAGCATCATAGCCTTCTTCAAAGGCGCGATGACGAGATTCTTCTAAATTGGCATTTGACCGAGCTAGGTCATCCCTCTCCATCTCAAGAGCTAGCTTTTCCTCACGTAACTTCTGAAGATCGTCGTTCAGAAGCTCAATCTGGAGAGCTTGCCCCCCAACCTTCGAAATCCGCATCCAGCCGAAGCCTCAGGTTGTTCCTACTAAGCCACAACTCGTCATGTTGGGCACCAAGTTGCAGGGCATAATACTTCCCCTGAGAAGAAAGAAAGCGTAAACGACAAGATAACAAAAAATAAACAAATATGAAAATAAGTAAAGAAGTACCTGCTCAAATTGCTTAAACAGGGACTGAACAAGATAAAGGGAAGAAGAACCCTCATGCTTCTTCAGCTCGCCTGGCAAGACGGTGCTAAGGCCCAGGTCCCAGGAAAGAGGGTCAGGCTCACAAGAACCAGGCAAGACAGAGTCTAAAGGAATCTTATCATGACGGGGGAGTTCGGACTCAGTAATGTCCTTAATTTGCTCTAAAATACAATGCTCATCCAATAAACGCGGGGATTCCCTCTCGCTAGGACTCACCGAAGTCTCCTTGCTCGAAGCAGAGATAACGGTCCGCCGACCGGACCTAGAGCCTGTCCGACCTCCAGAAGGCCCGCCGGCTTCAAAAGAGGTGGTCATAACAGTGGTATCGTTAAATAAGAAGTCAGAAAAATCTTGAGGAACAGATTGTGTCATGGATGAATTCAAAAAGGAATCTCCGATAACTGCCCACGCGGCAGTATCCCCTTGGCTTCCGCCAACAACTAGGTCGGTAGAAGTAGAGGAAGGAACGGAGTTATCTGGAATATGCTCATGTAAGTCATGCTCGAAAGAAGAAACACCTGAAGAAGCGGGTATATTAAAGGTTTGCTCCATATTGGACATATCTCCGAAGGCCACCCGACCAGGGGAGGGCCTCCTTTCGACCCCACCAGAAATGGGGAAATCTTGTTGAATAAAAGTTGAACTAATTACGGGAAGGGTTTCGGAAGGAATAACAGGAGTCTGAATCTCCGACCTCCTAATCGAATGGGGACGAGGAGGATCTACCGAAGGCCCCTCAGTACGGGACCGTTTCGGTCTCGGGTTTCGACTACCCTCACGAGAAGAACGCTTTGAAGTGTTGCCGAAAAGATTGCTCATATTCGGAAATAGAAAAGAATATTTAACTATCGAGAAAGCTTATCGACCTCCAACAAGAGAGTATTCTATCGGAGTTGAATAAAAACGGTAAATAGCGAGTAAAGTTTTTACCGTATGTATTTATACTAAACGAAAAGACTCAGGAAACCCTAAGAACGGGCGGGAAACAGAAAACCTGACCTATGAACAGCCGCAGGAATTCGAACAGACATAAGCATAATGATTACAACGAAGTTAATGACTTGTCTAGATTATTATCAATAGAGAAGCCGAAAAGACATAACTGTCAGAATACGAATCGTCTTATTTACAAGAGGATAAAAAAGTAAAATTACAAATCAAATTATGTTGGTTATTGTCAAAGTTATTTATTAGGCCAGATTGGTCGCTCCCTACTTCACACAACCTGGTCGCCATCTGGAACTCTCTGATCGCCAGCGGCTTCTCCTTCATTCGCCCCCTCGTTCGCTGCCTCCACATTCTCCTCCTCTTTCTCTTGATCGATAAAATTATTATCGACCTCCGGGTTAATATCCGAAGGAGGAATCGGCAACGGCTTCCCGAACTCTTCGACAAGGTGAGCCAGTGGAAATTGTTGATAGATAACATCTAGCAGCTCGGAAGGAGAGTATTCCTCGCCATAGCGATTCAGGCTAACGTGCGCCGCCTTGAAATATTCCACTCGACGATCTTCAATCAATTCCAGAGCAACCAGCTGATAAATCGCCTTCTTGAAAGTACTATCCAGGAGAGGACCGACCATTCGATGCACTAAGGCTGTATGAATGGGAGAACCAAGGAACTCACGAATCACCCTTTCGTCGGGATTCCTGCCATAACGATCTTTAAGTCCGCTAAGAGGAAGGTCCCTATCATACTCCTCCAACGAGGCTTGAAGACTTACTACCTGATATTCCAGCTCGCTAATCCGAGTAGTACTCTGAAATTGATAATCTTCCAACTTCTTAGCCAACTGATCAACCTGCTCCTGAGCACGGGAAGTCTCCAAAACTTTATTTATGATCTCTTGGTCATCAGCTCCCGGGGCCTGAGGTTCTGTGATCGGAAGTGGAAAAGAAGAGGATGTCGAAGGACCAACCTCTGAACCAGAAGCCTTGTGAAGCAATGCCTTGTATCTCTCGTCCAAAAATTCACATTGCTGTTTCCAGAGAGCATCTTCATAGGCATACGAGGCCAAGCAAGTCTTGGTCTGAAAAATAAGTGAAACAAATTTGTGAGCTAAAGAATTTGTTAGGTAAATCAATGAACGAGCATACAAAAACAACAAATAACCTTCTCAGCATAAAGAGAAGCTCTCTGAAATTTCTCCAAAGGATCCTTCCGAAGGAGCTTATTCATATCACGAGTAAAGACACCAGAAAGAAGAACACGAGTTGCCTTATCCACAGCATTCTCGCTCTCATCGTGAACCAAAGAATCGTTCTCAGGATAACCAGCCACTCTCTTCCCTTGTAAATGATCTTCGATCATCTCAACAAGAGTGGGTTTCGGATGATTCTCACCAAGCAGAGAAATATCCTCACCAGAACGACCATAGTAACACCTTTTTCTCTCTACTGGCTCATCGTTGGGATGGGGCATCGACCAGCCGCGACATCGGCGAATACCAAGGGAAGTCCGAAATTGGAGAGGAGGATAACCCGACGAACAGGAGATTCTTGGGATGAATCCGGAGATTCTTCTCTGTTATCTTCTGAATCATGGCTCAAGTCCAATTTTCTCTTCCGGGATGCTCTTTGCTCGATGGGAAGATTCTCTATTGTCTTAGTGGATTTTGACAGAACCATCTTTCCCTTAGAGGAGCGCCGAGAATTTTCTACCATAAGAACTGAAAGAGAATGAATTCCGAATTAGACATGATACTAAAAGAGAATATAAAGTTAATTTGATGCTAAAATTAAGTGCTTACCCAGCGGCTGAGAAGGGGAAGTATGAGGACTCAATCCCGCTTTATGGAGAAAAGCCTCACCAATAAGAAGAGCACTCTGATACTTGTCGGCACGCATATCCTTGATTTCACCAATCAATTGAGGGTCGTCAGGGATAAAATGGCCCGTCACCAAGCGACCGCCGGAAATCCACTCGGAATTGTGGTCCCACGAGAATGGCTCAGTAGAACCATCTGCTAGATGGAGGTGAGAAGGGGGTTGTACGAAGAAAAAATGAGATTTCCAGGAAGGATTGCTGGAAACTGGGGAGTCAAAGATAGAGCGACTAGTCTTCTGGCTGGCGAAAAAGTATCCGCGGTTGGAAGAACTAGAAATATTAAAATGGAATAATTGTGTAAAATTATGAAAAGATGGCTGGAATCCTTTTGCTATCATCAAAACAGAAAAACACACCACAAAGGCCACGGAATTTGGGACTAATTGTGTCAGGGATACGCTAAATGTGTTCAAAATATCAAGGAATAAGGCGGACAAGGGAAGACGCAAACCGTAGTTGAAATGGGCAGAGTATAAAAAGCCCGACAACCCTCCGGTGGAGAAGTTACCCTATCGGAAGGAGAATGAAGGATAATCTTAGAACCTTCAGGAAAGTATTTCGCATAATTATCCACGACCTCATGGAAAGTTTCATCAGTGTAGGCACAAGCGAGGTCCTCGACCGGTTCAGATATTTGGGGAACCGTACCCCTGCCTTTCTTGGTCCTGGCAGCGACGTCAGTATCGGATATAATTTGTACTTTGAAAGTGTCCTTATCCGGAATAGTGGTTTCAGATATTCCGGTATGCTCAGTTGGAGGGCTCGGAGGTACCCTCTCCTCGATGGTGGGAGTAACTCTTTCCCTTGAAGACGAAGAAGGTTTCTTTGAAATTGAAGCCATTTCTGGGATCCTCGAAAAATATGAGTCGATAAAAGTAAGTTGGGAAAGAAATTATCGAGTAAGAAAGTTACTGCAAAAATATGGGGAGAAGAAAGTAAAAAGTGATTAAAACAACGATCACCTATTTATAAAGAGAAATGAAAAGACGTTTCGAACTTCTCGCGACTAATCACATTCCCGCCAAACGGTAAAATTCGAAACGCTTCCTCGAAAGATAAATAACGATTCAAGTTCGGAACGAGAAAACGACTATCTATGAGGCGTAGCACTCTTTTCCTTACTTAGGATTTTTTCCCACAGGGTTTTTTCCAAGTAAGGTTTTTAACGAGGCACAAATCATAGAAAATACAGTCGTAATCGACCATCTACTTCTACGAGCTTCTACTACGTATGCGCTCGAAGAAGTGAGGGAGTACTGATGGGGGCTATTTCGCACCCCTTATAATAACCGGAATGACTAGTCCTTATACGTTCGGACCGACCAGGAAGTCTAATTCACTAAAGAGCTGCCCGGTCCGATCTGTACTATCAACTCTTGGCGACCAAGAGTGATGTCCGAGTTTCATAAGGATTGCTATACCTAGTCCTATTAGGATTATGTTTCCTTGTAAAACTAGGGTTAGTGTCATATAAATACCTAGTTAAACATTGTATTAGGAACAACATACAATCAGAGCTTACGCCGGTATACTTTGGCAATCTGATAACATAATTAATAGAAAAGCTTTTGCTATACTATTTACATATTCATCGTCTTGCTTACTTATTGTTCTTTACGTAACTGCTTCCTTGAGATTGATCCATCCGGAATAAAGTAACAAAGCCCTATCATCTATACTTATTTGACCTCTAAAACATATTTTCATTGATTTAATCTAACCTAACGAAAAACGGTTAAATCACATTGGAACTTTGACCGAAGTGTTCAGCTCTTGAAACATCTCCACGTGATCAGCCATATGACTCGTACAACCGCTGTCAACGCGCCAAACGTGCTTGTTGTTTGATGAAGATTGACAAGGCATGAAAAGGTGTTCTTCTTCTTACTTGTCCTTGTCCTCGCTGAAATTAGCCTGATGTTTGAGCCGAAATTTTTTTGCAATATCGCCAAACTTGCCATAAACTCACAACTCTTCTTCTTCCAACAATCATTTTCAAGATCGTTTGTCGTCTTGCACACACCACATGATGGAACCTTGTTTCGCGTCTTTTCTCCTTGATTGTGGATAGGCATTTTGTTAACAAAAATATTTTCTACTTCCACGCGGATAATTTATTTTTGTGTCTTGATTGAAAGGCTTCTTTCCATTGAACTTTCCAACATTTTGTTGATTCTTTGTTCGTGTGCTTGTAGGGAACACTATCTCATAAACAATGAGCTAGTGAAGTCTTTAGATTCTTGAATGACAAAAAAAATTATTTGAATTCATTAGGGAAGAGTTATAAGTATTTTCTCTACTATCCTCTTATCTTTCATTTTTTCTCTTTGTAGTTTCACTGTGCTGACAATTTCTGTAATTCAATTGGAGTAGTCTTTGATGGACTCACATTCCTTCATCTGTAGATTTTCAAACTCCATTCGCAAAGTTAATTACTTGATAGATTTCAATTTTTTGTACTTTGATATTCTTCTCGGGGAACCTCCCATGCTTCTTTAGCGGTAGTTGCAGCAATTATGCTAATGAAGATTTCTTGAGTTACAGTGGCATGGAGGAATGCACGAGCCTTCATGTTTATTGTATACTCATATTTATTCTTCTTTTGTTG
Organism: Penstemon barbatus; assembly: GCA_003313485.2. Taxonomy (NCBI): domain Eukaryota; kingdom Viridiplantae; phylum Streptophyta; class Magnoliopsida; order Lamiales; family Plantaginaceae; genus Penstemon; species Penstemon barbatus. The sequence continues at coordinate 63,073,333 of CM064879.1, read as the reverse complement.
AGGTGCGGTAAAACTACCTTCATCTTTTGTTTTTTCATAATCGTTTGCAATAATTTTCCATTACTCATTTGCTACGAGTAAAACTTTCATTCTTACCGCCCAATAATCGTAGTCTTCACTGGTGAGAATCGGTGGTGTTGGAAGCGATATATTTGATGAACCCATTTCTTTAACTCAATCCCTTAAGATCAATGAGTTCTCGTTACCACTTGTTAGGTTTGTCAAGGTTGAATCAATTGTAAAATTGATATCAACTTGACTCTTTTGATTTGTTATTTATTTTTGTAAAATAGTTGGAGAAGAGTGATTTTTTGGAAGGAGAAGATTCTTTTCCAATTCATTAACATCCTTACATCACATTTGAGTAGTTCTCTCTAGAGTATCTAGGACATTCATAGTTTCTAGTGCAATCTATACTTACTAGATTTATCAACTCTTATCATTTTTTCTTAGAGGAACCCTTATCTTTTTTTTTCCTAGTATAATCTCTCGGAGATGTTCTCCCTTGTTTCATCCTTGATTTCGTAAAATTCGATTTTATCAACTCTTATCTTAGATATCTAGAATTACATGAGATTTATCTAGTTTCTCCTACCAAACACTACGGGGCCGTTTGGTAAGGTGAATAGGATTAAGGTGGATTAGATTGGAGCCGGATTGAAGGCCATATTAAAAATATGTTTGGTAGATTTGATTGAGTCATATTATATTAAAACAATTTACTGTAATATGTTTTGTAGAGTTATGAGTTTAGATATATATTTATATATTTCAAATATTTGAGAAGAATTTATGATATTTAATGATATGTAAAAAAAGAAATATGTAAATTTGAGGTTATTAGTGACATTTTACCTAATCCATATTCACCCGGATTAACTAATCCACCCATGCTTGGGTGGATTATAATCTAGTCTTAATACCGGGTCGTAAGGATTCAATCCATTTGACCCGGTATTAGAGTAATGCCACCAAACGTTGTATTAGGCCATATTAACTCATATAATATGACTTAATACCCCCTATTAGATCCTACCAAACGGCCCCTACTAGTATATACTTGAAATATCTTGATCAATCATGAACATTCTAGAACTTTCACGCAAAAAATATCTCATATTTTAATATATAACTAAATGAATAAATAAATTTTATTTATTCACTTGTAAATATAAATCGAGGTCATTTCAAGGTTAACTCATATTAGATTTGATTAAAACTATTTTGAGTACGACTCAATTAAATATAACGTCAAACTTGATAAGAAAATCAAATCAAATTTTCTGTGTTTAGTTCTAGTTTGTGCTCATTTTTATAAGTTCCTATTTAAAATTTTGACAAGTGACATAAAATTTACTTGTTACCTTTTTAAAAGGTATTGATTTTAAATGTAATTTTATTAAAACAACCCATAACTTATTAATTTCTTTTTTAATTTCAGATTATTTTATTCAAATACAAAATCCATTTATTGAATTAAAAAAAATATTTTTACACAACAAGAAAAAAGAAAACGACATCTGATTTATCCTATCTAAATTAAAATTCCCCAAAAATTGACCTAATCACCCTATTTTGTTAACAGCCGCCGCAGCACCCCTTCGCCGTCACGCCGTCGCCGCTGCACCACCGCCCTCTTCGCCGTCGCGCCGTCACCGTGCCTCCACTAGAAGCCATACATTTTCATCAATCACAACTGTAAGTAAACGATTGAAATATTTTGATACTTAATTGTGTAAATCAGAGGGTCTGTCTTTGTAGAAGTTTGTTACTATGAGAAAATTGATAATGAATATGGAGATATAAACACAAATTTTGTTGAATAGATTGTCTCTGTGTAGTTATACATACTGTTTCAAAATAAGGAATAAAAGGGTTCTTTTTCCATTTGTATTTGTTGCAAGTAGTATTTGGTAGCCTTTCTTTCTCCCCGATGTATTTGACTACAGTGGATGCTACAATTTGGGGAAGTGGTAAGAATGGAAACCATGAGAGGAACATTTAATTGTACCTCTTATATTGAGTTTATCTCTATGTTGCTTTTTTTACATAGTGGGGGTCACTTACTTAGTCCAGCACCAGTGGTCCAGTTTTGATGGTCACTTTTCATCACCTTGCGTGTGTGTGTGTGTTAGCCACTAGCATGACATTGTGAGACTACACGAGAGATGTTCGTCTAATGACGTTCTTCTAAGAGACTACACTAGAGTTGTTGGTGTAATGATGTTCTAAAATATTAATAGATCTTTGTGAAATGCATACTAGGTTTGTTCGGAAAGGAGTTGTTATCAGTTCTTGAATTTGAGTGTGTATAATATTTTTCCCATCTTCATTGTTATTTGAGTTTGATTCGCTTGCTTTATTTGACTTAAATGAGTGCAGAAGCAAGCTTCATCACCCGGTCAGCAAATCAGTGGTACACGGAACCGCTTTCTACTAGAGATGCTTCTACCTCACCAACGGAGTCTTCTCAGTCTATTGAATAGTGTCATCTTGTGTATGCAAGTGCAATTTATATATTTTCTCAACTTCCAGTTGTTCGATATCCGATCATATTTCACATATTTTAGTATTTTAGAATCGTGATATATTTTGTTTTTGGTCATATTTAAGTAGAAAACTGGAATAAAGGTTCAAATCGTAAACGGGAGAATGTGTCCCATGTTCAAGGGACTTCTTAATTTACAGGAATATGGATCTCAAGTTCTCAACAATTAAGTTTTGTCTGCTTGAGTAGAATTTCTCGATAATAATTTATTTTTATATGTTCTATAAATACTCGTTCTTATTGGCCTTGTAATTTACATAGTCAATCTTGTAGGATTTGCTTTTTACTAGAACCCGCAACACGGCTACACAATCAAAAGCTTTGGTAAAGAGCTAATGGCAACTAAGATAATGATCAAAGAACAAAAGACTAAGTTGAAGCCAACAATATACCAAGGAAACTTTGATGCTTTTTCCACTAAGATTGAAAATACACAACATCAACAGGGACAAAAGCATCACAATAACCAACACCAAACACAAACTCATTTCTTGTCTTTCATTTTTTTTTCTTTCTTTATTCTTAACATGCCTCTCCACTCATCTTACAGAGTAGGTGAGAAAACAAACTGTCTTGGTATACTGAAAAGATCCTTCTCCTCAAATGGAGAAGTCCATTCCCTAGAACCACCAGCAGTTGGTTCAGAAGAAGCTAAAACACCATCCTGCACCCCAGAAATAGATCCACCATTTCCGTTCGATAGAACCGGTCTCATAGCAGACTTCACACCCAATCTATAAGCAAACGAATCATATGTACGTTCATTGTTTTGCATGGAAAAGTTTGCACTATTCCACAACCCATTTGGCCTAGATGTCAATGACCCGCGATCCAAGCTCCAGTCTATATTGGTGTAATCGAACTGCAACATTGACCCGCCTGTGCTCCAGTCCATTGAAGTGCACTAAAATCATACAATCAAAATGAAAGGAAGCCAATATTTTTTCACTCACAAAAAGAAGTAAGAAGTAATTCTTAAACACGTGTTTTGATTAGCTTGAATGAATTTCTGGGCTTGTAAAGCAGCGGCCTTTTCGGAAACAAGAGCTTGAATAAGCAGAGTCTTGACTTCCCAAGAAGAATATGGGTACCCTTTTCTAGCATAGGAATTGAGCAGCGTCGCCGTGGAATGCTTCACCAGCCTTGCAAACACGTTGTCTCCGTCGTCGTTTCTCGATGCGGCTTCCAGTAGAGTGAGGTCGTTCCGATACCGCTCGAACGCCCTCGACCCGAACACATTAGACACCGTCGATTTCTGGGGTACCATCCTCGGCCATGATTTCATCCTGCTGCTCCAGTACCTTAATTAATTCATACAATAATTGATTCGAAGGACAACGGTGGGGTTCCGGAGGGATAGAGTGGAAGAAGGAAATTGACCGTTTCCTTGATTTGAAGGAGAACGGCTTTTTTTTTTCTGAAATATTTCTCATATAAAAAATTATAGAAAAGAAAAATAAACCGTACTGTGTACAAAGGAGAAGTGAAGCTGAATGCAGGAAAAAGGAGCAAAACAGTTGAGTTATCTTCCTTATATTCCTCCAGAAACGATTGAAGAACTAGTTGGTGCTGAATTTCATTTCTTCACACGTCAGTTACACAAGTTATCTTCTAAATGTTAATAATTTTGTTTCTTGACTCCCACCTTGCGTCTAAACTCAAACAGGAGCGAAACTATGTATGTAGCTCCTCATTTGTTTGAAGTGAAAATCACTCCATTAATATATACCTTTCTTGGAAGATTCATAGCATCTCATGTTCAAAAGTTGTTGCGAAGTACAGGTGATACATACAATTTATTTGCATTTCCCTCGGAATCCAACTTTTCTGGTATGAAATTTAACCTCGACCTCGTAAACGTTATCAAGGAAGAATTATGTTCAATGCCACCAGGAACTTCTCCATCTCACAGGTAAACAAAGTTATGATCAATTCATACAATAATTGATTCGAAGGACAACGGTGCCGGAAAATATGAGGGGTTCCGGAGGGATAGAGTGGAAGAAGGAAATTGACTGTTTCCTTGATTTGAAGGAGAAAGGCGTTTTTTTTTTTTTTCAGAAATATTTCTCATATAAAAAATTATAGAAAAGAAAAATAAATTGAGGGTTTTTTGGGAAAGTTATTTATAAAAGTTTAAAAAGAGTTATTAAATTTATATAGTACGATAACCTATTGTACAGGTCACCCTTCAAAAAAATGAATGATAAATTAAAAATTAAATTTGATCCAATGGTAATTAAAGGGGGACCTAATGAATAATTAACACAAGTGGTACTAACAGTAGAAAAGCCCAAAACTTAAATATCATATTGTTTGACTATGTTCGTATATATGAATCTCTACATTTCTTATAGATCATTTGAGTATGAATAGAATATTTATTTAATTCAAAGATTATATAATATACTTAAATATATAAAAAAAAAAAGTGGGGTGCTTCTACGCCGGGGTCCTAGGTGGGTGCCGAGATTCCCTAGCACTAGGGTCGCCCATGCTCCCCCACTATTGAACTCGGTTATTAGCCCTTTGCTTCTTGCATTTGTTTTTACGTTAACACTTTTAGTCCCAAACCCCAAAAAGTTTTCATAGTCTAGTTCCAACCTAATAGGAGGATTTAAAATTTGTTTAGTGTGGGATCAACTTTAAAGGTATAACACGTGGAGGGCTAAAGTCAATATGATCCTTATGTGGAGAAGGAAGAAGTTGATCTATTCGTGGGTGCAAATCCGAAAAGAAAAATAATTTGATTTATATCTAAAAAGAGGAGGTCGAAATCTACAATGTAATCTAATAAACTCGGAGTGATTTCCACCATTTTGATTGCATTATTATCGTTTCAATAGCTCATTAAGGTATGTGTTGAAAATTTTTGGTTTTATATAAAAATTTAGTACTTACAAAACATACGAATATTTTATAAACATAATATAAATAATTCAATAAGAATATAATTATGAAAATTATTGGCCTGATTTGAGAGTCACGTCATTAGACGCTCGTTATAAGAAAGTGACTGCCTCTCTTCGTGCATGTATTGGCGGCTGATCATAATCCCAAGATAAAATCCAATGACCTTGTCGACGTCCTCATCTATTAGCACGTTTACAGGAAGACAAATAACAAGACTTTATTTCTAGTGTTCAATAACAATATATAAAGTATTTTGTAAATGCAGCCTAGTTAGCTAGTGAGTTTTTGTATCTAAGACCCTAGGACACTCCTATTTATAGTGTACAATGGACCTCTAAGGTTAAAGAAATATAAAGGCCACATTTTGACATTCGTGGGAGAAGTTAATGAAATTTAGGTTACAAAATTTATTTTTTTTATTTTATAGTTTAAAAAACTTTTAAAATCGCAATAGTATGGGGTTCTATATTCCGTTCAAACAGCCAAACGAAAAAATTCGGGCACATGTTGATGGATTTAAGCCCGTTCTCGTGGATTTGCGAGACTTGATCAAAACCCTTTTAAATGAGTTTTTGTCGTGAAATTCATAACAAACGTATTTAGAAACTCATACCAAAATTCTTAAAACCTATAAAACTTTGATTTTGACACCTATCACATATTTCCTCAAACTCATACCCAAATTCTTTAATGTACTTCTACAGCACATTTTGAACACAATCTCATTACTCACAAGAAATACTTATAAATTCAAGTAATCAACCAAATCACATTTTTTTTAGCGTTACATATACGTTTTAAGCAAAACATAACTATTTATCAAAATAGAGAAATTCAAATAGTAATATGCACAATCTCTTCCTACATTCAATTGTTTATCTTTAGGGCTGAAAATCAAATCAATCTATTCGATACTAAACTCAAGCTCGTTCCATAAAAACTCGTTTGAGTTTGGTTCGTCACATAAATCAAACCAGCTTAAACATCATATTTTCATTCGATAACTTTTAAAGCTTACTCGAGCTCGACTCGATAAGCTAAAAATTATAAACATACATGTAAAATATCAAGTTACTCAATAATCAACTCGAGCTCGTTTGAACTCGACTAGATTAACAACACAAACATGTACAAAATTTTAGCACTATAAAATTCGAACAAAATATCTAAGAAACCAAATCTAATTTGACTTCTTTTCTTGATCAGCAAGCAAAATAATATCACCAATTTAGTTTAGCTGGACCGACGTTCATACAAAAAGGTTAACATAATACTACTATTTTATTAGTAGTGTAGCACTATAATTAATTACGATAATGTTCTATAACCCATTATAAAAATCTCCTTATCCGCAAAGAAAATCAATCCTCCCAAAAGTTTAATTTGCTAGTTCTTGATTCATCAATGGCGGAAAATTCAAGTAAAACCCTCCACGATTTCGCTCCAGCAATGAAAGTACACAAAGACGGCCGAATCGAAAGACCAGACCTGTTCGTCCTTGCATCAATTGACCCGGAAACCGGTGTTCAATCCAAAGATGTACAAATTTCATCAGATCCCAACCTCTCCGCCAGGCTTTACTTGCCCAAAAACGCCGCCGTTTCTACCAAGAAACTCCCCCTTCTTATTTACGTTCACGGCGGTGGCTTTATTTTCGGACATTTTTCCCATCCCGTATACCATACCCACCTGAATTTATTAGTGTCGGAATCCAACGTCGTCGCGGTTGCGTTGGACTACAGAATAGCTCCCGAAAACCCCCTCCCAACCGCATACGATGACGTTTGGCTCGCCTTCAAATGGGTTGTTTCTCAATCCAAAATATCTGAAAATTCCGAAGAATGGATTGATAAGTACGCCGATTTTGACCGTGTTTACATAGGAAGAGACAGCGCCGGCGGCAACATAGCCCATAACCTAGCAATACGAATCGGGTCGGAAAAATTAAAGGGAGTAAACACAATTGGTCTTTATTTGAACTCTCCCTATTTCTGGGGGCATGATCCGATCGGAGAAGAAGCTGCGAATTATATACATGTGTGGGATTTTAAAATCAACGATCTATGGCTTTACGCGTGTCCCGGTTCGACGGGTCGGGATGACCCGTGGGCGAATCCGGGCATGGATCCGAGGCTTTCGAGTATTGGGTGTAGAAAAGTGTTGTATTATATTGGGGAGAAGGATGTTTTGAAAGATAGGGCGGAGTTGTATACAGCGGCGTTGGAGAAGAGCGGATGGAATGGAGATATTGAGATTGTGGAGGTTGAGGGAGAGCCCCATTGTTTTAGTGTTTCTTCTCCTCATATTGAGAAGAGTAAGATTATGTTCAAGAAAGTGGCTTCATTTTTCAATCATTGTTGAGAATTTTGGTGTTGAAAAGGGGAAAATAAATGTTGTTTTCATGTTAGTTATTTAACTCCAAGGGTTTAATCCTTTTCGAGGTTGGTTGGTCACATTAAGTGGATACCTTTTCCAACAGAGATTAGAACCTGAGTCTGTTACTTTGTAGTGACTAGTCATTTTCACTATACCTATCAATTGTTGGTAGTTTGATATGTTATATATGTACATAATAGGGTCCCAAGTATTAGTTTTGTCTAGGACCTCCAAAAGTGTTGAACCGGTCTTGCTAACCACGTCCCTCCTTTTGTGTTGAATAATTTGTGATTCAAATAAAACAAAATTACTCATTTATTCTTCATCATATAATTGGTGGAACTACAATTATTTGATAGGTCATATCTAACAAATATAAGAAGTCTATATTTGAATTGAGTTTCAAACTTTTAAACTTTTTATGGTTTCTCGTTGAAACGTTGTCTTTGAAAAGATGTCTCTTCTAATTGGAACGTTAATGGCTTTTTGCGTTTAAGATTTTCTCTATAAATACCAATCTTTCTCCTAAATTAATTCATAAATAGAAAAATACTCTGTCTCTTTCTTTCAAAAGATTAAATACTGCTTATATATTTTCCTAAAAGCCAAAATTTATAGCATAGTGTTTTAAGAATACACATATTTTAAGAATTTTTTAAAGAAAAAATAAGATCAAAAAAAGGACCAAATAAAAAAATAGCACTTAAGGGAGAGGATTGGGGCCGGAAAGCTCCCCATCCCCCTCCTCCTTGGCCCCTTCCAAGGTCCCTCTAGCATGTTATTAGGCTATCTCCAATGATGAAGTCCAAGGCTGGACTTGAAGATATCAAATAAAATCATCTTTTTTACTCAAGGGCTAATGCCCTTGAGGTGTTGGCCAGCCTGAAGGGGTGAGACAAGCTCACCCATTAATCAATTCACACGGCCAGCAAGTAGGTGGCCGACACTTGTCGACCAACTACTCTTTCTTTTCTTTTATTTATTTATTTTAGTAATTAATAAATATATTTTTCTTGACTTTAATTAATAAATATATTTTTCTTTAACTTTAATTAATTAATAAATGTTGGATTACACTTGAGATGCATGTCATTAGGCTATCTCCAATGACCAAGTCCAAGGCTGGACTTGAAGATGGCAAATAAAATCATCTTTTTTTACTCAAGGGCTAATGCCCTTGAGGTGTTGGGCTTCAAGTTGAAGTCAGCCTGAAGGGGTAAGGCAAGCTGAGCTCAGCTTGCCTCACCCATTGATCAATTCACACGGTCCAGCAAGTAGGTGGCCGACACTTGTCGACCAACTACTCTTTCTTTTCTTTTCTTTTTTTTTTTTATTTTTTTATTTTTTATTTAAATTGAAGTCCCATTTCATTAAAGTAATGGCAGTAGTAATAATAATCCATACGAGTACCAGGAATTTAATTAAGCAAAAACATAAGCGAATAATTCACCATAACCTAATAAAAATTAAAACCTAAACTCCAAACCCTAAACATCTTCAGCTTCATGCAACTTGAGGAATCTCAACGTCCCATCATTAATCTCTTGCTGCAAATCTTTGGGATCTTTTCCATCAACGGTACAGCCAACAGACACACATGTGCCTAAAATCTCCTTGACAGTCCCGCTCAGCTCCTTCGCGATCGATCTCGATCGCATAACCTTTGCTATCTCTATGACGTCGTCAAGTGATATATTACCATTGTGTTTGATATTCTTCGTCTTCTTGCGGTCGCGCTCTGGCTCCTTGAGGGCCTTGATCACTAACGCGGCGGCGGAGGGGACGACGGTGACATTAGCCTGACGATTCTGAACGGTGAGCTTGACAGTGACGCGGAGACCCTTCCAGTCTTTAGCGGTTTCTTTCGCTATGTCCTCACTGATTTTCTTGGGGGAGAGACCCAAGGGACCGATTTTCGGAGCAAGGGACGAAGCGGCGCCGACCTCTCCGCCGGTGACACGAACGAAGACGTCGACTACCTGACTCGGATCAAACTTTGGCGGCATTTTTGCTGTATAGAAGTTATTTATTTATTTTATTAATTAATAAATATATTTTTCTTTAATTATAATTAATTAATTAATTTTTGTTGACTTTAATTAATAAATACATTTTTCTTTAACTTTAGTTAATTAATAAATGTTGGATTACACTTGAGATAATTTTAATTACGACGAGTTTGAAGTTCTATTTTAATGCCAATGTAAAGTTAATTTAGAAGTATTCTTAATTTTTTTGCGCATTATTTATTATTGTTTAATATTTACTATTATTATTATTAAGTGAGAGTGGGGAAAATGAGAATTGAAACTAAATGGAATTGATTGATTGGGTCATTTGAGATGACTTACAAAAAGGAAAGGGGAAGCTGGACTTGGAATCTGAGGGGAAGCTGAACTGAAGCTAAGGGAAAGCTTGACTTAGGTTGAGGAGTCACTGGAGATGACTGATAGGATAGTGCCCAGCAAGCCAACTCAATAGCTTGTAATAGGAACTATTCTATGTTAAAACAAATCTTTGATTTATTAATTAATACGCATTGTTTATTTATTTTTGTATATAAGATAAACTAATGGCGGACTTCATCTTTCGCGAACACATTTAAGCCACTGGTTGAAACCCTGAGATCACTCATGACTATGGGACGATTCACTTAAGTACTGAGTGCAATCGTGAAACAGTCTCTAAGGTCGTGATCTCAAAAATGTTCCAAGTCATAGATTCCTGTCGAGACGGGGTATCGAAGGAATCATCAAGACTTGTAGGATTATGCATGATTCACATTGTAGAGTTTCATGAACAAGACATTTGATGTGAGTGCATATGACTAGGTGGTTCGATAGGGGATCGAACGCATCGAACGACCCGAATAGAGAAACCCATTGTGGAAGTGCGTAAAGCATATCGGTGATGGGATGTTTCTCAGGACTTATAACAGTGTACGATTTAGTCCTTAGACTTGAGGTGCTAGGGCGAATTCGCTATGCGGGTGTACGTACTTTGATTTAGGAGCCGGTCACATAGCCTGACCATTGTGCGACTACGTTGGGTACGTATAGTCGTATGCGCGGATGGTTAGCATCAAAATAGGATCTACCGACTCATCGTAATGGATGAGAGAATTTCCTGTACATTCTTAGATAATACATTCCGAGAAACCTATGGCCATGGTCGGTGACGGATTTGGAAAGGAGTTTCCAAATTTAGCAGTCACACTGGGAGTACTATTCAGAATTAGAAAGTACAGAATCGAGATAATTAGAGGTGCCGACCAATTCACACACCCTAGGTCTCGATCGGGAAATTAGTCGTTAGAGGAACCTTATGTACATGGCACTTATAAGAGGTGAGGTTCACTAATGTCAATTCACCTGAAGTTGGGTCTCATGGGCTTGTGGCTAGACATCGACCATGAGGTGTGGGTACTCCTGAATTAACGGGAGATTAATTCTGGAGTGGTCAATTAAAGGAAGTTTATTGATCGGAGCAATTAATTAAATATTAATTGCTCATTAATTAAATCACGAAGATCGTGAGCCTACGGCCAATTGATGGTGAACCTAGAGGGTCACACACAATACAGATGGACTGTAACAGTCAATTGAAGAAAGAATTGATTTAAAGAACTAAATCAAAAATAAAAGAATTAAAGGGTTAATTCTGAGAGAGGGAAACTTAATTAGATAGTCTAATTAATTAAATTGTTAATTAAAGTGTTAAATCTTTAATTAGATTAAATGGGTTATTTAATTAAAGTACTAATTAAATAAGTGCAAGACATGAGCCAATTTAATTAGTGGCCCATTAGTTAGTCTTGCACTAGGAGAAGGACTTTTAGTGTTTGCTATATAAAGGGGAGTCTTGGAGACAAAACCCTAAGGGAAGCAACTAAGCAAGAAAAGCAAAAACACTAAAACCCTAGCCACCCTCCTACCCGCCCCAACCCTAGCCGCGCGCCGCCCTCACCCTAGCCGCACCGCCGCCGCCGTCGTGGGCTAGATCGGCCGCCACCCGTCTCTCTCTCCCTTCTTCTACTACATCTAGAATTGGATCTTGATCCAATTCTTGATTTTGACATCCTTCCCTCCTAGTTCTGAGCCTGAGGATCGAAGGAGTTGCAAATTCATCTGGTGTGGACTATTCTCTAGAGGCACAACATTTGGGGTGCTCTAGTGACCCAAAAAGAAGACCGGAGAAACCACCACCTTGCATGTGGTGAGGTAAATTTCGAATTTACCCCCTTTGTTAATTTAGTAATTTTATTGCTGAATTTGCTATCAACCTTTTCGTATGTGCTAATAAATGCATCCTAGGGATTATGGTATGAAAATTTTTTAATTCTGCAACGTCGTTTCTGACGATCATACCCATAAAAACCCAACAATGACCTTAGAATTCGATTTTTCCCCCCCTTCCCCCTACATACCCTCTAAGACATCTCCCTCTATTCATTAGAGATGTCCTAATTTTCTCTCTTTTGATGGGTCATGAATCTGGTTCAGATTCATTTCAAATTACAATATTAACCACATAAATGTACTAATAAGGTGTTCAATTGACTTTAGGTGGTGTTTGTAAAAGCTTAAAATAAGTAATTTTTAGCTTTTAGGATAAAATAAGTATTTAAGTAGTGTTTGCAAATTGAAATTCTACTTCCACTTCTCTTAAAAAAAGCCAAAAAGTACATATTAAACTAAAGTTGGTGATGAGGTGTTTTTAGCTTATAGTTTGACATTTTTAACAAAATGGGAGAAAAAAGTGGACAAAAGTGATTTTTTTGGACTTCTTGACATAATTTACAAACACCACCTACTTTTACTTCTCTACAACTTTTAGCTTTTTTTTTTCCAAATTCTAATAATTAAGCACAATCACAATTTTTTCCAAACACCATCTTAATATTGTCGAAGTGCATGAAAGTTGGTCCGAACATCTAAATTTTTCTTCTTATAAATATATACATACATATTTTTTTTCTTTTAATTATTCACCTATACCCATATCCAAAATTAATACATTTGATTTTATAGATTCATCCAAACTTCTGTTCAATTTGGATCTAGTATATACTAAATCCTGATGGGATAGAGCCCTGCAAGCCAATACATTTAGCTTGTACTGGAACTATCATTATCTTTCTTTAGTATAAATGACTTAATACGCATGTTTATTTATATGTGTATAAGGATAAACAATGGCCAACTTCATCTCTCGCGAATACATTTAAGCGATTGGATGAAATCCTTAGATTACATTTGACTATGGGACGATTCACTTCAGTACTGAGTGCAATCATGAAACAGTCTCAAAGGTCGTAATCTTAAAACTGTTCCAAGTCATAGATTCCAAACGAGACGGGGTATCGTAGGAATCGCCAAGACTTGTACAAGTATGCATGATTCACATGGAGTGAATTTGTAGCGTTTCATGAGCAAGGCATTTGAGGCCAGTGCATATGAGTAGGTGGTTCAATGGAGGATTGAACGCATTGAACGACCCGAACAGAGAAACCCATTGTGGAAGCGCATGTCGCATATCGGTGATGGGATATTTCTAAAGGATTATAATAGTGTACGATTTAGTCCTTTGACTTGAGGTGCTAGGGCGAATTCGGTACATGAAACTACGTACTTAGATCTAGGTATAGGTCACTTAGCTTGATCATAAATGCCTAGGTTGGGTGCGTATGGACATGTACGCGAGTGGTTAGTACCAATATGGAATCTATTGACTCATCGTAATGGATTAGAGAATTTCCTATACGATTCTTAGATAATATATCCGAGGAATCCACGGCCGTGGTCGGTGACGGATTTGGGAAGGGGTTTCCAAATTTAGCAGTCACACTGGAATATTATCCTGAATTAGAAAGTATAGTTATCGAGACAAATTTAGAGGTGCCGATCAATTCACACACCCTAAGTCTTGATTGGGAATATTAGTCGATAGAAGGACCGTATGTACATGGTAATTATATGAGACGAGGTTCACAAATATCAATTCACCTGAAGTTGGGCTTCATGGGCTTGTGGCTAGACATCGACCATGAAGTGTGGGTACTCCTGAGTTAATAGAGGATTTGATTCTATGAGTGGTCAATTAAAGGTTGTTTAATTGACCGGAACAATTTATTGTTCATAAATTAAATCACGAGGAATTCGTGGGCCTGCTGCCAATTGATGGTGAACCCAGAGGGTCACACACAATACAATTGGACAGTGACTGTTATGGAAGGACATAAAAGGAATTAATTGATTTAAAGGTAATTAAATCAATTAAATGAATTAAAGTATTAATTCAAATGGGAGATTAATTAATTAGTTGATTTAATTAATTAAATACTTAATTAAATTACTAATTAATTATCTAAAGAAATATTAATTTATTTAATTAATATGGAGTGGGCATTTAATTAAAGTAGTTAATTAAAAGAAGGCTTGCAAGACATGGGCCTTTAATTAAAAGCCCATAAGAAGTCTTGCAAACCTAGGTCAAGTAAGAGGCTTATAAATAGAGTTCTTCCAGAACTCAGAAAGCTAACACCCTAGCAAAAAACCCTAGCCTCTATCTTGCTCTTAGCGCCGCCGCCCCAACCCTGCGCCACCACAAATAGCCGCCGCCCATTGCTGGCCGTGAGCTGCTATAGTGCCGCCGCACATCCTCCCTTGTTCCTTCGTGCTGGATCTTGCTCTGCCAAGTAGATCTGCACAGTCCTCCATTGACAAATCTCTTAGATCCAGTTCTGAGCCTAAGACTAAGAGGTGTTGCCAGAATCCAGTTTGTGTGGACTATCTTTGGAGGTGAGACATTTGGATCACTCCCGTGAACCAGATCCAGATTGAGAATCAGAGTTGAAGGTTGCCACCACCTTGCCTGTGGTGAGGTAAAAGTCGAAACCCCCCTTGTTTTAATACATTGTGTGTTTTGTTTCATGCTTTCGTATATATAATATGGAGATCTAATATATGGGACCTTGGGTGCTTCGAAAAATTTTAAATTTCCGCACTGTAAGTTGTTCTGACAATCGAGGCAACCCTAAACATACCCAACAGTGGTATTAGAGCCAACTCCATACTTATTATACGAAAAGCCTGAACATAATGTGTGTTCACCGTATATGTTTAATTATATGTATGAGAAAACGTGATAATTATGTTATGTAAATTGATTCTTGCTTGTTATGACTGGATCTATGATTGGATAAAACTGCTTTTTCAGATCTGTGTCGATTTTATAGTTTTTGAAAACTTCAGGACTTTTTGTGCTTAAATCGCATACAGGGTTTTTAGAGGGCTGAAAATTCGAAATTTTTGGATCTGGAAATTTCAAAATTTCTGGACTACTTTGCAAATCTGATCGCACGGTTTTTGGGGTCGTTTTGTAATTTCTGAAAGTTTGGGGACTGTTTTGCAATTACCGAAACTTCAAGGGTCTATTTGAAAAATCGAAAATTTTCAGAATTCAAAATTTTATTTTCTGGTCTGCTGCCCGAATCTGCATAGGGGTGTTTTTTGTAATTTTTTAAAAGTTTTGGGGTCAAAGTGCAATTTTTGAAAGTTGAGGGGCGAAAATGCAATTTTCAAAAGTTGAAAAACAGAATCTGAATTTGAGCAGAAAATTTATTTTTGTTTACCCGAATATTTATTTTGTCATAATTAGTAGTGACTAAAAAGTAAGAATCATAGGAAGTTAGTTTTAAAAGGTTGTTTTAAAATTAAGAAAGAAATAGGTAAATGATGTTTGCATGTTTCTTGCTCTACGTGAACTGTTTACGTGGTTTTCGATCGAGTCGAGCCTTGACCTTAGGGTAGATGCGATTGGTTTAATTTAATGTTTGGTTTTTATTAGGCATGCGAGCCTATTATATTTTTGGGCCACTTTGAGCCTTTGTAATAGAATAGGGCTTTTACTGTTTTATTAGTTTAGAATGAAGGCCCGTTTACAAGCAAGGTGGGAGCCCAAGAAGATATGAAGGCCATGTATACGTGGTACATTGTGTAATAGCATAGGCCTGTTTGCAAACCCTTTAGATTGACCAATAGGGCCAACATCATTGGCTCGATGATGGCCTGCATAGGAGGCTCCCGATCGAAAACATATTGTGGTAGTATGCATGCTAGGTTTGTATGGTTTTTATTTATTTGTCGATTTATATTTAGCTTGTATGAGATGCGCGCTAGAATCTAGATCGTAATAAAAGATAAAGCATAATCGAAGCGGTGAGATCTCGAGAGAGTTTGCCTTAAACTTTCAAACCAGTAAATCCCCTCTTGAATTAAATATTAAGTCATATTGGAATAAAATAAAATGAAGTATTTATATAAATCCAAGCCTTCCATCAATAGGAACTAGTGTGAGTTGTCTACTTATTGACAGAGGTGATCCAGAGTCTGACACCCGAGTCAAAGAAAGGGACAATACACGAAACTCCTTGACTCTTGTTTTTAACTAAACACGACAAGGGTGAGGACTGGTCGGGATGTGAAGATCGACCGATAACTAGTTACGGAGAATTCACGACCGAGCCCGTTGCTCATCATGATTGATGGGTTAGACTTAACGATTAGTAACACTTATGATGTAGCAGTGCTAGATAAGTGCGAAAACCGAGGCAAAATAGCTTGAAGGCTGTGGAGTGACACAATTGGCAATAAGTATGCCTACCTGGGGAATTGATTGTATGGCCACGAGTCGTGGGTGCAATTAATTGCCGCTGGGACGTCAAGATCTACTAGGAAATAGAATTTCCCGAACAATTAAAGGGGTAATTGTTTCGATAAAATAGTGGGAGAACTTCTACGATAGAAAGTCCAACCTTCTAGATTATAAGTATTATTCATTAACTAGTCCACTTAATGTTTTTCTTCTCTTTAGATACTAAGATATCTGTAATTATCCATTCTACTATTTATCCTCGACTAATAAAATAGTTGGATCAAAATATCGACTAGGCAAAACTTGAGAATTGTCTTAAATTCCAGAAGTGGGAATGATGTTCTTAAACGACGAGCCTATGCCTTATGCGCTTATGAGATAAGTCAAAATAAAGAAAACGAATCACCCGTAGAATATGGAAGTATTAATGATCGTTTCCTCATATAAAGATGAATCTCAAAAGTGAAACGAATCACCTGTAGAGTATGGGAATCATAATGATCGTTTCCTCAAATAAGCATCAATATTGAACGAGCCATGGAAGCAACATGAGTAGCATGTCTGAAGCTTCTGAAACAAACCTCAAAAGGCCTGTTTTGAGGACCACTCTTCTGAAACAAACCTCCACCTCAAAAGGCTTGTTTTGAGGAGTAGTTTTGAATCGATTTGATTCGAGACTTCTAAGGAATTGTTTCAAAACTCGAGAATAAATGAAGGAACTAGTGTCAAAAATCACTGTCTTTGTTTTATCAATCTAGTTGAAAACTGGATCAATTAAACGTAGGCCTGCAAGTGATCTTAACATTAACTTCCTCCTAAATTCTCCTCCCGCTCATTCAAATGACTCTTGAAATACACTGATCTTATTTGATAAGTTGATCACATTTCATGAATCAACCAAAGAACTGGTTAAAGGGAAATAGGATAAACCTGTCATGATCGTTTACACTTCATGGACTGCAAAGTCAAAGAAGAGTAAAATGAAGAAGAATTTATTCTCTTCTAAATTCGACCATAAAGGTAGTCAAAAGAACGCAAGTAGCCTATAAGTCGAATTATCCCACTGGATCTAAGAAAGGCACCAATGTGTTTAATTGATTAGATGATCTAATTAATTAAGCAACGTTTCAATTAAAGGGTTAATTGAAAGGGAAAAGGAATCAATTAAAGAAGTTAATTGAAAGGAAGTGAATTAATTGAATTAAACCATTAACTCAATTTTATTGAATTAATGTGTGAAGTTCAAATTAATACAAAGATAATAATCCATAACTTTGGTACGCTAGACTTAGGACACATCTCCAAGAGTAGGATTCAAAAGTTGGTTTCACCTAAGATTCTTGAAAAATAGAACTTGGATGAACTTCCAACCTGCGAATCATGTCTCAAAGGAGATATGACCAGATCTCCCGTCACAGGGAATCCAGAGCGAACCAAACAAAATCTGGATTTAATCCATGAATATGGACCACTAAAAGTTACTATGAGAGGAGATTACTCATACTTCGTACTTTTTGCTAATGACCTTGACCGTTAGTGGAAAATGAATCTAGTGAGATACAAATCCGAAAAACCTTTGAAAATTTTCAAGGTATTTCAATACGAAGTAGAGAATCAACAAATACATAGTATTATTCGATCTAGTTGAGATAGCAAATACTTGTCAAGGATTCCTCAATTATCTTAATGAGAATGAGATTCTCATATAACAAACTCCTCTTAAGACGCCTCAACTTATTTAAGTGTCTAAAGAGATGGAATCTAACATTGTTAGGCATTGTTCGATCCATACTGAGTTTTGTTAAAGCTTCCTTATGCGTTCTAAGGGTTAGTGCTCTTGACTGCATCGAAGATACTGAGCAAAGTACCTTCAAAGTTTGTGCCTCCAAAGCTTTACCAAGAAAGGTATGGCAAAATACCTCTATGCTCTTACCTCTGAGTATGGAGATCTCCTGCCGATGGTAGAAACGAGAAAGGAGATAAATTGGCTAGTAGATCCAATTTGTATGTAATTGTGGGGTATCCAACGAAATCCATTGGATACCTGTTCCACGACAATGAGAAACAATCGTTTCTTCTGAATACCCGTTCCTATGTTGATGAATTTCTCGTCAAAGGAAATGGAAACATCATGGAACTTGATGAAGTCCAAGGTTTGAACCCATCCCCGCAAACCGTGGGAGTTAATTCAGAAACTACTGAACCATCAAGTACACCAATGCTTCGTAGATCTGATCAAGTTCATACAGAGCTTTAAAGATATGGTTTCACCATATATGAAGAAGCTACATTTGGATGTAGACGCACTTGCATGACTGGAATTCATGCAAACCGAAATGGATCCCATCCATTCCAATAAGGTATAACCTTGATTGATCCACCCGAGGGATTTATCCCTATAAATTGGCTATAAGTTGTAAGTGGATCTTCAAACTTGGAATGAATGGAGAGGTGTTGCCTCTAAGAATCGACTAATGGTAAAAGGGCTATTCACAATGTTCTGGAACAGACTTTGATGAAACCTTTTCTCCATTAGCAGTTTCTGAATCCATTTAGATTCACATTTGTTCTGATGAGATAGTCAAGACATTTGACTTCATCAAAACGAGTATGAACCCTGAGTGTACAAGAGGATTAGTGGGAGCGTGATGAAGCTCATATTTTATATGTCGATAATGTTCTGGTTATCTGGGATGATATCGGAATGTTAGCACAAGACGAAAGCATGGTTGAGCATGCAATTCTCCATGAAAGATTTAGTAGAAGCATCTTGCGTATTGGGATACGTGTCTATAGAAATAGATCGGAAAAGATGCTGAAACTCTCTAAATCTAAGTACATAGAATCAATACTGGAAATATTCAATATGAAGAATCCAAGAAAGGATTGCTTCGAGTGAGACATTGTATCCCTTGTTCCAAAATCGATGTGCCCTACATCAAATGAGAATATAGGAGGATGTCTCAAATACCTTATGTTTCAAACAAAAGGTTGCATGTGGCATGCTTTACTATGTACTAGACCAGACGTAGAACATGCTCAAGTGTTGCGAGCAGTTGCTAGTCAAACTCCAGTAAAGAGTACTGGACCACCGTAAAAAATATCCTTAAGCTCTTGACAAAGACTAAAGGATTTGTTCTTGGTCTACGGTGGTAGTGGAGAATTAAAATTCGAAGGATTCACTGATTCGAATTTTCAGTCTGATATGGATAAATTAGATATATCCATTTTTGGATACATATCCTGCCTCAATGGGGTAACGGTAAATTTGAAAGGGTTCCAAGCAAATCACCGTAACCATCTGAACCACTGAAGCAAGATATATTACAGCATTAAATGTAGCATTTAATGCGTCTTAAGAAAGTGTTTGGATATAAAACTTCATCCTATGGTTGGATGTAGTGCCTAGCATTGCGAAGTTCATGGTTATCTTCTATGATAACATTGGAGCTATTGCTAAAGCAAAGCATTCGAAATCTCACCAGAAATCTAAACACAATTGAAAGAAAAGTACCATTTGATTAGAGAAATCATTGGTAGAGTTAACGCACATAATGGATCGCGTCGACTCAGAAGACAACTTAGCGGATCCACCAAAAGAGGCTATATCATGAAATGAGTTCGAAGAGCATCTTTAAAAAGATGGGTCCTAGAAACGTTTATGATTGGCTTTAGGGCAAGTGGGAGATTGATGGGATAGTGCCCTGCAAGCCAATACATTTAGCTTGTACTGGAACTATCATTATCTTTCTTTAGTATAAATGACTTAATACGCATGTTTATTTATATGTGTATAAGGATAAACAATGGCCAACTTCATCTCTCGCGAATACATTTAAGCGATCGGATGAAATTCTTAGATTACATTTGACTATGGGACGATTCACTTCAGTACTGAGTGCAATCATGAAACAGTCTCAAAGGTCGTAATCTTAAAACTGTTCCAAGTCATAGATTCCAAACGAGATGGGGTATCGTAGGAATCGTCAAGACTTGTACAAGTATGCATGATTCACATGGAGTGAATTTGTAGCGTTTCATGAGCAAGGCATTTGAGGTCAGTGCATATGAGTAGGTGGTTCAATGGAGGATTGAACGCATCGAACGACCCGAACAGAGAAACCCATTGTGGAAGCGCATGTCGCATATCGGTGATGGGATGTTTCTCAAGGATTATAATAGTGTACGATTTAGTCCTTTGACTTGAGGTGCTAGGGCGAATTCGGTACATGAAAGTACGTACTTAGATCTAGGTATAGGTCACTTAGCTTGATCATAACATGCCTAGGTTGGGTGCGTATGGACATGTACGCGAGTGGTTAGTACCAATATGGAATCTATTGACTCATCGTAATGGATGAGAGAATTTCCTATACGATTCTTAGATAATATATCCGAGGAATCCACGGCCGTGGTCGGTGACGGATTTGGGAAGGGGTTTCCAAATTTAGCAGTCACACTGGAATATTATCCTGAATTAGAAAGTATAGTTATCGAGACAAATTTAGAGGTGCCGATCAATTCACACACCCTAAGTCTTGATTGGGAATATTAGTCGATAGAAGGACCGTATGTACATGGTAATTATATGAGACGAGGTTCACAAATATCAATTCACCTGAAGTTGGGCTTCATGGGCTTGTGGCTAGACATCGACCATGAAGTGTGGGTACTCCTGAGTTAATAGAGGATTTGATTCTATGAGTGGTCAATTAAAGGTTGTTTAATTGACCGGAACAATTTATTGTTCATAAATTAAATCACGAGGAATTCGTGGGCCTGCTGCCAATTGATGGTGAACCCAGAGGGTCACACACAATACAATTGGACAGTGACTGTTATGGAAGGACATAAAAGGAATTAATTGATTTAAAGGTAATTAAATCAATTAAATGAATTAAAGTATTAATTCAAATGGGAGATTAATTAATTAGTTGATTTAATTAATTAAATACTTAATTAAATTACTAATTAATTATCTAAAGAAATATTAATTTATTTAATTAATATGGAGTGGGCATTTAATTAAAGTAGTTAATTAAAAGAAGGCTTGCAAGACATGGGCCTTTAATTAAAAGCCCATAAGAAATCTTGCAAACCTAGGTCAAGTAAGAGGCTTATAAATAGAGTTCTTCCAGAACTCAGAAAGCTAACACCCTAGCAAAAAACCCTAGCCTCTCTCTTGCTCTTAGCGCCGCCGCCCCAACCCTGCGCCGCCACAAATAGCCGCCGCCCATTGTTGGCCGTGAGCTGCTATAGTGCCGCCGCACATCCTCCCTTGTTCCTTCGTGCTGGATCTTGCTCTGCCAAGTAGATCTGCACAGTCCTCCATTGACAAATCTCTTAGATCCAGTTCTGAGCCTAAGACTAAGAGGTGTTGCCAGAATCCAGTTGGTGTGGACTATCTTTGGAGGTGAGACATTTGGATCACTCCCGTGAACCAGATCCAGATTGAGAATCAGAGTTGAAGGTTGCCACCACCTTGCCTGTGGTGATGTAAAAATCGAAACCCCCCTTGTTTTAATACATTGTGTGTTTTGTTTCATGCTTTCGTATACATAATATGGAGATCTAATTTATGAGACCTTGGGTGCTTCGAAAAATTTTAAAATTCCGCAATGTAAGTTGTTCTGACAATCGAGGCAACCCTAAACATACCCAACATTCGGATTTATTTCAATTTGAATATATCCACTCTTAGTTTGCGTATGTTTAAGCATGAAAAAATTCGATTTTCACACTTTCCCTATCTATGATTGAAAAAACATGACAATGCCCTCTAATCAATATTTTGTTAAATTTCAAATGGTAAAAATGTAATTTTAGGGTCTAGTGCAATACTATGAAACTTGGAAGGGGGGAGGGGGTGTTAACTACACAAAAGTTTATTAATAAATTGATTATTGACATTTCAATGCAAAATTTTATAGTATTTCTTGCCTTATTAATTACATCTTAATTTAATTTCTAATCTTATTAATAAATTGATTATTGACATTTCAATGCAAAATTTAATAGTATTTCTTACCTTGATAATTACATCTTAATTTAATTTCTAATTTTGTAACATTTTTTTTATTTTGATTGTTTTACTTTCAAATTTTTTTATTTGGTTAAAAAAACTAGTATAAAGATGATTTATTTGCAAAATAATAATAATAATAATAATTCGAACTAATGAGAATTTCGTTAAAAGAACTTGTAAAATTTTCTTAAAAAATTTATAAATTTGAATTTTCGTACAAAAGTATAACTAGAGATTTTATTAATTAATTTTTACTTTTTCCAAATTACAAGTCACATTAGGATATTTTAAAATTTAATGCACTTAACCCTCCAAAAGTTTTTACTTATTGCAGTAAACTCCTAGAGTGACGTTTTTGCCCTTTAAAAATTACTGGAAAATGACTAGAGGGCAAGTTGCACAAATTAATTTGGGGGTTTTTTGCACTTTGCATCTCCGAAATATGAGAAATAGGCACTTTGCACCCTCGAAACTTAGATTTAGCACTTTGCACCATCGAAATATGAAAAATACAGCACTTTGCACCCTCTTTTATTTTCATGCAAAAATTCAAGGACAAAATAGGTAATTCAATAGTATTGGCACTTTGTACCCTCAAAACTTGAGAATTTCGCACTTTGTACCCCCAAAATAAAATTAGCACTTAACACCCTCTAATTAAGAACAAATCAGCAACTTTCACCCTCAAAACATAATAATTGGGCACTTTGCATCCCAAAATACAAGATTAACACTGAACACCCTCAAATTTAAAAAACCCAAACCCTTCGTTTTTTTCGTCAAAGTTGACTATCGGAGTGGAAAAAATCTAAGGCAAAATATGTAATTCATTTTTTTACTTATATTTTGCAAAATACAATTATAAATACTCCAACACTCATTTCTCTCTCAATCTTTGTTTACAATAATATAACCATAAATAAGTAAATTTCTC
The DNA here is from genome assembly GCA_003313485.2 of Penstemon barbatus. Taxonomy (NCBI): domain Eukaryota; kingdom Viridiplantae; phylum Streptophyta; class Magnoliopsida; order Lamiales; family Plantaginaceae; genus Penstemon; species Penstemon barbatus. Next base: position 63,049,882 of record CM064879.1, on the reverse strand, counting down.
GAAGAACCATTGTCTACTTCAACATTTCAAAGACCCATAAATAATTACCTATTTTGCTTTAAAAAATTTCACCTTAATGGTCAACTTTGCCCGAAAAAATGAGGGGTTTGAGTTTTTTTTTTTTTTTTTAATTTGAGGGTGTTAAGTGTTAATTTTATATTTTGGGGTGCAAAGTATCCATTTATTGTGTTTCGGGGATGCAAGTTGTTAATTTGTTCTTAATTAGGGAGTGTTAAGTGCTAATTTTATTTGGAGGAGACCAAAGATCTACCATAGAATTACCTATTCTGCCCTTGAGTTTATGCTTGAAAATAAAAGAGGGTGCAAAGTGCTGTATTTTTCATATTTCAAGGGTGCAAAGTGCTAAATCTAAGTTTTAGAGGTGCAAAGTGCCTATTTTTCATGTTTCGGAGGTGCAAAGTGCAAAAAACCCATTAATTTGTCAACTTCTAGGGGCACATACAAGTCTTTCAATTATGGTGGGGGAGGGGGGAGGAGGGAAGTGCAAAAAATTTAAAAAATTTGGGGGTGACGTTGCAAAAAGTCCCTAATATATATCTTACATAAAAGCTAGTAAGACTGAAGCATAATCGAGATCAATTACCACACCAATCATGTTCAATCTTAATTAAAGTAGGTTAATTAAAACATAATGTATTAATTCATAATTGTTCAAATTAAAAACTATTGAGTAGTGGGATGGAGGAGGAAGCAACTCAAGTTCATGGGCAAGTCATGTGTGGACTACCAACCACATATAATAAATAAGATCATAAAAGCAGAATTACTTTCATTGAAAAAAAAAAAAAAAAAGAGCTATTGTATATCATTGTTTATTGAGAGAAATTCATATTTTTAATCATAAGTGATCTTACTTTAAAGTTACGGTATCATAAGTTAAAAATTATACATATTTGGTAAAAAAAAATTAACGATCCTCGACACATTTGATACTTTCATAAATTTTTGAATGGAAATTCCAATTTTGGACACAAAATTGATAGAAAATTTGAAAAATTGGTCCTATATTATAGATTGCTGCCAAAGTTTACCCCACATATTTTATGACCAATAAATTTAACCCACAATTCACAAGTTTAAAACATTTCAGTCACAATTACAAAGTTAGTTAAATTATAAATCCTATTTAATAAATTTTATATATTAAAAAATTAGATTTTGTATATAATATATATAAACTAAATATTATTTTATATAAAATCTGAAAAAATAAGTATCAATTAACTTTATTAGATTTTTTAAATTTCGAAAAAAAATCTTTTTAACTAATTAGATTTTACATATAAATTAAATTATATTTTATATAAAATCTAAAAATCTTTTTAACTAATTAGATTTACATATAATATTCATAAATTAAATAATATCTTATATATATATTCTAAAATTAAAATTTTCCAATACCGTTAACTTTTGATATTATATGTGTAAAGTGAAATTTTAATGATTTATGATAAAATAAATTAAATCGGGTACGAACAGCCTAATCCCACTTGCAAGGAGCTCCGATAAACGGTTATGGCGTGAGCTGGTTACGGTTGGATTTCCACGTGCTCTCTTCTCCAACGTGGACACCTGGCTTTCATTAATTACTACATTTATTGCCAGTCACATTAGATCCCACACATGATACAACTCAATTTCCCAAACTCAAGATATGCTTAATAAATAATTCAAGTTCAATTTATTTTTGGTTGATGCTTATTTCTATACAAATAATTTAAGAAAAATTAATTTAATCATATAATTGACAACATATTCACCTCATTTTACCCTCTTGTGATATGCATAAATAGACAATTTATGAATAATTTGAACTTCCCGTGATATTGCATAATGAGCATTTTATCCTACTGTAAAAATCAAGAGGAAGTCTGTGTACTTTTTTTTATAAAAATACATGGAGGTATTTTGCTTTTTTGTTTATCAAAAAGTTAAATTGTCTATTTAAAATAACACAAGAAGTTAATTTGCTACCCACTCTAACAGAAAAGGTACACTAATATTTTTAATATCTAATTTATTTTATCTTTTATAGGATAATTAAGGTGGTGATAACAGTTGTTACAAATATGGTTATATTTATTATATGATACACACAATTGAACAAAATATTTTTAACTTTCCCCATTAAATTTGTAAATAAGAGTAGATATTTGAATACATTTTTCATCTTGTGTATAACCCATAGCCAATGTTTAGTGAAATGAAATTGGTACTCTTCATCTATTTTTTAATTACATTTCTAGTTTAGGATCATGAATTAATTTGACGACATAAAAATTATGTAAAATAGAATAATATAATTCCGCGAAAAATAAAGAGTTGTACGTGCATTTGAGACGATCAATTCCCTTTGTTATTATGTTGATTGAATTAATCAAGTTTAAATGAGTATTTTCGATTCAAACATGAAATATTTGATATATATGTATTTCATAATGTAGACATTCAAAATCAATAAATTCATGGGTGAAATGCGCGCAGTTTGGCACCTTAATTAAAGTATGAGGGTGGATCGGTCAGGGGCGTATTTAGGAATTTGGTGCAGTGGGGCTAAATATGGATTAAATTTCTGATAAGTTTTCGTCGAAAACATCGAAAAGTTTTTATTTTTGAATTCATCGAAATGAAAATATAGAGTGGTTCTATACATGGATAAAAATTTCACCGTTTCCGTCGAAAAAAGAAAAAAAATAAAAAAGTTCCTGTTTTCAAATGTTTAATTTCAAAACTATTTGTTTGTCTTGATACTCTCTCTTATTTTACTTAATTCGATAAAAAATCAAAAAACTAATTTTTCCTAGTGTTTCAAAATATTTTATAGAATTCTCGAAAATTTAGCTGATCGAAATATGCACAAGAAAAAAAAATTTGATCCATAGTTCTATTCAACACATTCTTTGATTTAAAATTTTTTGAAATATATTTCAAAATATTTTCGAAAAGTTATCGAATAGTTTCTAGCTAGCATTTGACTAAATAAAACATACTACGAAACAAACTTTAATTTATGAGACTAAAGTTGTACGATAAATTTAATAATCGAAATAAAAATAAATCAACTAAAATACACCTCAAAGAAAAGCTCTCTCTATTTTTTATTCTACGTTCAAAAGAACGAGTTTAGCTTAAAGTTCTGTAAAGAGAGAGAGCTTTCTTATGGTGCTTGTAATATTAATATATGTGGGGGCTCATTTGTGATTTTTAAAATATTTTGGGGGTTAAACTATAATATTTGGTAATAATTATCTCCTTTGTTTTCATTACATATTACTATTAAAAATTTGAGTAATTCTCCTTCAGAATTTTAATTGAAGAATTCAAACTTCACTTAAGCTTGTATCGTTAATCCATCAATCTATAATTATGTTAACTTCTTTATACATTTATTACAATCAGAATTAGATTCAATCCCAATAAAATCATTACCAATAGTGTGGACATGTGTCAAACTTGAATTTTGTGAGAAAGAATTTAAATCAGAATTACTCTACAATTTGAATAGTAATTCGTACTGAAAATTACTGAGATAATCATAAAAAAAAAATTGAAATAGAAATAAGAAAAATTGAAACATAAATAAAGAAAACAAATTTAAATGAAAATAAAGAAAAATTATGAGATAAAAAAGGGAAGAAAACAAATAAATGAAGAATTGAAATATAATGTTGTTTGGTGGATCGATAGATTCATACTAATAAAGAGACAATTTGTTTTATTATTTAAAGAATTTTATTACTAGTAATAAAAGGGGTGGGGATATTTTTGAAATAAAAACTAAAAAACTATAATAGAGGGGGTAAATATTACTAGTGAAATTCTATGATGTAACTGATACCACACTGAGGATACTTTATTTTACCCTAATTATCATATAGATTTGGGACTGGGACGATGTATAAGATGATCTGGTTAAAATTGATTTTGTTGATTAAATTTTCATTTAATATTAGTTGCGTTTCAATTATATTGATCTTGATTAGGTCATTATTGAAGTGAGGTCAAATAAATTCTTAATCAAGGCAATCGGGATTAAATACACGATACACCCTGTGTTATGTAAAACCTACACAACATTATCATGTGAATTTTTTTTGCATAAAACTCTTTTGTATTACCAAAAACTCTGCATAAAATACCCAGTCTTCGTCTGTTACTAACACCATTAATTTTGAATTGAATTGCCTAAATTATTCCAAGATATAAGGGATTTTGTGTGAACGTTCAAAGTACAAGAGAGTTTTGTGCTGGAAAAATATATGCAAAAAATAACAAAAACTACACATTGTTCGTGTGGAACACACGTGTGTTAAAAAATGGACGAAAAGAGACAAATTAAGTGTATTCTGCAAAATTTTAAAATACAGGAGAGTTTGGAGCAAATTTCGCATAATAGGATAATATTTGTGCATTTTCCCCAACAACGGAATATAATGGTTAATACTCTTAATTAGTGAGTCTAGTTTTAAAAGCTATTCAACATATATATTACTCTTAATAATTTAATCTATCATATTAATTTTATTGATTGAACCAACTCAAATTTATGGCTCTACGTGGATGAGTTTTGGACTGATTTTGCAGATTTCGAGAGTTTGGGTCAAAATCATTCAAAATGAGTTTTCGTCAGATTCATAAAACTCAGCACAAAACTATCCATATATCTACACCAAGACTCTTGAAAACGATGAATAATGATTTGATACCTATAATTTATTTTTTTTCCTAAACTCTCTGAAAAATATTTATATTTGATACCTAACAATTAATTTTTTTTTTCTACATCTCAGCATTCAAAATCAATTTAAGTGAGCTTTCAAACTTTTTTAAAAAATTCATCGAAACCACAAAAACTATTTTTTTTAAATGTGAACTCACGAAATCGGGCAAAACCGTTTCAAATAAGGCAAGGCCATTATTGGAAAATGCAAATTATAAACATATAATAAATAAAATATAGACAGTGAACGCTGAGTAGATGTTGATATATGATTGATGTCTTTTTCTTAGATAAAAAATCTCAATTATCCACCATAAATTTCCCTTTATTTTTCTCAATAAAAAACAAACACACTTCGACTTCCTCCATTGAAGTTCCTCAAATTTCTTCATGCACCACTTTGTTCAGTCGCAGAAAAACCCCCGTAAGTTTATTTTGAAATTATTATCCTAATGTGCATTGATTTCCATTTTAAGTACCAGTACCATTTTTGTGAAGTAATTACTTATTGTTATTATTGTTGCTGTTGGATTATTTCAAATTCAAATCATTGGATAATAATCAGTCAATTGAGAGAAAAAAATGGTATATCGTCTATTAATAAAGTATAACAGCGGTTGAAAATGGTCTCCTGGTTGAATTTCATACTATTTTCAACCATTAAAGTCAAAATAAAATGACTTAATTCTTTAATTTTTAACTTTTTTGAGAAGACAGAAGAAGAAAAAGAATTGAAGAAGAAAAACGATGATGATGTTGGATTCGTCTGCGATGACGCTAGACGGCGTCGTAGAAGAGATAATGAGGATCCACAGATCTTTACCGACCCGACCCGGAATCGACGAGGTTGAAGCTGCGAAAACATTGATCCGTAACATAGAGAGGGAAGACGAAATACAAATTGAGGGGATATTGAAGCAAAGCAAGGGCAAAGATGTCCCAGATGAATTGTTCAACATTCTACAAGAGATGCGGAGGAATTTGATCCATTTCCAGAGCAAACAGCGAAAGGAGGAGGCGTTGAAATTGTTGGATCTCGAAAGCGTGTACCAACTGTTCGACGAATTGGTTCAAAGAGCTTCGAAATGCTTACCTGGTTATTCGGAATCCATGAAGGTTTCCTCTTATAGCTCTTCTAGTAGTTTGAGTTCGACTATTACCAATACGTCCTCGACTTCTAGTTTATATGACGAGCGGAAATTAGATTCTGCAGCCTTGTCTTTTGCCAAGGATGATGCGTTTGTAAAGAAGCCAAATGCATTGTCTTTTGCCAAGGATGATACATATGTAAAGAAGTCGAAGACGGTGTTTCTTGCAAATACGCCACAGATTGTGGGTCCCACTCTTAAATCTTTGGGTGAGTTCTTTTTATTGCTATATGTGTTCATGTGATGGGAATTTTGTTTTTGATGTTGGAAAGAATTGGTTCTTTTGTTGCAGGGGAAGATGGTGAGAGAATGAGTTTGATAAAGCTGGCTAGTCTTATTGAAGTATCGGCAAAGAAAGGAACACAAGAGCTTCTTTTGCAGGGGAAGTTATCGGAGCAAATTGAATGGCTTCCGGATTCGATTGGTAAGCTAACGACTTTGACCACGTTGGATTTATCGGAAAATAGGATTGTGGTGTTGCCTGATACTATAGGGGCACTTTCGTCATTAAAGACGTTAGATTTACACGGGAATAGAATTGCTGAATTGCCAGCATCCATTGGGGATCTTCTAAATTTGATTAGTCTTGATCTTAGAGGAAACCAGTTAAGATCGCTGCCTCCTACCATTTCTAGGTTAATTCGTTTACAAGAACTTGATTTGAGCTCTAATGGGTTGTCATCACTTCCGGATACAATTGGGTCACTTGTAAGTCTAAAGAAACTCAATGTCGAAACCAATGATATCGAAGAAATCCCTCATACTATTAGTCAATGTAGTTCACTCAAGGAGCTTCATGCGGACTATAACCGACTTAAAGCACTCCCTGAAGCAGTGGGAAGAATTGGGTCTTTAGAGATTCTTACAGTGCGTTACAATAACATTAGACAATTACCCACGACTATGGCATCCTTGTCGAGCATAAGGGAGCTCGATATCAGTTTCAATGAGCTTGAATCCGTCCCTGAAAGCTTGTGCTTTGCTACAACACTTGTAAAGATGAACATAAGTAACAATTTCGCAGATATGCAATCTCTGCCGAGGTCCATTGGAAACCTTGAAATGCTAGAGGAATTGGATATGAGCAATAATCAGATAAGGGTTCTCCCGGAGTCTTTCCGGATGCTAACTAAACTCCGTGTGTTGAAAGTCGAGGGAAATCCTCTTGCAGTACCACCAGGAAGTGTAATTGAGAAGGGACCTCAGGTGATCATGCGTTTTTCGTTTTCTCATTATTCTGTATTATTGTAAGACTAAATACGATTTTTCTGTACCACCTCAGGCTATTGTGCAGTACATGGCTGATCTTGCTGCCCAGAGGGATGTAAAGTCGCAGCCTGTCAAGCAAAAGAAATCTTGGTCACGGATATTCTTTTTTTCGAAATCTAACAAACGCAAACGTAATGGTGTGGATTACGCTAAACCTTGATACCTATCAGCTTCGAAAACCAAACTACTTACAAGTAAAGTCATTTTTCCTTCTGATAAGCAATTTGTACATTCATCTGTTTGATATGAGCTGAGTGCAAAAACACCCCTCGAGCTTTGCCTAACTATCAAAAACCCCATGTGCTATTTTTATTAGAAAAAACCCCTTGTGTTATTTTTTATTAGCAATAACCTTTAAGGTTTGGATCGTGAAAGTTAAGCCTCACATGCTTTCTTATCTATCACAGAAATGGGGAGATGATTTCGTTTTCGCCAAATTCAAACGTCATAACGAAGGATGATTACGTTCAGATATGCTCTGATCCTTGTTAACAAATTGTAAATCCATCAATTTCTTCATTTAAGTTAGGGTTAATTACAGGTACCTCCCCTGAGGTTAGGTGTAATTACCGCCCAATCCCCTCGGACAATCATAATTACAACCGTCTCCCCTGAGGTTTCAAAAGGATTACATCCGTTAGGAATTAGTTAGTTTTTGCTGACGTCATCACTTAATATTTTTTGAATTTCCTATTTTACCCCTCTATTACTGTAGCATTTTACGTGGACAATTTTACCCTTTTTAGTTTTATGCATGGACAGGGGGTCTATTGTAATGTTTAGGATAATGAAAGGGTGTCAATGTTGTATTTTAGTTTATCCTTAAAATAAATTTTTATTGTGTATAAATGCAGGAAATTAGTTTCAAAATAGAATAATTGGTTTTCTCAAGGTTGTTGCAAAATAAATTCCAAGTAAAATGCATAAATTACCAAAGAAATCCATAGAAAGATTCTACTATTTTCATAGCTTATACAAAATAAAATACCAAAGAAATCCATAAAACAAATGCATTAATAAAAACACAAATTTTTTGCCAAAATGATTCATATGATAAATAACCAGCCATAATAGCTTATATAGTTCATTACAAATACCATTACATCTGTATCCAAAATATTAACAAAACATTACTAATATCCCCCTTTACAATCCAAAACATTTAAATAACATCCAAATTTTGCCCAAAATATTACCAAAACAAAAATCCATAAACAAACACACAATAAACTGGATGTTAATTAAATTCCATCAACAGAAATCCAAAAACACATCATAATTCATCAAAAACCATATCAATAACATAAATTCTTAAACAAATCCAACAAATTCATTCATCAGGTGGAACTTGTGAGGATTGGGAGATTGGGGGGCTTCTTGAGTGTTCACCACCACAGTTTCACTTCTTGATCTCCTTAGTTGATTAAGCACTTGACTTAGTGGGATATCATCATCAAAATCAACTCCTCTAGCAGCATTTGATGGTCCAGCACCTCCATCTTCAGCTACCTGCAAATGCAATGAATGAATTAATAAAAAAACATTCATTTTACCTCTTTATCCTAGTATTAAAAGCATGTCTAAACCATATACTAACATCTATTGCCATTAACCAATCATAAGCTTGGGGTTTTACCTCTTTTAACTTTCTCATGGCAAAGTCAAACATGGCCCTATTGTATGCCCTTGCAGCTGCCCAGTACCATTTTTTTACCACCAGGCCATGATAGAGGGTCCTCATGTTTGCATATATGTGTCTGGCACATTTTCTGTTGATAGCAGTAGGCACTTTTTCAAGAATAGCCTCAACAGGCCCCTGAAAAATACCACACAGTAAAAATACAATTAAACCCAAGTACATGTATTACATAACAAATAAGTCCTTACCAGCTTACAAAAATTACAAATAAGTCCTTCTAACTAATGAGACTTAATATATTAAACCTTCAAAGAAATAATATCTTACAACTAAGTTCATACCTTTTGCCTGTCTGTCATGAAAGTCCAAGGCCTTTCTTCATTGAAGCCTCCCAACATGTTCTCCAAGCAGTGAAAGAAAAATCCCCAACTATCCTTGTTCTCACTTTCAACCACAGCAAATGCCAAAGGAAAAAGACCATTATTCCCATCCAGTCCAATGGCAGAAAGAAAAATCCCCTTATGAGGTCCTTTTAAGTGACACCCATCAAAGCCCAAGAATGGACTACATCCAACTAAAAATCCTATCTTCAGTGGTTCCAAACCCAAAACAAATCTTTTAAATGTAGGAGCAGGTGGAATCAACAACATAATCATATTTTCCTTCGTTTTATCAACAAAAACAACACCAATCAAAATCAAAACTATGAAATCAAAACATAATCATATTATCACATAAATATTCAGAAATATTTTCCCAAAAAAAAAAAGCAGTGATCAAAATTTTGTGCCAAAAAAACCCTAGGTGACTGAAAATTCTTCATTTTTTAGAATATACAAGAGTATTACTTAACTAAGCTATTTTCAACAAAAAAAAAACAAAAATCGATTGAAAATAAAAGATTAATTTTCGATTTTACCTTCGGTTCTTTGGATGTTTTGCAGCCCAGAAACGGTACGGGAATGGGTCTTGTGCTTTCTCCTTAATACGGTTTTTCAACACACTAAAATGGGGCTTGATAGTTTTTGAAGTTGGAGAAACAATGGTGATTGAAAATGGTGGGGAAGATGAATGGTTTGAGTGATGGTGAGGATTTTCTTGTAAGTGTGTGAGTGTGTGTATGTGTTTTGAAGCGGGAAATGAAGCAGGGGCAATATTGTCAATTCGGGTCGAGATATTTTTTGGGGTTTTTTTTTTTTTTAATTAAAAAACTGAAGGGCATAACCGTCAATTCACACATTCCGTCCAAGTCCGTTAGTCTCCGTTAGGGTTTTGTAATCCTTTTGAAACCTCAGGGGAGGTGGTTGTAATTATGATTGTCCGAGGGGATTGGGCGGTAATTACACCTAACCTCAGGGGAGGTACCTGTAATTAACCCTTTAAGTTATTTGTATCTACTGTTTTTGTCGCCTGCATTTTTCAAACCAATATCTAAACTGAAACGAGAAAGAAAGATGTATTTACCACTGTTAATGTTAATGAAATACTCTGAATTTACTTGATTTACTATATTCATGGAACCTCCTCATATATATAGTTATTTAGAACTGATCTTGCAGATATCATTTGAGAAATATTATTTGGCTCAATTCTACTTTGCACCCTCAAATTAACTTTAATAACTTCATTTTGCACTTTAATGTCTTCAGCCACCTTAACGTTGCTGGAAAAAGTTGTTCCAGCTATCATGAAAAGCAGGGTTTGGTATATATGATAAAAATTTTCCATTATTCTTACTAAACACGTCGTTATTTTCCCTCCTTAAATGTTGAACGAGTGTGAAAACATTTATTGTCATGAAAATGAAAAATAATTTAATTTTTTGTGGAAAAGTAGCATTATTGGTTACGACTCGAATGACATATAGGAAATACTCATTCAATTTTACCCTTCAAGGAAAAAAAATTTGGAGCACCGAACTGTAATAATATAAAGTGTCTTTCCTAGGACTTCAAATTTATTTCATTTAGGCAAAATGCAGAAAAAGTCACAAATTAATAAGTGGTTTTGAATTTTCGTCCTAAAATTTATCACCTTACTGAATTTCGTCCCATAATCGGTAATTTGATATCTTTTTGGAATGTTTTCTCACCGTTAATTATGAGAATTGTGCATGTGTCCGTTAAATTGTCACATGACTGCTTATGTGTCATGAAGTGACAAATTTTAGTATGAACAATTATACAATATTGCAGAATTCGTTCCAAACTAATTACTTGCCTAAACCGTCATTTTCATTAAATTAGAAATTTAATATTGGGACTAAATTCATGCAAAATGGTAAATTACCGGACGTAATTCGGCGAGTTGATATAGTTTGGGACGAAAAACCAAAATTAGTAATTAGTTTGAGACAATATTCGGAAAAAATATTAAATTACGGGAGAAATTCGATGAGGTGATATTGTTCGGGATGAAAATCCAAAATTACTAATTAATTTGGGACGTTTTAAGCAATTTTGCCTTTCATTTATTAGCCGAATTTTAGTGACGAGAAAGTAGTGGACGAGACGTGATATCAAGCTTAAATGAAGGACCTTCAATTAGCAATAGCTCCAAGTAGGACTGAGCATTCGGATCGAACCGAACCAAATCAGACTGATTTTTGTTATTCAACCGATTAACTAAATTCTCGGATCCTCGTATCATATCTTGTGGTATTGCTCTTTTACTAGACAGGTATGGTTGATTGGTTCCAACAAATTCGAAGCATTGTCGATAAATATTAATGTATAAATTTGCAGATTATAGAGATTGAATTTGTATATATGTGTATATGAATATATGAAGAATTGATTGAGAGAAAAACTAGAACTGTGTATATTATGTAATCTGCAGAATGAAAAATTATGTACAAAATACAAGATACAAGTCCCTTATTTATAAGAACCTAAGTCAGGGACAAAAAAGTAAAAACACAAGAAAGATAACTGATCACCTAATTAAACTAACCGTACTAATATTAATGACAGAACCTAATTAGATAAAACAGATCCAAAATACAATCCCTAAATTAGATTGAGAATTAGGGGTAACTCTTCCATTCTTCACGTCTTCAATTGCAAATCTTCCAAGCTTGAGATAAGCTCCATGTTTGATAAATCTTCATTTTCTTTGTGTTGTAATACCCCCCCGCAAGATGAGGTGTATAGATTTCTAACACCCATCTTGTTTAAAATGTAGGAAAAGCGAACCCGTGGCAAGGGTTTGGTGAAAATGTCTGCGAGCTGGGATTCAGAAGAAATGGGTAACAATTTCACATGATTGCGAGCCAAATGTTCCCGTATGAAATGAAGATCAATCTCCAGATGCTTTGTGCGTTCATGAAAGATCGGGTTATGGGCGAGCTGGATAGCAGAGAGGTTATCACAGTAGATAACTGGAGGCTTCTGAACTGGAACAAGTAAGTCTGCCAATAATTGCTTTAGCCAAAGTACTTCACTTGTGATAGCTGCAATAGACCTGTACTCAGCTTCGGCTGAACTCTTAGAGACTGTAGGTTGTCTCTTGGCTTTCCAGGATATTAGAGAATTACCTAAGTATGTACAGTAGTCTGTAGTAGAACGCCTGGAATCAAGACAAGATCCCCAGTCAGAATCACAAAAGGCTGTTAAGTGTAGATTAGGTGAAGAGGCATAAAACAACCCTTGACCAGGAGATGATTTTAAATATCTTAAAATGTGATGGACAGAAGATAGATGTGTATGGGTAGGTTTAGATAGAAATTGGCTGAGTTTATGGACAGCAAAAGATATATCTGGCCTGGTAATGGTTAGATATATCAATCTGCCCATAAGCCTTCTATAGGGTGTAGGATCTGGAAGTAAATCAGTATCATCATTTTTGAGTGAATTATGATGATCCATAGGAGTAAAAGTAGGTTTAGAATCCATGTAACCAGTGTCCTGTAGAATCTGTAAAGTATACTGCCTTTGTGATAAAACTAAACCCTTTGGAGAATAGGCCAATTCAATGCCTAAAAAAAATCTTAATTTACCCAAATCCCTTAGTTTAAAAACAGAACCTAAATGAGTTTTGATTTGACATAAAAGATTAAGATTAGGACCTGCTAATAATATATCATCAACATAGACTAGAATTGCTAAAAAGGTGGAATCATTACCTGTTGTGAAGAGTGAATAATCTGATTTTGACTGTGTGAATCCCATGGTATGAAGTACAGCAGTAAGCTTGTGATTCCACTGCCTACTTGCTTGCTTTAAACCATAGATAGATTTATTTAATTTTCAAACAAGCTTACCTGAATTACCTGTAGGAGATGCGGGAGTGTAACCTTTAGGGAGAGACATATACACCTCTTCATGGAGATCACCATTGAGAAAGGCATTGGTGATGTCCAGTTGATGTAGGTGCCATTGTTTGGCCATTGATAAAGCTAATAAGATCCTTACAGTGACCATTTTGGCCACAGGGGAAAAAGTAGCAAGATAGTCAACCCCTTCCAATTGGGTGAAACCCTGATCCACCAACCTGGCTTTATGTCTTTCTATAGATCCATCAGAATGCCTTTTGATCTTAAAAACCCATTTACAACCAATGGGAGTTTTGTTAGGAGGTAAGGGTTGAACAGTCCATGTATTATTTAATTCCATGGCTAAAAGTTCCTCCTTTATTGCCTGAACCCAAGAGGGATGTTTGATGGCCTGAGAAAAGGAGGTGGGTTCAAAACTAGTAGATAGGTTGGCAATGAATGCCCTATGGGAAGAAGAAATATTAGAATAGTCAAGGACAGATTGTTGGGATTCGGTAAGATAAACAGCCCTAGGCACAGCGGAATATAAAAATTTTAAGACCTCTTACGGAATCTTGCCAGGATACTACTCTAGTTGTATATATATGAATAAATAAAACGATAATATAAGTTTGCACGTTATACCTATCTCCTTGCAAATCCAAGTTGGCAGTCAGCAAAACGGACTCTGAAATTCTCCTCAGCAAAATCGACCCAAGCACTGCAGTAGCGCCCCACGTGTTGCGCCTCTACGGGTTGATACACCACAATTACACGAAAATAATAAATCTTGATCAGCTAGAACACAAGATATATTATGATCTAGGATTTAGGAACGATTTAGGAACAAAGTCGAAAACGAAAAATTCTTCCAAAAGGAAGACAGGGTTCGGTCGACTACACAGGGAGAGGGGAGAGAGAATTTTTGCTCTTGCTCAATTTTTGCTTATTGAGTTGTGTGAAAAATAACTACAAGAGAGCTACTTATAGTTATCTCCCTAACCTAGTCCTATTAGGACTAGGGCTCTTCTCTCCTACATGGGCCATGGCCCTCTTTAATTGGAAGACCAAGTCTTCTAATTAATTCATGGCCCAGTTAATTAATTTGACCAGGCTTTATTTAATCTCCCAATTAAATAGCCCAATTAATTAACTTAATCTCCCATTTAATTAAATCAGACTCTAAGCCCATTTAATTAAAATCCCTTCTAATTAATTAAATCCAACTTAATTAATTAATCCACAAATTAAATTCCAATTTAATTTATGATCCTGATCCAATTCCAATTGGATCCCATTTTGTTCCAATTGGGTCGACCCAGTCGACCCACCCACAATAATCGACCCAGTCGATTATTCACCCAGTCGACCCAGTCGACTCGGTCGTTCTTATTTCCTCGCTTTCGCTTCATGTGTATTGTGTATGCCCCCGTAGGTTCACCACATAATTGGCCGTGGGTTATAATTAAATATTATTTAATTATTCGAGTAAGACTTACTCTAAATCAATCGAACACTCTGTCGATTAATCATTCCAAAATTAGCACCCCTGCCAATTTGGGAATTCTCCCACACTCCACGGTCGATGTCCAGCCACAAGCCCATGGAGCCCAATCACTGGTGAATTAATTCAGTGAACCTTTTATCATTTACAATTTCCGTATACGCCATAATCTCTCCATCGATCAATCTCCCAGTCGAGACTTAAGGGTATGGTCTTTCATCGGATTCCCTTTTCTTTTGTCTTGACCTTATACATTCTGGTCTCGAAATAATTCTCTTTGACTTAACCTTTATGAGCTACTTACATAAAGCCGTCAGATACCTCGGCCGAGGATTTTACCAGAATTAATTTCTCACAGAAATCCATAGGAGAATTTTTCAACCTATCAAGTCGGGTCAATGGATCCTTTGTTGATGATATGAATCTGCATACGAGTTCCTCTATACCCAATATGGGTCCACAGAGACTTTCTGGCGATCTCCAGTCAGTCGGGACTCAAATCAAAGCATAGACGTTCTCGTACCAGATAAACCCTATCATCTCAAGTAGTTAGGGATCGTTCCTCGTATACTATTGTAAATTGGAATAACTTCAACCCCGATATGCGACTACCGCTTCCATGGTGAGTTATTTCCTAATTGGGGTATTCAGTGCGCTTGCCATCCCAGCAAGCCACCCACTTATGTGTATCGACTATCCCAGTCATGCTCGTGGACCCCAGCGTTCTCCAGTTCATCGGAGTATACACAATAGTGAGAGTCTAACCAAATCCAATGATGTCCTATCTCTATTGGATTCTACGACTCTTGAATATATTCTAGATCACGGCCTTGGAGATCAGTCCACGGGTTGTCCCATAGCCCTGTGATCTAAGGACTTCTATCCTTATGCGTAGATAATTATTACATAAGATAAAGTTGACCATATATATAAATGCATTTATTAATCCAATCGAATGGTCCTTTCAATTAAATGCAGCCAAAACAGTTGGCTTGCAGGACACTATTCTATCAATCTCCCATTTGTACTAAAGCCAACTTTTCACACTTCTGATTCCCATCTTAGACAGATGTTTTCGGATGCCTTTGAGGCAATGGCTTAGATAGCGGGTCCGTCGTATTATCCCTTGAGGTGACACGTTCCATCTTTATTTCTCCTCTACCAATGATATAAATATCAAATGGTATCGTCTTAGTTCGTGCTTGGATTCTGATGAGATCTCGACTCCTTCGCTTGCGAGATAGCTCCATTATTATCACAGAAGATAGTAATGGCTCGACAATGCTAGGTATCACATCCAATTCCTGGATGAAGTTTTTCATCCAAACACCTTTCTTTGCTGCTTCACTCGCGGTAATGTATTCTGTCTCGGTGGTTGAATCTGCGGTAGTATTTTGCTTAGAGCTCTTCCAGCTTACCGCACCACTATTGAGGCAGAACACGTATCCATATGTCGAATTGAAGTCGTCTACATCACATTGGAAGCTAGAATCAGTAAAGCCTTCCAATTTCAATTCTTCTCCACCGTATACCAAGAACAATTCCTTAGTCCTTCTCAGGTACTTCAGAATTGCCTTTACGGCTATCCAGTGGTGCTCACCTGGATCAGACTGGTAGCAACTTGTGACGCTTAAAGCTTATGCTACGTCTGGTCTCGTACATAACATACCATTCATTATGCTTCCTATTGCGGATGCATATGGTACTCGAGACATATTGCTTCTCTCTTTAGGCGTCTTTGGGGCCATAGACTTAGAGAGTACAATCACATGTCTCATTGGAAGCAATCCTCTCTTGGATTCTTCCATATTAAATCTCTTCAAGATTTTATCTATGTATTGGGAATGGGAGAGGCCCAGCAGTCCTTTTGATCTATCTCGGTAGATCCTTATACCTAGTACAAATGATGCTTCTCCCAAATCCTTCATTGAGAATTGTGTAGATAACCATGCTTTAGTTTCGGACAACACTTTCACATTCCAATGAGAAGAATGTCATCAACGTAAAGCACCAAAAATTCAACTGTACTCCCACTGATCTTCTTGTACACGCAAGGTTCGAACACGTTTTTGATGAATCCAAAAGTTTGGATTGTTTTATCGAAACGGATGTTCCAACTTCGGGAAGCTTGCTTCAGCCCATAAATGGACCTCTGGAGTTTGCACACCTTGTGTTCACCTCCTTTGGATGCATATCCTTTTGGTTGCTTCATGTAGATCTCCTTGTCAATGTCCCCATTGAGAAAGGCAGTCTTTACATCCATCCGCCATATCTCGTAGTTATACTACGCAGCTATGACCAGTAAGATTCGAATGGATTTAGGCATTGCGACGGGCGAGAAGGTCTCCTCAAAGTCGATGCTTGGCCTTTGAGTGTATCCTTTTTGCCACTAGTCGCGCCTTGTAGGTTATTACCTCTCCGTTCACTCCAAGCTTTCGCTTATAGATCCACTTGCAACCCACGGGAGCTACTCCCACTGGTGGATCTACCAAGGCCCAGACCTTGTTCGAGTGCATGGAGTCCAATTCGAATTCCATGGCTTCACGCCACTTTCCTGAGTCTATGCCTAGCATAGCCTCTTCGTAAGTCCTTGGGTTGGTTAGAGACTGTCTAGTCTCACGCAGCAGACCGTAGTACCTCTCGGGTTCTCTACGTTGTCTTTCTGACTTACGAAGTACCGGTGTACTTTCTGGTGCACTTTCATGCTTTTGTTCTCCCACTGCCTGTGGTGATGGGTCGGCTTGATTGACCTCTTCGGCCTTTTCAGCTTCAGTGACCTCATCTAGTTCTACGTTGTGTTCCTTCTTGCCTAGCAAGAAATCCTTCTCCAAGAAGTGTGCGTTCCTTGAGACAAACGTAGTTTATCTTGTAGGATCGTAGAACTTGTATCCTATAGAGTTTTCTGGATACCCCACGAATTGCATAAGATGGACTTTACGTCCAACTTATCTCCCACCAGCTTATTCACATAAGCGGGAGACCCCATATGCGCATGAATGCATATGAAGGTACAATACCAAAACTCATATCACGTGATATGTTTTGGATCTGGCTTCAGAGATACTTAGCTCAGTATCTTCGATTTTCTCGATCAAGTTTCATTTGTTTGAATAAGGAATTTCATGTAAGATTTCTTAATGGACATTTACATGTCAAAAATGCTCAACAACTGACAATGTTTTGAGCGAGTCTTACATTTCGAGAATCTAATTCTCTATTAAATAATCAATTGCGTGCATGTTCGATTTTGAATTGATCCAAATCTCTTACATGCTTTCATTGATTAGGCTCTCTTCTTTTATTCCAAGAGTAATTTGGATTTGTACATCACAACGTACTTTTACCCATGAGGGTACTAGAGACGCCTTATCTCCCACTAATGCTTTAGCGTTTCTACACACTTATAAATGGATTAAATCCATTGCAATTGTTTATGCCTCTTGGTTGCCTAGCAACCAACTACTAAATCTAATTTCCATTAAGCAAGATTCGAAAGTCGGTTACTATGTACAGCATCCCTGTCAAGCTCGACCCAGTCGAGCTCAGTCTTTGAATCTTTTAATTCGAAAACATGTTTTAGTATTCGTGTATCCCCTTTCGGTTTTTACAACGACTCAAGTGTGTGAAATCTTGATTATTTATATTTTATAGACTATGCATATTATATTTAGTCGATATATGAGTATCCATACTCATTTGCTTATGTACACCTTTTGCGTATAATTCTTATAGCGCAATCAGTTCCAACCATTATGGAACTATCACATCCCTTAAGACAAGGGATGGTATAAGCAAATTCTAATGATCTAAATAATTCATGGCTTTAGATGCATTGAATGCATCAATGAGTGCTTCATCGGGCATCCAACACCCTTATGCATTACTTTAACCATAAGGTTAAGTTCAATAAAATTCAATCATCCCTTATGGGATGAATAGGTTCAATTCCCTCTTTCCCTTGATCTCAATCCATGGAAGAACCATTTTGATTGACTTTACAACTTATCATCCTTACAGAAAAACCTCTAAGGTTATTTCCCTTCAGAGAGGATTCATTCCTCTTCTTCCATCTCTCGAGCCTTTTGAGGCCTTTTAACAAGATGTTACTTCCCATTTATGGGAGATTTCATGTTTGCCTTCAAGAAAATTTGGGCTTGAGAACCATCCTCAACCCTCTGGTGAAACTTATCACCTTTCTTATTTGAAGAGTAACTTCGAAAAAGGCAGCCTGGTGAAACCTATCACCATTCCAGTCGAAGTGTAACTTCGAAAGGAAACACAATGAAATCTTTGTAAGGAGATTAGTCCTTGCTTGGACTTGAGAATAATTTCTCAAGTTTCGAAGTCATTCAAAATTCATTTGGGTTCAGTCAATTTATTTGATTCAAGTATGATGGTAAATATTCATGGATACATAACTTATGAAAAAACTATCATAAACATGACGATAAATACGCGGCAGATTAATATCAATGCATAATTTACAAACATGGTTTTCATTTGTAAATTACTCCCACTATTTTTGTCGAATACTTATGCCCCCACATAAGGTTCGGGAAATAAAAATTTCCTAATGGGCTCAAGGCCCAAATGCAATCGCTCAGTACCCACGACTCGTTGGCCATACCAATTGATCCACTTGGTGGGCGATCACGTCGCCGGTTAACCATCCCAGCTAACCCTTGAGTTCATTCAGCCTCGATTTTCGTTATGGACCCACGACTCGTGAGACATCCATACTTACTCGCGTTAAATCATGTCCAATACTCGTGAAGAGAAATAGTTCAATCCTAGACGCCCCACGACTCGTGAGACAACGCCTAGAACCTTGCTATCCCCTCCCTTGACACTAAACTGTGCATCGAGGCAATAGACATATCATCTTCCTATAGCTCGACCCACGACTCGTGAGACATCGAGATATATTTGTACAATATGCCTAAGACCTAGTAATTGGATAGGCTCGGACCATAGACACCATTCATATGCGCCCGTTAATCGATTTAATATTCTAATTGAGCTTTTAAGTTCAATTGGAGGTTTTAAGTTTTCTTCGTGCGAGGTCTCATCAGATTATGCTTTATCTTGTTTACGTGATCTATTCTAAGCATGCAAGACATACATCAAAGAATAATAGTAAACATATATCACCTAGCATTGCACATATGATTGGTCGATTGCCCATCCTATGCGATCCATCACGAGCCACATGATGGACCAATTGGTCAGTCTAGGGTGGAAATTAAATGACCTAACTATTACAATTTTCAAACCCATACATCATGGGCCTTCTTGTAATATCCACCATGATTGGGCCTCCATGTAATGAATTGGGCCTCCATGTCCTCCAAGGTAATGGGCCTCCATGTGGATCTCCAAGTCTTCATGAGGTCTTCTTGGCTCCAGGCCTAATCTAAGCCTAGCTTATAAAAATAAAGGCCCTATTCTATTACATTTGTTTGCGCAAGCAAGGGCACCAATCAGGCCCGTTTAATTACAACCCATAAAAATAAATAAACAAAAACTACACAGGGCTTAAGGGCAAAATCGACCAATCCACATATTCACTCAAGAACATGCATAAATTCACATAAGGGCATAAATGTAAATTTACCGGCTCCTTTAATTTTAATTCACAAAAATTATCCAAGTTAATTTAATTTTGAATCATCAATTAATCTCTAAGATTAATTAACTCTTACTTGAGTTCTAAGTAATCTACAACTCTTATCTTGATAAAGTTGGTTAATTAAGATAGTTACAAATCTTCCAAGATTACTCTCTTATCCAAAACTCTAAGTTTTCCAATTTTACAAATCTCCAAGATTCTCAAGATAATACTATTTTGAATAGATTAGTTAACTAAGGTAGTGTCCAAATCCACCAAGATTTCTACCTTATCCAAAACTCCAAGTTTCCTAATTTAATAAGATCTCTAAGATCTTTAATCTTGGTAACTTACTAGAAGAGATTAATTTTAATTAAATCTCTTCTTACAATTGAAACTCTAAGTTTCCTTGTTTTAATAAGATCTCTAAGATCTTTAATCTTGGTAACTTACTAGAAGACATTAATTATAATTAAATGTCTTATCTCAAATGAAACTCTAAGTTTACTTGTTAATTAGATCTCTAAGATCTATCCAAGATTCACCAAGATTCCATAACAACCAAATCTCCAAGATTTTGTTCAAGATTATCCAAAATTCTTCCACGAAAATTTTTGAACCACCAAATCATGGCCGAAGAATGTTCGGCTTCAAGTTGCAATTTACAAAATCAAATTGCAATACATGTGTTTGCTTCAAAATTTACGTAGCACATTAGAAATTAAAACAACATACATGCTATTAGAATAGTCACGTTAATAGTGTCTACAAAAGAAATTCAAAAATATGTGCCGAGCACTAATTCTCACCAAGAGAATAAAGAGCCGATCCAATCACTTTGTTTTCCTTTTGTTTTGTTTTAATTTGTGTTTGATTACTTAATTAATTAAAATCAACAGTTTTAATTAATTTAATCCAAAATAGAAATTAACACGATAAAATTTTAGAATCAAAATTTTACATTAACTCTAAGTTAACAGATCTACGTTCTAAAACATATACAGTTAAAGAACTAGCCATACATAAATCAAACATATGATTTAAATCACAGAATTTGCAAATTCATATATATACAAAGCCTAGAGTTGGCTCTGATACCACTGTTGGGATTCGGTAAGATAAACAGCCCTAGGCACAGCGGAATATAAAAATTTTAGGACCTCTTACGGAATCTTGCCAGGATACTACTCTAGTTGTATATATATGAATAAATAAAACGATAGTATAAGTTTGCACGTTATACCTATCTCCTTGCAAATCCAAGTTGGCAGTCAGCAAAACGGACTCTGAAATTCTCCTCAGCAAAATCGACCCAAGCTCTGCAGTAGCGCCCCACGTGTTGCGCCTCTACGGGTTGATACACCACAATTACACGAAAATAATAAATCTTGATCAGCTAGAACACAAGATATATTATGATCTAGGATTTAGGAACGATTTAGGAACAAAGTCGAAAACGAAAAATTCTTCCAAAAGGAAGACAGGGTTCGGTCGACTACACAGGGAGAGGGGAGAGAGAATTTTTGCTCTTGCTCAATTTTTGCTTATTGAGTTGTGTGAAAAATAACTACAAGAGAGCTACTTATAGTTATCTCCCTAACCTAGTCCTATTAGGACTAGGGCTCTTCTCTCCTACATGGGCCATGGCCCTCTTTAATTGGAAGACCAAGTCTTCTAATTAATTCATGGCCCAGTTAATTAATTTGACCAGGCTTTATTTAATCTCCCAATTAAATAGCCCAATTAATTAACTTAATCTCCCATTTAATTAAATCAGACTCTAAGCCCATTTAATTAAAATCCCTTCTAATTAATTAAATCCAACTTAATTAATTAATCCACAAATTAAATTCCAATTTAATTTATGATCCTGATCCAATTCCAATTGGATCCCATTTTGTTCCAATTGGGTCGACCCAGTCGACCCACCCACAATAATCGACCCAGTCAATTATTCACCCAGTCGACTCGGTCGTTCTTATTTCCTCGCTTTCGCTTCATGTGTATTGTGTATGCCCCCGTAGGTTCACCACATAATTGGCCGTGAGTTATAATTAAATATTATTTAATTATTCGAGTAAGACTTACTCTAAATCAATCGAACACTCTGTCGATTAATCATTCCAAAATTAGCACCCCTGCCAATTTGGGAATTCTCCCACACTCCACGGTCGATGTCCAGCCACAAGCCCATGGAGCTCAATCACTGGTGAATTAATTCAGTGAACCTTTTATCATTTACAATTTCCGTATACGCCATAATCTCTCCATCGATCAATCTCCCAGTCGAGACTTAAGGGTATGGTCTTTCATCGGATTCCCTTTTCTTTTGTCTTGACCTTATGCATTCTGGTCTCGAAATAATTCTCTTTGACTTAACCTTTATGAGCTACTTACATAAAGCCGTCAGATACCTCGGCCGAGGATTTTACCAGAATTAATTTCTCACAGAAATCCATAGGAGAATTTCCCAACCTATCAAGTCGGGTCAATGGATCCTTTGTTGATGATATGAATCTGCATACGAGTTCCTCTATACCCAATATGGGTCCACAGAGACTTTCTGGCGATCTCCAGTCAGTCGGGACTCAAATCAAAGCATAGACGTTCTCGTACCAGATAAACCCTATCATCTCAAGTAGTTAAGGATCGTTCCTCGTATACTATTGTAAATTGGAATAACTTCAACCCCGATATGCGACTACCGCTTCCATGGTGAGTTATTTCCTAATTGGGGTATTCAGTGCGCTTGCCATCCCAGCAAGCCACCCACTTATGTGTATCGACTATCCTAGTCACGCTCGTGGACCCCAGCGTTCTCCAGTTCATCGGAGTATACACAATAGTGAGAGTCTAACCGAATCCAATGATGTCCTATCTCTATTGGATTCTACGACTCTTGAATATATTCTAGATCACGGCCTTGGAGATCAGTCCACGGGTTGTCCCATAGCCCTGTGATCTAAGGACTTCTATCCTTATGCGTAGATAATTATTACATAAGATAAAGTTGACCATATATATAAATGCATTTATTAATCCAATCGAATGGTCCTTTCAATTAAATGCAGCCAAAACAGTTGGCTTGCAGGACACTATTCTGTCACAGATGAGATAGGATATCTAGAAGGTTTGGAGGTAATAGTATTACAATGATAGTCTTGTAAGTAGGATGGGGTATGATGAGGTCTAGAGGATTTTCTGAGAGGAGGGGGAGGTGGTGGGACAGGGGTAGTAGGGGAACTGGGAATAGGAGTAAGGTTGTTGGAATGTGTGGAAATGGAATCTGAAGGTGAAGTAGGAGAAGTGAGGGTGATAGGTGGTTGAATAGGGGAAGTAGATATAAGAAATAAGTGAAAGAGGGAAGGTGTTTCATTGGGATAGATAGATGAAGTTGTTGTAGAGAAGAGGTCAAGTAAAGATTGGTCATGAAAGGGAAATGTATTTTCATAGAAAATAACATTTCTAGAAATGAAAACTTCCTTAGTGTGTAAGTCCAGTAGTTTAAAACCTTTGAAACCAGGTGGATAACCAATGAAACAACATTTCCTAGCTCTAGGCTGGAATTTAGTTCTATGATCTTTTAGGGTTGATGCAAAAGCTAAACAACCAAAAACTCTTAAAGTTGAAAAATCCATTTGAAGGTTGTATAAAATAGAAAATGGTGATTTATTTTGTAAAAGAGGAGTAGGAATTCTGTTGATTAAGAATACAGCTGTCATAATACTTTCATTCCAAAACTGTATAGGCAACTTAGATTGAAACATAAGTGATCTAGCCACATTCAATATATGTTGGTGTTTCCTCTCCACAACAGAATTCTATTGTGGAGTATCCACACATGAGAATTGGTGAAGTATGCCAAGTTTTAAAAACAGTTCTTTAAATGTTAATTCTTTAGCATTATCACTCCTGAATTGTTTTATTGTCTTGTGAAATTGGTTTTGAATCATGGTAATGAACTGAGGAATAGTTGTTGAACATCAGATTGGTATTTTAATAAATGAACCCAAGTAAATCTTGAACAATCATCAACTAAAGTTAGGAAAAATCTAAATCCATTATAAGAGGGAATATAATAGGGTCCCCAAATATCACAATGTACTAAGTCAAAACAATGTAAAGATAAAGCATTTCTAGATATAAAAGGTAAACATTTTTGCTTAGCATAATGACAAGTATCACAAGGTGCTGAATCAGTAGACAAAGTAGAAGAAAATCTAATAGTAGATTGTAACAATTTCATCCTATCTAGGGCAGGGTGACCAAGTCTATTGTGCCAAGTGAGCATGGAGACAGAGTTGCATAGCATAGGTGTAGCATTCTTAAGTTGAGGTATGACATAAAGGCCTTGTAGGAAGTCACCCTTGCCAATCTGCTTCTGGGTTATCAAATCCTGAATAGTGAAAGTATTACTCATAAATTGAAAACTAAATTTATTGGAACTTAAAAGTGCTCCTACTGATAGTAGATTAAAATGAAAAAGAGGAACATAAAAAACATTAGTTAAGGTGATGTGTGTGTTAATGTGGACTGATCCTGTAAAATAGACTGGAATTGTGAAATTGTTAGGTAATGTAATAAAAGTATTTTGAGCAGGAGAGACATTATGTAATAATTTGAGGTTGTTGCATATATGATGGGTTTTCCCAGAATCAATAACCCAAGAGTGTGCATCTAATTGAACAGTAGAGGGTAAAATAGATGAGCATGTACCTGTAGAACTATTGACATTGAAAGAATTAGGTGATGATACTGTACTGCTGCTGTTGCTGTTGGGAAGTGATCCATTTAGATGAGAAGCAAACAGGTTGGAGAGTTGGGTGAACTGTTCTGGAGAGAGAGTGTGGACAAAATCTTGGATGGTAGGAGAAGAGGGGGAGGATGATGGAGAGGGAGAGGAAACAGTGTTAGTGTGGGATGATTGTGGAGATGGAAGAGGTCTAGGGGAAGGGCTTCTGTAACCAGGAGGGTATCCATGCAGTTTGTAACATGTTTCCATGGTGTGACCTGCCATCTGGCAGTGTGTACAAAAAGGGCGGCCATTCCTTCTGTTGAGTGAATTGAATGGTGGTCTGGGTGAAGATGGGGGAAAGGGTGGTCTAGGAGATGGAATAGTAGGTCTAAAACCAGGTCTGGGAGGGTAGGGAGAGGAGGAATTTCTGGTGGAGAATGCCATAGACTGGACAGAATAATTGGAAGTAGGATTTTGATGAATGGAAATTTGAGTTTCTTCCTGTTGGATCAATGAGAGGGCCTTAGAAACAGGGGGTAGTGGATCCATCAGTAAAAGTTGGCTGCGAGTATGGGCCAAAGAATCTTGTAAACCCATAAGAAAAGTGATGAGGTATTCTTTTTCAAAGTAGTCATCTAACTTGCCACATTCACACTTAGGTCTAAAGTTGCAGATTTCATCCCATAAAATCTTTAATTGAGAGTAGTAGTTATTGACAGATAAGTGTTGTTGTTGTAGATTAATAAGGTCTCTTTTGAGCTTGAATAGTCTAGGACCACTAGCTTTGTGAAATCTTGTTTTGAGTTCATTCCAAAGATCTAAGGCAGAAGTGTGATATTGTACTGTATGTTGTATATCTTTGGAGACAGAATTGTTTAGCCAAGTGACCACCAGAAGATTGTTTCGATCCCAATAATTCTCTAGAACAGGATCATCCGTAGGTTTAATAAGGGAACCATCAACGAAACCAGATTTGTTTTTGACAGAGAGAGCCATAAACATGGCTCGATTCCAAGTTTGATAATTGGAATCTGTTAATTTTTCAGAAACCAAAGAAATTCCGGGTCCGTCAGCCGGATGAAGATAATAAGGACTTGATGGATCCTCAATTAGGGGTCGGGGACGGGAAGAAGTGATGACAGTAGTAGTGGGGGAAGAATCAGTGGGGGGATCATTGGAAGACATGCTGAATTTGGTTGAAAAATTGATCAAGAAACAGGGTATGTGGATCAAGAAAAGGGAGGATATGACAGGAAGAATAAAATCAGAACGAAAGATTGAAGATTATGAGGAAACTTACAAGAACAGAGGATCAAGATGATGAAGAAACCGATTCTAATGAAGATGATTGAAGAATTCTGGAAGAAGATCAATTGTAATTTGCAGCAGAGTTTCAAAACTCAACTGATACCATATTAATGTATAAATTTGCAGATTATAGAGATTGAATTTGTATATATGTGTATATGAATATATGAAGAATTGATTGAGAGAAAAACTAGAACTGTGTATATTATGTAATCTGCAGAATGAAAAACTATGTACAAAATACAAGATACAAGTCCCTTATTTATAAGAACTCAGGGACAAAAAAGTAAAAACACAAGAAAGATAACTGATCACCTAATTAAACTAACCGTACTAATATTAATGACAGAACCTAATTAGATAAAACAGATCCAAAATACAATCCCTAAATTAGATTGAGAATTAGGGGTAACTCTTCCATTCTTCACGTCTTCAATTGCAAATCTTCCAAGCTTGAGATAAGCTCCAGGTTTGATAAATCTTCATTTTCTTTGTGTTGTAATAATAAACATGTGCTTGAACAAGTTGGGGTCATTTGCTAGGCACTTTGGTACTATAGAAATCAGAAGTTGTTTGGTGTAGAGTTTCGTTACCCGAAAGCAGTGGCTGATTTCTCCATGGCGTATTTGGAGTAGGGGTGTAAATGAGTCGCGTAGTATCGAACGAGACATTGTTCAAACTTGGTTTAGATTTTATCGAGCTTGGAATTTGTGTTTGAGCTTGGTTTGATTTCTTAACGAACCAAGCTCGAGCTGAGTATCGAGTAGCTTTGTATTTTGAATTTACATTTTTTCATATTTAATTTATCGAGTCGAGCTTCAAAACTTATCAAACGAAAAACCTGTTCAAGCTTGTTAGATTTGTTTGACGAACCGAGGTCAAACGATTTTTTATCGAACGAACTCAAGTCGAGTATCGGATAGTTTGATTTGATTTTCAACCATATTTTGAAGAGGTTCCGCTTGGCGACGGCAAGGCGGGCTGCGGAGACTCCGACACATCGCCTTGACAATGTGGAACTCATTGGGAGATGGTGTCATTGCCCGATAATGTTAAACAACCTTATGAAAAGCAGTGTTTTAAAATCGGACCGGACTGGCCGGTTCGACCGGTTTAACCGGTAACCAATTGCCAATTCGGTCCGATTAACCCTCCAAAATCAGTTTTTTCTCTAACCAGTTTGAACCGGAAAAAATCGGTCAAAAATCGGTAAAACCAATGAACCAGTGAACCGATTGAACCACTGATTCACTTATAAAAATAAAAATATTACGCTACAGATTTTTATTTCTCTTCCGCGACCTTTAAACTTCAACAATACTCTCACATCTCTTCTTCTATTTTTCACTTTGAATTAAACAAAGTCAACAAGAAACAAAAAGTCTTATATATAATAAGTTATATAAATATATTTGAGTATCAAATTCATTAGAAAAGTCATTTTTTTCCACAAACTTCAAGTATTATTATTTTTTTTATATAATTCAATGACAAAATTCATCAATAATTTCTCTTTTTCATAGGTGATTAGTAATAATATTATTGTTTTTGATATGGTGTTTATTATAATTTGAATTATTGCGTTGATATCATGTTATCATAACTCAAATTTTATAGGAAAAATAATTGATCATGAGATAAACATTTAGTTTATGGAAATAAACTTGAAAAAATGAATAATATATTTTTTTTTAAATAGTTGATTACATATATGAAAATTAAAATTAAAATATTATATTGTAATGACGTCACACCGGTTGGACCACTGATTAAAATGGTTAAACCGATTTAACCAGTAACCAGTAAGGCTACCGGTTCGATGTCCGGTACGGTTTTTAAAACATTGATGAAAAGTATGTGTTGTATTTAGTTAATTTATTTTGAAATTCTTTTTATCATGGATTTTATATAGTATTCAATGCAGTGATTAAGGAAAATTGTTTTGTATATAAGTTAAACGATTTTTTAAGACACCTTATATTTGGATATTTATTTATCTACCTTTTCATGCATATTTTTTTAATAACAAATTGCGTGATTCATCAGTTTTTGAATCCACTCAAATAACTACACTGGTTTATTTATATTTAAAGAAAATTCACGACAATAATGGATGGAAATATTATTGAAATATCTACTATAATATATGTTACTCGTCATATTAAATTGATTTATCATTTTATAATTTTTTATATTAGAATTTGCATTCTCTTCGCATAAAACTATTATTGTTCACTCATCTCAAGCTCCAAAATTTATATTGAAATTTATAGTTCTTCGTGTTGTGTTCACGTATATAAAAGTTACTTTATTTCATTCTTTAATTTCTTTTAGATTTCATTTCTCTTTACTATTTTTTTTATTAATTGATTAATTTAAGAAAGTTTATTAGGATTAGTTTTATTTTCAAAATAAGAAACTAGATTGTATGTAATACTATAGAGTATAGAGTGGAGCAATTGACATTTTACACTTAGGGCCCGTTTGGCCTCACGATCCAGTTGCCAAATTTCACGATTGAAGCCCAATCGTCAAAATCACCCTGTTTGGCCGCTCAAATCACAATTGCTTTTGCTTCTTCTCACCGTAAAAAATCTACGATCTGCAAAAGTAGGTAATTTGGTGCTTTTCATCACCGCAAGAATACAATTCCAGCAAATATCTTTTATGCCCCTGCTCCAATTATATAATTAGGGAAACCCTTAAACTCCCGCAAAAAATTAGTCGAAGAACAGCAGCTCCCGCCACCAGTTCTTCACGGAGAAATTCTGGTACAATTAGGTTAGACAATTTGATCCTTGTTTCTTTCCATGTTTTTATTCTTGAATTTCATGATTGTTTAAGGATGAGAGATAATTTTGATATGAACTATTGTGTATTTGTTTGGTACTTGTACTATCTCTGTTGGAATTCATCTTCCATAATCGGTATGCACTAGTTGTAATGTACTGACATAAATTCTTATTATGATAACACAGTTTTTTATTTTTGGTCATTGTCGGTTTTGGATGTGTTCAAAACTTCAAATGGATGAAGTCAAGGAAAACTCATTAATGGTCTGTCAAATTGAACTGGATCTGTCTTGAGCCTAAGTAATTTCTAGTGACCATACTTGAGTGTTTAAAAGCAACACTAATGGTACTACTAGTACTACTACCACGTATATAATGGATTCCTCCACCTAGTATTAAATATATGTTGATAAATGATCATTCCACAGAGTTTGAGTGGTTGTATCTAATCAAATAATCATCATCACTTAGCTTCTAATACAGTGCTGCTGCTGCATGTCTGTTTAGCTACTAACGTATATAGGGAGGGAGGGGTTGGCTAAGATCTTTCCATTTCTATACACATTCATCTACCTTTTACCTTTTTTTTACTAGTTTTTGTGGGCACAACAAGTTTTAGCTTACGCCAAATTTGACTATTTTCATAGTAAAGTAAATATATCTACACAAAATACTACTATAATATTGCTGATGTATATGTTTTTATTTCATTTGAGTTGGATTGATTAATTTGTTTATGGTTCTGTCAATTAAGATATGTTTTTAATAAAGCTGAACTACCTCTTCTTGTTGATAAATGATCATTACTTTGACTGGAGAAGAAACTAAAAGAATCAAATAGCAGGATAAATGAGCTCTTTCAGTTTGTAGTTTATGGGGACTTTCTTGTATTGATGCATCTCATTTATGATATAATTGTTCAAAAGTAGGATTAACCTAATTTCTAATTCAGATCTTGAAAGTACCTTGCTTGTGTTGTTGACAAATGATGGATTAAGTTGTTTCAACGAGCAAATTTTTATAAATAAAAACTAGACAACTTCCTTGATGATATCAAATTCATGACATATTACCTTACGTAGTCATTTGAATCAACTTCTTAGCATGTTTTAAGATATTCAAGGACCATGTAGTTTAATTACTTAGAACCAGAGGTTTCCTAAGTAAGTTGTATACTGTATTTTTTTTGTAGTGTTCATTTCAAATTGATGGATACGAACGAAGTAGTTACATGTAATGAAACTCAGAAACTAAGTAAGCCCGAGAAAAAATACCAAAAGAAAAAAAATAGTGCTAAACCAAAAGCTGTTTGGGATGCTCGATCCAATGAGATCTTTGTTAATTTGTGTGTTGTTGAGAAAAGAGCTGGCAATCGACCGAACATGTGCTTCACTAAGATTGGTTGGAAAAATATAATAGAAAAATTCACACAAGAAACTGGAAAGCACTATGATAAAAGCCAACTGAAAAACCGATATGATGTTCTAAAGAAGGAGTGGAATTTATGGGATTTACTTGTTGGACATGAGACGGGACTTGGTTGGGATCATGAAAAGCAAACAGTAACTGCAAGTGACCAATGGTGGGAGAAAAAAATTCAGGTGAAATATTTATTTTTAACTTTTTTTTTTTTTTGTATATGTTTATCATTATACTTATATTACTAATATACTTCGTTAATTTATATTTACAGAAGAATGAAGAATTAGCTAAGTTTCGGGTGAGAGGTTTAGATCATTGCTTTTTATTGGATGAACTATTTCTGGATGTAGCTGCTAATGGAGCTAGAGCTTACGCTCCAAACTCTGGAGTAATGCCACCAATCTATTCTCAACCTAAAAATGGAGATAGTGCTGAAGTTGAAGACAATTCAGAATCGAGCAGTGTCGAGAAAATAAGTGATAACAATGATAAGAATGTTGTTGATATGAAGAAAAGGAAAATCGATGAGAATAATATTGTAAAACATAGTGGAAAGAAAGGAACTGCTAAAAAGTTGTTAAAACAGCTTGACCGCATTATTGAAGTTGTAGAAAGTAAGAACAAACGAGGAGGTCTCTCAACAAGTCCAACCAAAGTTCATCTATCTAACGCATCTGGATGTACTATCGAAGCTGCAATGACTATGTTGGAAGAAATTCCGGAAGTTAACAAATGTGATGACATATATATGCTTGGAACTCGTTTGTTCATGAAAGATGAAAACAGAGAAATGTTCAGAGCACTTGGTGATCCTATGACACAATACATTTGGCTAAAGCAAGAAGAACGCCGCGAATACGCGACATTTAGCAACAATAGCTCGGAGGCTATATATATTTCCTAAAATTTAATCTACTTCGTTTAATTAGTTGAACTTATTTAGGATGGTAGTAGTTTGAGTAATTTTTTATTTGAAGTTTTTTTAGAACTAATTACAATGTTAAAGACGTGAATTTGCATTTTCTATATTTGTTTATTCATTTTTTTAGTACAGGTGTGTGATGAATTGGTTTATTTTTTTAACAAATATGTGACAGTGTCTTTTTCTTTCTTTTTATCTCTTTTATTGTAGTCTTTGATGGATGAAATAGAAATTATCCGAGAAGATGATGGATTTGATGAACTTGTTGTGGCTGCTTTAACAAGTATAGTGACTTATTATGTCAACTATATTCATAAGGAACCATGCAGGACATCAGAGCAGACAGGTCACAAATTTGTGGTGGAAGTTCTAAATGGACATTGGAAACGATGTCAATAACAATTTAGGATGGAAAAAGAGGTTTTTATGGACTTATGTCATGATCTGAGGAGCAAGTATAATTTAAAAGCGAGTAGGAATGTCACAATCGAAGAAAAAGTGGCAATGTTTTTAATGATTTTGGGTCATAGTGTTAGTAATCGAATGTTGCAAGAAAGATTTCAACACTCTGGAGAAACTATCAGCAGACACTTTCATGATACTCTTAGAGCATTAGTTGCAATGTCAATTGATATTATTAAGCCACCAGAGTCATTCGACATAGTGCCTCAACATATTCGCCAAAATCCTAAATATTGGCCATATTTCAAGGTAAATAAGTTAACTACTTACTGTATTATTGCATAAGTTAATGCTATATTTGATTTTTTTTATTACATTTTAACCGTTAGGATTGTATTGGAGCAATTGATGGAACACACATTAAGGCGGTTCTTCCTACAAGTAAACAAATTCCTTATATTGGGAGGAAAGGTTATGCTACCCAAAATATTATGGCTGTTTGTGACTTTGACATGTGTTTTACATTTGTTTGGCCGGGATGGGAAGGAAGTGCTCATGATTCACGTATATTTCATCAGGCCATTCGAAATCCAGAACTGAAATTTCCACATCCTCCAAAAGGTACTTTGTGAATATAGGCTTGAATTATTCTATATGCCTAGTTATAAAAGAATAACTAATATAATGTGTAAGTCATATTTTCAGAAAAATACTACTTGGTTGATGCTGGGTATTCAAATACGACAGGCTATCTTGCACCTTACAAAGGAGAAAGATATCATTTACCCGATTTTCGAAGAGGAGCCCAACCAAAAAATACGAGAGAAATATTTAATAGAGCTCATTCATCATTGAGAGGCACAATTGAGCGAACGTTTGGGGTTTGGAAGTCAAGGTGGCGAATATTAGAGAAGATGCATTCATTTGACTTTGATGTTCAAGTTGCGATAGTTTGTGCATCGATGGCCCTTCATAATTATATAAGAAAAAAGGCCAAAATTGATCGCAAGTTCAAGAAATATGAAAAGGAAAGTGTTTTTGATAATCGTCAAGATCTTGGTGAAGTTCATAGTAATAATGGAAAAGAAGCACGAGATGACAAAGAAATGGATATTTTTCGTAATCAGCTAGCTGCTCAAATTGCTTCATCTAAAAACAATTATAGCTAATTATTGACTTTCTGTGATTTATAACATTTTAGATTTTGAATCTTCTGACATTTTTTTAATTTGATTTTTCTTAAATTGATATATGATTCATTTTAGTAGTTTCATTCCTTTTTTTTATTAAAGTTTTGCGCTATATGAAATCACAAAAAAAAAAAAAAATCAATTACTTGTTTTCTACTGTTTTGTTATTATTTTTTATCAATTTTATTTTACATTTATGAAAAAAAAATGATTAATGTAAGTAATAATAATCATATGTTTTGTGATAGTTAAATAATATAATTGGATTGTATTATTAAACATACATATGAGGGTAGTTTTGTAAATTAGATAAAAGACTACATTTCTATAATCAATTTTGCAAACTTGAAACCAAACGCTAAATCAATTATCTCAAAAGCAATTATGATATAATCAATTATTAGTAATACACATTTTTTGCACTTTGCAATCCATAATTAATTGCATATTCTCTGATATAAAATATCACTATTGTATAAGAATTGCTCTTCGAGAGTGCAAAGTTCTATGATTATTTTAATGTTATAAAGTGCCAAAATAATATTTTTGGGTTATAAATTTCAAAATACTCTTATAGAGTGTTTCTCAAAATAAATCATGCGTATTGTGTATAAGAGTGGATAAAACAAGAAATTATGTAAAAAAAAAGTTCTTACAACAATTGACCTTCAATTAGGGTATTTTTGGTTATTTATTATTTTATGCCTAAGCATTATTAGAGGAACTACGTGGGACACATTTTCTAGTAGAGATTCGAACTCGGTTTGTCATTATTGGATCTACTATTTATCATCATGTCAATCATTTGTTGCTTGTCATGTTTATTTATTGCATTTTAGAGATGAATTTGGGGAAAAATTAGATTTATAAAACTTAAGTAGCATTATAATGTGCATTGTCTATCAAATGCTTAAACTTGGATTGAAAACGACCCGAAATCAAACTGTTTTGCTTCAAAGTTCAAGTTATCTAATCCGACGATATGAAGTCTTACTTTGCCTATTTGAGCAATTCTACTTTTATTTTATACTTAGATCACATTTAATAACTATTGAAATCAATGGCATTAATTTAGAATATCGAGACATTATACGTTTGGATTTAATTCCAAAATATTTATTATGTTATCCCTAGAATAAGTCAAAGTAAGTTTCATATTTTAAGATTTAATCAATCTAGCTCCCTTTAGTTGCTAAGTGTCGTGTTTTAATTTTCACATTCTTCTTCTTCTTCTTCTTTCTTTTTTTTTTTTCCAAGGGATTAATCTAATAATTTATTATTGAGAAAATATTATTACTATTATTCAAAAGATATAGTTATTACAAATACTACGATCCTAAATATTTTGACAATCTGAATAATATATCAAGCTACTGCCCATATACTTTACGATAAAATGATGCAGCAGAATGTAAATATATAGTGTGAACTGAAATGATAGATGCGATACTTTTTTAATTTGAGATTGTCACAAAGATCTCGAAGTGAAGCTTTACTAAGAGGGTCTATTATATACTAATAGCATCTCCAACGACTCTTTAGCCTAAGTCCAACTTTTCCTTAGCTTCCCCTCAGGTTCCAAGTTCAGGTTCCCTTTCTTTTACACAGTCATCACCAATTATTCCATCTATTTATTTCAATTAATTTCAATTCTCACTTTTCCCCACTATCAATTAAATAATAATAATAATAATAGTAATAATAAATTATATTTATGTTTCTTATAATTTTATTAAATATACAGATTATTAATGTTAATTTTCTTAAATTAAAGTTATGTTCTTTTAATGTTTAATTATTAAATTTTATTTAGGTTTCTTAAATAAATGTTACAATTTTAAAATTAAAATGAACCTTTTTAAAATTAATCATAAGTTAAAGAAATTTTATTTTTGAAAAAAGAAAAAATTCTATAATAAAAAATAAAAAAATAAATAAAATCTTTAGCTTCAAAACTCAAGGGATGGGAGCCAACTTTAGCTTGTTCCACCCCTCGAAACAATGGGTGGAGACCACCTCCATCCCTTCTAGGGAAAAGCTCGTTGGAGATGGCCTTTTAAGGTGATGTGTGATGGAACTTATGTTTTTAGCTTAAGCTTCACTTTAAAATAGAAATGACAATAGATGCTTTTTGCTACGAGCAATTTATGTTTGCAAATAATTAAGTAGAAGAAGTTTATTTTTCTTTCTAGTATAAGCAAGTCATGATCTGCTTAATAATTAAAAAGAACAAAATTATTTTTCTTCCTAGTATAAGCAAGTCATGGCCTACTTATTTTTATCCTCCTATTTCTACTTATGTTTTGTTTATTTTATGTAATGCATAAGCTTAAGTTGACAAATCAAACACTAAAAAATTCATTATTCTATTTTTAAGCTACTTTACAAATGCTAGCATTACAGCCCAACATCACATCCCATAATATAAAATTACAAAAGAAATCCATAATTAATCATCAAATAAAAATAAATTCTATTTATAAAATAAACCCTTAACCCTAAACCCCAAACCTTAAACTCTAAAACCCTAAATTAAATATTATGTCATAAACTCTTTTTTAGGCATTGCAAATACTTTTAAATTATGAATTTATATTTTTATTGTAATTTTTGAGATATTTTATATTTAAATATTGATAAATGATAAATTAACATTTGAAAAGTAATAATTTTTTTATATGAGTAATATCGTATAATTTAGGTGTTCTTTTGTAATTTTTTAAATTTAAGATATTTATATTCAAATATTGATGAATGTTCAATTATCATTTGGAAAGTATTGAATTATTTTTTATATGAGCAATATCGGAAAATTTTGGTGCTCTTTTCTAATTTTTGGAAGTTGAGTGGATTGTTAATAGATTAAAAAATTGTTTCAAGAACAAACATGCTAAGCAGGTAGTAGGTAATACAATTAACTTTAAAAACATAAAACATGAGCTGTACAAAGGGCAGTAAAAATTTGGGCTGTGATATAATCATTTTTCATTTGTAAATTACCTGGTTTACCTAGTAAGAGAAAAATTTACCTAATTCCTTTGATTTCTTTTTCTGTACCTGGTTTTCATAATTGCGTTCAATTTTTTCTACTAGATGTTCCTTATCACAAATTCAGAAAAATATGTTTTTATTTTATTTACCTAGTCATCCTAATTGCGATTTGGAAAGATAATAAGGCTTATGTTTCCAAAATTGCTACTACGAAGACCAGATAAAAAAAGAAAATTATTTTCTTTTCAAAATAGCGATAAAATCAGGTAAAAAATATACATTTCTTTGTAAAAAATCGCTATTAGAAAGACTAGGTAAACCTTTTTTTTTTCCATATCTCGATTAGGCATACTAGGTAAAAGAAATTAAAAAACTGCAATTAGGAAGACCAGGTGTAAAAAAAAAAAAATCCTCTGAAATCGCTATGAGGAAAGTTCATAATCGTGAAAACATATCTTGTACAGGTCATGTGCGCAACACATCTATTATTATTATTATTATACATATAAAACTACGAGTTGATCTAAGGAAATTTCTTCCGTTTTTTGTGAAGACTAATATATCCCTATATAAATTATATTAATTGTGAACTATTTTTGTATTTAACTTTGCATTACTTTCATTTTCATAAATTTTAACTACACTATTATTATTCACTTTACTTTCGTTTTCATCAATTTTAATTACAGTGATATTATTCGTGCTTTTCATCTATTTTTTATAACCGAATTTTGAATAACTCATAAAAATAGTCATTAATAATAAAATTATTTTAAGTATTTTAATGTGATTTTGAGCATAGCACGGGAATATGCTAGTTTAATTTTATGACAAAAAGATAAAAAAAAAAAATCCTAGAAGTATAATTAGACAAGAGTTATATCCCATGTCAACCTTATAATTATCTTTTAAAGTTTTACAACTCATTAAAACATTAATGATAACAAAAAAAAAAAATTATTCTATATTTCTTCAAAAATTTCTTTGAAAAGTTCTTAAAAAGTTATTACTTATTAAGGAACCTCAAAATATTAAAGAGACTAAAAAAATTTATGTCACATTCATGCTACATGAATAACAAAAGGTACTATTTAGTTAACTATAAAATGTAAAATTGGCTTACGCCCAAAAAAGTCAAAATAAAGAAATTGTTAAAATCAACTATTCGATCAAAAATATATGATAAAAATAGTAAAATCAATGGGAAAATGGATCATATAGAAAGAAAAATGAGTTAAAGCAAAAAAAATGGTGAATTGATAAAAAAAAAAGGTTAACCGGCAAAAAAAATGGATAAAACCGGTAAAAAAAATTGAATGATATCGGCTAAACACGGAATAAAAAAAATGGATCAAATCGATAAAGAACAAACAAAAAAATATGGTGAATTGATAAAAAGACAAGGTTAACCGGCAAAAAAAATTGATGACAACGGCTAAACACGGGAGAACAAGTAAATGGATCAAATCGAGAAAAGAACAAAAAAAATGAGTTAATTGGCAAAAAAATAAAAGGTGAAATATGTGAGAAAATATGTTAAATAAGCAAAAGAATAAGTAAATCAGACTAAAATTGGGTTAAATCGGAGAAAATGAGTGAACTGATTAACAAATGTGAAAATCAACTAATGGGTTAACTTGAGAATGAATGGATTGATTAATAAACTGGACAAACCATAAAAAAATTGTGAACGAACGGGTTAAAATAACGAAAAAGAAATGATAAACTCAATGTAAAAGCATGTAAAATCGATATTTCTTTTCTAAGTTTTTATGAAATTATAACTTATTAAAGAACCTAAAAATAAAAGGCCACATTTGTGCTATAAGAATAAAAAAATATTGTTTAGTTAACTGAAAAACTTATAATCAAAACATAGAATGGTTAAAATTGGTGAAAAATGGTAAAATTCTATTAAAAATATATATGATAAAAAAAATGGAAAAATGAGTTAGATAGAAGAAAAACGAGTTAAAGAAAAAAATGGCGCAATTGATAAAACAAAGGGGTAAGCCGGCAAAACTGGTAATAATGAATGATATTGACCTAACATGGGATAACAAAAAATAAATGGTAACTCAATGTAAAAGCAGATGAAATCGATGATAGTGTCCGGCAAGCCAACTGTATGGCTGACATTTATTGTAATGAATAAAGGAACTATTCAATTTTGATTAATAAAT
This sequence comes from Penstemon barbatus, assembly GCA_003313485.2. Classification (NCBI taxonomy): domain Eukaryota; kingdom Viridiplantae; phylum Streptophyta; class Magnoliopsida; order Lamiales; family Plantaginaceae; genus Penstemon; species Penstemon barbatus. Next base: position 63,011,773 of record CM064879.1, on the reverse strand, counting down.
GCACTTTAATATATGGTCATCTTTATCTTATGTAATAATTATCTGCGCATAAGGATAGAAGTCCTTAGATCACAAGGGTATGGGACAACCCGTGGACTGATCTCCAAGGCCGTGATCTAGAACATATTCAAGAGTCGTAGAATCCAATCGAGATAGGATATCATTGGATTCGATTAGACTCTCACTATTGTGTATACACCGATGAACTGGAGAACGCTGGGGTCCACGAGCGTGACTGAGATAGTCGATACACATAACTGGGTGACTTGCTAGGATGGCAAGTGCACTGAATACCCCAATTAGGAAATAACTCACCCTGGAAGCGGTAGTCGCATATCGAGGATGAAGTTATTCCAATTTACGATAGTATACGAGGAACGATCCCTAAACCTAAATACTTGAGGTGATAGGGTTTATCTGGTGCGAGAACGTCTATACTTAGATGTGAGTTCCGACTGACTGGAGATTACCAGAAAGTCTCTGTGGACTCATGTTGGGTATAGAGGAACTCGTATGCAGGTTCATATCATCAACAAATGATCCATTGACCCGACTTGATAGATTGGGAATTTCTCCTATGGATTTCCGTGAGAAATTAATTCTGGTAAAATCCTTGGCCAAGGTATCTGACGACTTTATGTAAGTAGCTCATAAAGATTAAGTCAAAGAGAATTATTTCGAGACCAGAATGCATAAGGTCAAGACAAAAGAAAAGGGAACCGATAAAAAGACCATACCCTTAAATCTCGACTGGGAGATTGATCGATGGAGAGATTATGTCGTATATGGTAATTGTAAATGATTAAAATGTTCACTGAATTAATTCACCAGTGATTGGGCTCCATGGGCTTGTGGCCAGACATCGACCGTGGAGTGTGGGAGAATTCCTAAATTGGCAGGGGTGCCAATTTTGGAATGATCAGTCGATAGAGTGTTCAACCGATTTAAAGTATTTAATACTTGAATAATTAAATCAATATTTAATTATAACCCACGACAAATTATGTGGTGAACCTATGGGGACATACACAATACACATGAAGCGAAAACGAAGGAAAAGGAAAAAACAGGGTCGACCAAATTGACTGGGTCGATTGGGTCGACTGGGTCAAATAAATCGACTGGGTCGACCCAATTGGAACAAATTGGAATTGGATCAAGATTATAAATTAAATTGGAATTTAATTTGTGAGTTAATTAATTAAGTTGGATTTAATTAATTATAGGAAGATTTAATTAAATAGACTTGCAGTCTAATTTAATTAATTGGGAGAGTAATTAATTAATTGGGCTATTTAATTGAGAAATTAAATAAAGCCTGATTAAATTATTTAAGTGGGCCATGAATTAATTGGAAGAATTAGTCTTGTAATCAAAAGGGCTATGACCCTTGTAGGAGACTTGGAGTCCTAGTCCTAGAAGGATTAGGAGAATTTGACACCTATAAATAAGTAGCTAGGTGTCATAACTCAAATACAACTTTCAGGAGCCAAAAAGCCAAGTCAAGAAAAACTCTCCCTCTCCTCTCCCTAGTGAAATCGGCCAACACCCATTCTTCCTTAGGAAGAATTTTTTGATTTTGATTTCGTTCCAATTTCGTTCCCTTACCCTAGATCTTAATATATCCTGTGTTTTAGCCGATCATAATATATTATATTTCGTGATATTGTGGTGTATCAACTCATAGAGGCGCAACACGTGGGGCGCTGCAGCAGGGCTTCGATCGAACTACCTGAGGGAGAAATCTGACTTCGTTTGCTAACTTGGATTTGCAAGGAGACATGTATAACGTAGATCTGTTATTATTGTCGTTTATTTAATATTCATATATATACAACTAGAGTAGTATCCTGGCAAGATTCCGTAAGAGGTCCTAAAATTATTAAATTCCGCTGTGCCTAGGGCTGTTTATCTTATTGAATCCCAACAGTGGTATCAGAGCCAACTCTAGGCTTTGTATATATATATGAATTTGCAAATTCTATGTTTTAAATCATATGTTTGATTTATGTATGACTAGTTCTATAACTGTATATGTTTTAGGACGTGGATCTATTAACTTAAAGTTAATGTAAAAATTTTGATTCGAAATTTTGTCATGTTAATTTTTATTTTGGATTCGGATTAAACTGGATCTATTTAATTAAATCAGAGTAATCACACACAAAAAAAAAAGAAAAAAAAAATTGGGATCAACCGCGGTGGCACGCGGCGGTGCACCACGGCTAGGCGGCCACCGCTTGCTGCCATACGCGGCAGCTGCCCTCGGGCAGTTTGCCGCGTGCTGGCAATGCGCAACAGCACGCTGCTACGCGTTGTCACGCGCGGCAGCAGCCGCTGCGTGCGGCTCACACGCGGCCTCTGTGGACGTGTGTGTGCTGCCACGTGGCAGTGTTCGATTGGTCACTTCGTGGCTGAATTCTGGTTGATCTAAAACTTACCTATTTTGGAAGTCCTGAAAATCTTGGAGATTTGGAATATTAGGAAACTTGGTGTTTTTGGATAAGGTAAAGATCTTTTTAGATTTAAACAATACCTTAATTAAGTTAATCTAGTCAAAATAGAATTATCTTGAGAATCTTGGAGATTTGAAAATTTGGGTTACTTAGAGTTTTGGATAAAATAAGAATCTTAGAGAATTGGTCTATCTTAATTAACCAACTTAATCAAAATAAGAATTGTAGATTACTTAGAACTCAAGTAAGAGTTAATCAATTTTAGAGATTAATTGGTAATTCAAAATTAATTAACTTGGATAAATTTTGTGAATTAAAATTAAAGGAGCCGGTAAATTTACATTTATGCCCTTATGTGAATTTATGCATGTTCTTGAGTGAATATGTGGATTGGTCGATTTTGCCCTTAAGCCCTGTGTAGTTTTGGTTTATTCATTTTATGGGTTATAATTAAATGGGCCTGATTGGTGACCTTGCTTGCACAAACTAATGTAATAGAATAGGACCATTTTATTTTATAAGTTAGACTTATATTAGGCTTGGAGCCGAGAAGACCCCATGAAGACTTGGAGATCCACATGGAGGCCCATAACCTTGGAGGACATGGAGGCCCAATTCATTACATGGAGGCCCAATCAAGGAGGATATTACAAGAAGGCCCATGCATGTATGGGTTTGTAAATTGTAATATTTAGGACATTTAATTTCCACCCTAGACTGACCAATTGATCCATCACATGGCTCGTGATGGATCACATAGGATGGGCAATCGATCAATCATATCCTGCTAGGTGATGAATGTTTACTTATATTCTTAGATGTATGTCTTGCATGCTTAGAATAGACCACGTAAACAAGATAAAGAATAATCTAATAAGACCTCGCACAAGAATACTTAAAACCTCCAATTGAACTTTAAAATTCAATTTGAATATTAAATCGAATAACGGGCGCATAAGAATAGTTTCTATGGTTCGAGCCTATCCAATTACTAGGTCTTAGGCATATTGTACGAATATATCTCAATGTCTCACGAGTTGTGGGTCGAGCTATAGGAAGATGATATGTCTATTGCCTCGATGCACGAGTTTAGTGCTAAGGGAGGGGATAGCAAGGTTTTAGGCGCTGTCTCACGAGTCGTGGGGCGTCTAGAATTGAACTATTTCTCTCCACGAGTATTGGACATGATTTAACGCTAGTAAGTATGGATGTCTCACGAGTCGTGGGTTCATATCGACAAACGAGGCTAAATGAACTCAAGGGTTAGCTGCGATGGTTAACCGACGACGTAGTCGACCACCAAGTGAATCAAATAGTATGACCAACGAGTCGTGGGTACTAGGAGAATGCATTTGGGCCTTGAGCCAGCTAGGATATTTTAAATTCCCGAAGCTTATGTGGGGGCATAAGATTTTGATTAAAAAAGTGGGAGTAATTTACAAATAAAACACATGTTTGTAAATTGTGCATTTTAAATTAATCTTTCGCATATTTATTTCTTCTATCGTCGTTTTGTAGATATAATGTCTAAGAATCCGATTTTCATCATACTTTAACAAAACAAATTGACTGGACCTAACTTCCATGATTGGGTCAGGAATCTTAAGATCATTCTCGCTTCTGAAAAGCGAGGTTTTGTCCTTGATGGGCCCCATCTTGAACCTGCTAAGGATGCCAGTGATGCCGAAAAGGAAATGAATGATATGTGGCAAGACGATGACTTGCAGCCACGTTGTCTCATGCTGGCATCCATGTCGAATGAGCTTCAAAAGCAGCACGAGCATATGAAGTCTGCTTTTGAGATCTACACGCACCTGAATGGTCTATTTGGGGTGCAAAGTAGATACGAACGGTATGAAACCGCTAATACTCTGAAACAAACGAGGATGGCAGATGCTTCTGATGTTCGTTCTCACTGCATCAAGATGATTGGGCTTATTGAAAAGCTTGGTCATCTTGACATAAAGATGGACAAGACCTACTGCCAGGATATAATCCTCCAATCGTTGCCGAGATCATTCGAGCAATTTGTAGTGAACTACAACATGCATAAGATGGATGTTGAACTTCACGAGTTGGCTAATATGCTCGCCACTGCAGAGGCTTCCATGAAAAGAGAGAAGCCAGTGATGGTTGCAACCTCGACCCAATCTAAGTCCAAAAGGACGAAGAAAGGGAAGGGGAAATGAAATGCTTCTTCAAGAAAAGGCAAAGGACCGTTTGGGCCCATAGGGAAGAGAAAGAAGCGAAAAGCTTCTGCTGGTGAACAAAAATGTTTCTACTGCAAGAAACCTGGACACTGGAAAAGGAACTGTAAAGAGTTCTTGGAGAGATCAAAAGGTATATTCCTTGTTGAAGTTAATTTATCAATTAATTGTGCATCTTGGGTGCTAGACACTGCTTGTGGTTCTCATATTTGTAATGATTTACAGGTGATGAGAGCAACAAGGCCACTTAGGCCAGGGGATTGGATCCTGAGATTTGGCAATGGAGCTAGAGCTGCTGCCGAGGCCATAGGCGAAGTGGAGTTAGATTTAGGTGGTAATAAATTAGTCCTTAGAAACGTTCTTTATGTACCTAGTTTGGTGAAAAACATTATTTCTATTCCTCTTTTGGATAATGAAGGTTTTAATTTTACAATTAACAAAGGTTCCTTTTCGTTATTCATGAATGATAATTTGTTTTTCACTAGTACATTAAAAGATGGACTACATACCATTGAACTACCTAAGTTAGTTATGCACGTACAACAAAACAAAAGGAAACAAGATAATGAAATATCTGCCCAATTATGGCACGCTCGACTTGGACATATATCTAAGTCAAGGATTCAAAAGTTAGCATTATCTGGAGCGCTTGAAATCAATCGCATTGATGAAATGCCAACATGTGAACCGTGTTTAAAGGGTAAAATGGCTAAGTTACCATTTAAGGGAAACCCTGAGCGAGCCAAACAAACATTGGAATTGATACATACTGACGTATGTGGACCACTAAGAAAAAGTGCCCGAGGTGGCTATGATTACTTCATCACTTTCACTGAAAACTATAGTCGTTATGGATATGTGTTCTTGTTGAAACACAAGTCTGAAGCCTTTGAGCGATTCAAAGAATTCAAGATGGAAGTAGAGAATCAACTTGGTCATACGATAAAGGCTCTTCGTTCTGACCGAGGTGGAGAATTTCTTAGTAACGAATTTCTAAATTATCTTGTAGAGCATGAAATACTATCGCAGTGGACTCCTCCTGCAACACCCCAATTAAATGGAATAGCAGAGAGAAGGAATTGAACCTTGATGGACATGGTTCGATCCATGATGAGTGCCACTGATCTTTCTCTTTCATTTTGGGGACATGCCCTCTTCACGGCAACGAAGATACTAAACATAGTACCTTCTAAATCCGTAGAAATGACACCATACGAATTATGGTTTGGCAAGGCACCCTCATACGCATTCATGCGCATATGGGGATCTCCTGCTTACATTAAAAAGGCAGTGGGAGATAAATTGGAAACTAAATCCACTTTGTACAAATTCGTGGGGTATCCAGAAAACTCAATAGGATATGAGTTCTACGATCCTACAAGACAAACTACGTTTGTCTCAAGGAATGCACACTTCTTGGAGAAGGATTTCTTGGTGAACAAGAAGGAACACAGCGTAGAACTAGATAAGGTCACTGAAGCTAAAAAGGCCAAAGAGGTCGATCAAGCTGACCCATCACCACAGGCAGTGGGTGAACAAGAGCATGAAAGTGCACCAGAAAGTACACCGATACTTCATAGGTCAGAAAGACAACGTAGAGAACCCGAGAGGTACTATGGTCTGCTGCACGAGACTGGACAGTCTTTGACCGACCCAAGGACTTACGAATAAGCTATGCTAGACGTAGACTCGGGAAAGTGGCGCGAAGCCATGGAATCCGAATTGGACTCCATGCACTCAAACAAGGTCTGGGCCTTGGTAGATTCACCAGTGGGTTGCAAGTGGATCTATAAGCGAAAGCTTGGAGTGAACGGAGAGATAATAACCTACAAGGCGCGACTAGTGGCAAAAAGATACACTCAAAGGCCAGGCATCGACTTTGAGGGGACCTTCTCGCCCGTCGCAATGCCTAAATCCATTCGAATCTTGCTGGCCATAGCTGCGTGGTATAACTACGAGATATGGCAGATGGATGTGAAGACAGCCTTTCTCAATGGTGACATTGACAAGGAGATATACATGGAGCAACCAAAATGATATGCATCCAAAGGAGATGAACACAAGGTGGGCAAACTCCAGAGGTCCATCTATGGACTGAAGCAAGCTTCCCGAAGTTGGAACATCCGTTTCGATGAAACAATCCAAACTTTTGGATTAATCAAAAACGTGTTCGAACCTTGCGTGTACAAGAAGATCAGTGGGAGTACAGTTGAATTTTTTGTGCTTTACGTTGATGACATTCTTCTCATTGGAAACAATGTAAAAGTGTTGTCCGAAACGAAAGCATGGTTATCTACACAATTCTCAATGAAGGATTTGGAAGAAGCATCCTTTGTACTGGGTATAAGAATCTACCGAGATAGATCAAAGGACTGCTGGGCCTCTCCCAATCACAGTACATATACAAAATACTGAAGAGATTTCATATGGAAGAATCCAAGAGAGGATTGCTTCCAATGAGACATGGAATTGCACTCTCTAAGTCTATGGCCCCAAAGACACCTGAAGAGAGAGGCAATATGTCTCAAGTACCATATGCATCCGCAATAGGAAGCATAATGTATGGTATGTTATGTACTAGACCAGACGTAGCAAACGCTTTAAGCGTTACAAGTCGTTACCAGTCTGATCCAGGTGAGCAGCACTGGATAACCGTAAAGGCAATTCTGAAGTATCTGAGAACGACTAAGGAATTGTTCTTGGTATACGATGGAGGAGAATTGAAATTGGAAGGCTTTTAAAGATTCGAGCTTCCAATGTGATGTAGACGACTTCAAGTCGACATCTGGATATGTGTTCTGCCTCAATGGTGGTGCGGTAAGCTGGAAGAGCTCCAAGCAAGATACTACCGCAGATTCAACCACCGAAGCAGAATACATTGCCGCGTGTGATGCAGCAAAGGAAGGTGTTTGGATGAAGAACTTCATCCAGGAATTGGATGTGATACCTAGCATCGCTGAGCCCATTACTATCTTCTGCGATAATAATGGGGTAATAGCGCAAGCAAAGGAGCCGAGATCTCATCAGAAATCCAAGCACGTACAAAGACGATACCATGTGATAAGTGATATCATTGGTAGATGAGACATTAAGATGGAACGTGTCGACTCAGAAGATAATACCGCGGACCCGCTAACGAAGCCTCTGCCTCAAAAGGCATTGGAGAAACATTTGATAAAGATGGGACTCAAGAACATAAAAGATTGGCTTTAGGACAAGTTGGAGATTGATAGAAATTGTGTCCGGCAAGCCAATTGTATGGCTGACATTTATTGTAATAAATAAAGGAACTATTCAATTTTGATTAATAAATGCACTTTATTATATGGTCATCTTTATCTTATGTAATAATTATCTACGCATAAGGATAGAAGTCCTTAGATCACAGGGGTATGGGACACCCCGTGGACTGATCTCCAAGGCCGTGATCTAGAACATATTCAAGAGTCGTAGAATCCAATCGAGATAGGATATCATTGGATTCGGTCAGACTCTCACTATCGTGTATACTCCGATGAACTGGAAAACGCTGGGGTCCACGAGCGTGACTGGATAGTCGATACACATAAGTGGGTGACTTGCTGGGATGACAAGTGCACTGAATACCCCAATTAGGAAATAACTTACCATGGAAGCGGTAGTCGCATATCGGGGCTGAAGTTATTCCAATTTACGATAGTATACGAGGAACGATCCCTAAATACTTGAGGTGATAGGGTTTATCTGGTGCGAGAACGTCCATACTTAGAAATTACCAGAAAGTCTCTATGGACTCATGTTGGGTATAGAGGAACTCGTATGCAGGTTCATATCATCAACAAAGGATCCATTGACCCGACTTGATATGTTGGGAATTTCTCCTATGGATTTCTGTGAGAAATTAATTCAGGTAAAATCCTTGGCCAATGTATCTGACGACTTTATGTAAGTAGCTCATAAAGATTAAGTCAAAGAGAATTATTTCGAGACCAGAATGCATAAGGTCAAGACAAAAGAAAAGGGAACCGATGAAAATACCATACCCTTAAGTCTCGACTGGGAGATTGATCGATGGAGAGATTATGTCGTATATGGTAATTGTAAATGATTAAAATGTTCACTGAATTAATTCACCAGTGATTGGGCTCCATGGGCTTGTAGCCAGACATCGACCGTGGAGTGTGGGAGAATTCCTAAATTGGCAGGGTTGCTAATTTTGGAATGATCAGTCGACAGAGTATTCAACTGATTTAAAGTATTTAATACTTGACTAATTAAATTAATATTTAATTATAACCCACATCCAATTATGTGGTGAACCTATGGGGGCATACACAATACACATGAAGCGAAAGCGAAGGAAAAAGAAACAACAGGGTCGACCAAATTGACTAGGTCGATTGAGTCGACTGGGTCAAATAAATCGACTGGGTTGATTGAGTGATTTGGTCGACTGGGTCGACCTAATTGGAACAAATTGGATCTGATTGGAATTGGATCAAGATTATATATTAAATTGGAATTTAATTTGTGAGTTAATTAATTAAGTTGGATTTAATTAATTATACGAAGATTTAATTAAATAGACTTGGAGTCTAATTTAATTAATTGGGAGAGTAATTAATTAATTGGGCTATTTAATTTGGAAATTAAATAAAGCTTGATTAAATTAATTAAGTGGACCATGAATTAATTAGAAGATTTAGTCTTCTAATCAAAAGGGCCATGGCCCATGTAGGAGACTTGAAGTCCTAGTCCTAGAAGGATTAGGAGAATTTGACACCTATAAATAAGTAGCTAGGTGTCATAACTCAAATACAACTTTCAAGAGTCAAAAAGCCAAGTCAAGAAAAACTCTCCCTCTCCTCTCCCTAGTGAAATTGGCCAACACCCTTTTTTCCTTAGGAAGAATTTTTCGATTTCGTTTTCGTTCCAATTTCGTTCCCTTACCCTAGATCTTAATATATCATGTGTTCTAGCCGATCAGGATATATTATATTTCGTGATATTGTGGTGTATCAACTCATAGAGGCGCAACACGTGAGGTGCTGCAGCAGGGGCTTGGATCGAACTACCTGAGGGAGAAATCTGACTTCGTTTGCTAACTAGGATTTGCAAGGAGACAGGTATAACGTAGATCTGTTTTTACTGTCGTTTATTTAATATTCATATATATACAACTAGAGTAGTATCCTGGCAAGATTCTGTAAAAGGTCCTAAAATTATTAAATTCCGCTGTGCCTAGGGCTGTTTATCTTACCGAATCCCAACATGAACTCATAAAAAAATAGGTATAACCGGTAAAACTGGTTAAAGGTTTAGATGAAAATATAAAGGTCAAGGAAGAAAATAATTGATATTGTTCATTAGTTTAAATGGTTGTCTTAGAATAATAATTATATAGACATGTAGTTTTATACTATACATACTTAGTAATTATAGTTATTTTTTATTTTCAAGTGCCTTTTAGGTAAAGGTGTATTAGTATGGGGGTGGTATCAGTTACCCCCTAAAGTATCAATTGTAACACTTACCCTCATCTGTTATAGTTTTGTAATTTTTATTTCAAAAATACCCCCGTCCCTTACATAATGAATAAATTTCTTTATTTAATAAATTTATCTCTTTATTATATTAATCCATTCATCCACCAAACAACATTATGATTAATTTCTTCATGTTTTTTGTTTCCTTCGTTTTTATGGTCTCAAATTTCACTTTATTATTTTCATCTCACTTTTTTCTTTATTTATCTTTCAATTTGTTTTCTTTATTTTATGTTTCAATTTTTTATCTCAAATGTTTTCTTTATATTTTTTTGAGTTTTTATTTGGGGATAATTATCTCATTTATATTTTGTACGAATTATTATTAAAAATGTTGTTTAATTATCCTTCAAATTATTTTTCGCAAAATTCAAGTTTAACACCAAATAATATTATGTGTTAATTTCTTTATTCCTTTATAAAAAAAAATATCTTTACTAATAATGAATTCATCCATCCATCCATCAAACAATATTATGTTTCAATTTCTTCATTTATTTTGTTTCCTTCGGTTATAAAAGAATGAGATGAAAATGAAGAAAATAAATTGAGATCGAAAAAAGTAAGGTAACACAAAAATGAAGAAAATAAAACATAATGTAGTTTGGTAGATGAATGGATTCATAATGAATAAATATGCAATTTATTTTGATAAAGTTATAAAAAAAAAATTTATATATTAAAGGGGTGTCGGTATTTTTGGAATAAATACTACAAAATTATAACAGAAGGGGGTAAGTGTTACAATTGATACTTAAGGGGGGTAACTGATACCACTTTCATACTTTAAGGGAGGAAACTGTATTTCATCCTTTAGGTATTTATGATATAACTTTAAATTCTTGGGAACAACATATTAAAAATTAAAGCGATTTAGTAAAAAAAAATTATGTGATATGTCAATAAGATCATAATATGATGAAAAATTATTACATGATTCAACTAACATAAGAAATTAGTTAGTCACGCAAAAAAAGCTAAAATAGGTGATAAAATTGTTGAATCAACATAATAATAGGTAAAATCTACTACAATTTGGCTAGATCGGATAGAATGGATAAATTGATTAACAAATGGGATAAAACACAAAACGGGTGAAATCGGTCAAAGAACGTGTTAAAATAACAAAAATAATAATAAACTCAGTGTAAAAGTGGGTGCAATCGATAATACATTAGACAATTCTTAAGAAATGATCAATTATTAAAGAACCTTAAAAAAATCTCATTTGTGCTATATAAATATAATAAAGTACTGCTTAGTTAACTGAAAAACCTTATAATTAGATTAACTTAAAAAAATCAAAACATATAAATGATTAAAAGTGGTGCTAACGGGTAAAATTCGATAAAAAATATATGATAAAAATGAAAAAATTAGTTAGATCGAATAAAAAAGAATTAAGTAACAAAAAAATGATAAAAGTTGATAAAACAATGAAGAAAATCGGTAAAATATTGAATGACATCGACTAAACACATGATAACAAAGAACTGGTCAAATTGACAAAGAACAAGAACAAAAAGACGAGTTAAAATTACCCAAAAAAAATGTGAAATAGTCGAGAAAATAGGATAAATCAGCAAAATAATAAGTAAAATTGATTTAAATTTGGTTAAACCGAAGAAAATGAGTGAATTGATTAACGAATGTAATAAACCACAAAAATCTGTGAAATTGGTGAAAGAACGGATTTAAATATCACAAATTGGTTTAGATGGAAATAAAAGAAGAAAAGAATTGATATTATTCATTAGCTCAATTGATTGTTTAGAATAATAGTTATGTAGACATGTAGTTTTATATTAGAAATACTTAGTAATTAAAGTTCATTTTTTATTTTCAAGGGTTGATTTTAGATATTTTATGATAACTTTAAATTTTTGGGAACAACATAGTAATAATTAAAGCGATTTAATCAAAGAAATTATGTGGTATTTTATTTAGACCTAGTATGATTAAATATGATGATATGATCCAACAAACATAAGAAATTAGTTAATCACGTGCAAAGTAGGAGTGGCAAATGGATCACCCGGATCGGATCTGGATTGGATCCTTGTGGATCGGATCTCAAATGGATCGGATCCTAAATGGATCCATAATGATGGATCCATTTAGGATCCGATCCAAACCGGATCCTGGTGAAAAAATTTCGGATCCAACATGGATCCGAATAGATCCATTGTGGATCCATGACGGATCCACAGTGGATCCGTCATGGATCCGTCCGTGGATCCATGGTTGTGGATCAAGGGATCCCTTAGAATCAAAATTCTTATTGAAAGAGTGAAAGTGTACTAATGCAACTAAGATGGGAAGAAAACTAAAACTTATAAATTGTGGATCCATCATGGATCCATGATTGTGGATCAAGGGATCTCATTGAGAAAATTCAAAAATTTAAGAATTTTTCATTCATACAAATAGTTGAAAATCGACATTAATTTAAAAATTGCAAATGTTATAATACAATTATTTATATGGAAATGCCAAGAGATTTATTTTTAATAAACCAATAATTATGTTCGGAACTTACAGAATATGAAGGTGCTTTAAGATTTATTTTATTATATGAATACATAATAAATTTGTATCATTTAATTAGCATTTAATCAAATCCATTCATTTGAAATCCATTGTTTGTGTTATTTGAAATTCCCAATCGTGCCTTATAATTTGCTCTATGAGTTAATTGTTGTTGTTGATATCGGGATAAAATCGCATAAATCGATTTGGAGCAAAATTATAATTTTTGAAAATTGAGGGACCAAAAGTGCAAATTCGGATTTCAGAAAATCTGGGGCCGAATTGAAAATCCTAATTTTCTGAAAATTCTGGACTGAATTGGAACTCTTGGTTTTTCGAAAATCTGGGGTCAAATGGCAATTTTTGAAAATTAAGGGACCAAAAGTGGATATTTGAAAATCAGGTGCCGAGTTGAAAATTTTAATCTTCTGTAAATTATGGATTGAATTGCAGTTCTTATTTTTTTTGAAAATATGATGTCAAATTGCAATTTTTGAAAATTAAGGGACCAAAAGTGAAATTTTGAATTTCTGAAAATCAAGGGCCGAAATGAAAATTTTAATCTTCCGAAATAAACTGAATTGTAATTTTGGGTTTTTCAAAAATCTAAGGTCAAATTGTAATTTTTGAAAATTGAGGGACCAAAAGTGTAAATTCGGATTTCTGAAAATTTGGGGCCAAATTGAATTTTTTTTAAATTTTATGAGAATTCTGAACTGAAACGCAATTCTTGGTTTTTCAAAAAATCTGGGGTCAAATTGAAATTTCCAAAAATTGAGGGACCAAAAGTGCAAATTTGAATTTCTGAAAATCAGGGGCCGAGTTGAAATTTTTAATTTTCTAAAAAAACTGGACTGAATTGCAATTCTTGAGTTTTTGAAAATCTAGGGTCAAAATTGCAATATCCAAAAATTGAGGGACCAAAAGTGCAAATTTTGTTCATGAAAATCAGGGTACGAATTGAAAATTTTAATTTATTAAATTCTGGACTGAATTGTAATTTCTGGGTTCTTCAAAAATCTGGGGTCAAATTGCAATTTTCATCCAAATTTGGTAACGTTTACTTTTGAATTCATGCAAATTTGGATCCAATAATAGATCCGATGGATCCTTTAGTGGATCCGATAGATCCATCAGTGGATCCATTCGTGGATCCAGAGGATCCATTGATGGATCCATCACAATCCATTACTTGTATGTGTGGATCCATACTGGTCCAGATTTTTTAAGATCCGATCCGAGTGAACATTTAATGGATCTTTATGGATCGGATCCTTTGGATTTGGATCGGATTTGGATTAGATCCACGGATCTGATCCATATTGCCACCCCTAATGCAAAGCACGTGCGTGCACTTTTTTAAATTATATCAGTGCTTTGAAATCTACAATTCGAGTGATGATATAATCTTGAATTTCTTCTATATTTAAAAAAAAAAAAGGGGTTACGACACTCGTGAAAGTCCACAGACGGAGACACTCAAATCACAAAATAATTTTTTTTTTAAACAAGCATTCCACAAATCGAACATACACTTGTGATTATATTAAGAAAATGACAATAATGCTTTCCCCAACTCAACTATTCTTTTCCCTTTTGAACTAGGAAATGTGAAGACTAAATGCCTCATTTCTTAAGAGCAGTCAAAACCTTACACATTAGGACAAAAATATCATCGCTAACTAAGAACCGAATCTAAATAAAAAAAGAGTCCTGAATATATAATACCAGTACAAAATATAAATTTTTACACATCATGGATCAGTAATTGACTATCTAATACAATGGAATGTACCCAACAATATTCATAACTTCTACATCTGCATTGCATGCATGGCAACTAGTTTGTTGAAACTCATCCATACTATGCCAAGCAGCAACTTTTCTGTGCTCTTCTCCTCTTAGACATCAATTTGGGAGAGTAAAGTTAGTGTTGTTTATCCACATACTAGAAAGACTTTTTTCTAAAGCTTCTTCGATAATTAGACAACTCAATCCGGATGGTACTTGATTGAGCCATTTGGTCCAACAATTTGATTCCAAGCTGGATTTGTTCACAATCATTGCTGAGAAGTAGAATCAATGCACTTGGATATTTTGCTCCCAAATGGCCTAATTTTTCTGCACTTTCTAGCAACACATAACCCAATTTAATATTTACATCACTTAAGCAACTTTTCTATAACAAAATATATATATATATATATATATATATATATATATATATATATATATATATAAGTGTTAGTAGTTGTACAACTTTTGATTTTAATCCAAAACTAATAAATTCTTTGAGTCAAAGCTAAAAATTTTACTTATTTACCATCTCCTGCCTATATATGAGGTCAAGATTGTTGGATTGTTCACATCTCCTTATAAGCAATTGTTGTTTCTGGCTTAGAGGATCCCATTCTGTAATCCGACACTTATCCATAGACATGTATTGGTACACATAATCATCATCACCTATTTCATTAAAGTATATACAACAGCAAAATTAATAAATAATCAGCATTAATTAAGATCATAAACAAAAAAAAAAAAAGGAAAATAACCACCTTATTTTTTCACCTTAATCTTGCATTGAAAAGGTCATTACATGAATATGCACCAACTTGGGCCAAGATATCATTAGCTATTTCCTATGGTATTTTTTCCATACCTGCAAATACTAGGTTATATCAATATCTTGCTTATTTTTAAACTGATAATATCTACATATAATATGTAAACAAATACTATAAGACAAAACATGAAATTGAAAATTTAATTTCTATTATAAATATCAAAATTAAAATTAGGTCCCTAAACTTCAATGAAACATATAAAATTCCTTTCCTAAATAGCAAACATATTTAAAAGCTTCATAATAATCAGCATGTAATCTCAGTTGAGTACAAAAACACATATATAACAGAAACCTAGAAACTGCCAAATAAATCCAAATAATACATTATTAGGTCAAAATAAAAAATTCTTTCTCAATAAATTTTCTATATAACAACTTTTAATTTTTGGGAACAACATAGTAATAATTAAAGCGATTTAATCAAATAAATTATGTGGTATTTTATTTAGACCATAGTATAATTAAAAATGATGATATGATTCAACTAACATAAGAAATTAGTTAAGCACGTGCAAAACATGTGCATTTTTCTAATTTGATTAAAAGAAATTAGTTAATCACATGCAAAGCACGTGCACTTTTCAAGTAGTTTTTAAATATATATTGTATGTTGGATGAAGATGAAGATAGAGTGTATTGAAGACAAAAAAATTAAGGGATGTTTTGATGATTTCCAAAACATCAAGATCAGCTAAGTATGGAACACTTAGTTAAAACCCTTAGAAGAATTTTGACCAAATAAGAAGATCAATCAGAAGGGTCAAAGAGTCAAGGTCCAGAAGACTACTGATCTGCTGAAGGAAGAAATCAGACTGGTGAAGATCAGCCAACTCAAATCAGATTTGTTCAAGTTTGGGATCAGCTCTGTTCATCATCAGACTTGTGTTCTCATCAGCCAAGTGGAAAAGATCAGAAAGTCTGTCCAACGGTAATAAATGCACTTGGAGTAATAAATGTTGAAGACCGAGGGTATTAATGGCAAATGATTGAAGAAATACCTTGTATCAGCTAGGTGCATTAAATGCTGCCTGACCGAAAGTACAGTCTGCAGTACTGTCACTGTGCAGAGAGCCGTTCGCAGAAATTAAGGTCCAGTACCAGAGAAATTTGAATTTTGTCTCTCTTCAACGGATATTTTTCAAACCTGCGAGTATAAATAGTTCAAGAAACGATAAAGAAAGAAGAACAACATATCTCTGAGAAAAATTTCGAAGCAGAATTCTTTAAGTCTCAAGAACAGCTCACTCATCTGCCGAAGTCATTTGTTGACAGAAGCCAGTTGAAGCAAAGCGAAAACACTTTCTGAGTGAATTAGAAAGAGTGTTGTGAGGAGTGTTTATCCATCTTTGTGAGTGATAAACCTCTGTAGAATAGGTCTTCTTTGTGATTTCCTATTGCGCACTTGTGGTCGTTTCATTTGTTGTTCGACGCAAGCATTGTATACTGATTACTGTGTGTTTTCTAGTATAACCCAAGATCTAGATTGCACGGATACGGATACGTCGATACGGTATAATATGATATGAGTACGGCGATACGGATTTTCAAAATTTATAAGATTCGATACGGCAAAAATATGTGTCTGTATATTTAAAAATATATTAAAAAAATTATGTAATATATATTTAGTTTACTTTTTATTCCATATTAAAATAAATAATGCTATCTACCTCTTATATAAATGTTCAAGGAAAATCATAATATTAATATTATAGGCAAAGTCTTTGGCCCTATATATATTTTCAAGCGTTTTATTTAGATTTACTTTGATAATATACATAATCTAGGAATTATTTGTAGAAATATATGCTCTCAAGTATTCTGGGTATTTCCGATATGCATTCCTTTGTATCCGATACGTATCTTTTTTATTTTTTATTTTCTTATTATTGAAATCGACAATGTGGAGTATTTCACAAGAATCGTACGAGTATCTGAGTATCCGAGTATCCGATATGCATACGACACTGCACGGTGTATAATTTTGGAGTATCCGTGCAACCTAGCCCAAGATCTAAGTGACTTGGAAGAGTGGACTAAAGGATTTAAATCCATATAACCACTATAAAAATTCTGTGTGTTTTACTTTGCATTTTTCCTTGCATATTTACAGCTTGCATAAAACACTTTAACAGAACTGTTGAAAGATTTTGTGAAAAGAGTTTGTTAAAACTGGGGATAAATCTTTCTAACTGTTGTAAGTTTACTTGTGAAAAACACTGTTTTAAATCCGCTGCAAGTACTCTGCCTTTAAAAGTTGATTTTACTAAAATCAGCTAAGTAGTTCAAAGAGAAGTGGTTAACTGTGCTGATTCAAAGATTTGTTCACTGATCAGTCTAGTCAGCTTACTGACCTTAAACAGCTTAGTCTGCTGACAGTCGAGTGAAGTTTTTAAGTTTAAAAATTTTCAGAGGTCTATTCACTCCCCCCTCCCCTCTAGACCTCATCTGACCACTTGGGACCAACAAGTGGTATCAGAGCGGGTGGTTCATTAGAATCAGCTGCCTGATCAACGAGCTTGATCCTAGTGTTTTCAAAGGTTTTCAAACTTTTTCAAAAGAGCATATTTTTGAAAAATATAAAACTTTTGAAAATGGACTGTATCAGCCATGTTCCCCACATAGCTGGTATGAGCTTCGAGGACTGGAAGATCATAATGGAGATCTTCTTAGCTGCCTATAATGATAACATGTACACATGTATCATAAAAGGTCCATTCAAATTCACCAAGACTATAAAGGTTGAAGAATTAGACATAGTGGTGGAGAAAGACTTGAATGAGATGACAGCTGAAGAAATCAAGCTGCACAATTTGGACAAAGTTGGCCGTTTCATCATGACCAAAGCCCTGGACAATGATAGATTTGATAAAGTCAAGCATTGCAAGATTGCCAAAGAAATGTGGGATAAGGTTTGTGTCATGAGCGAAGGAAACGACGCCATTAAAGAGCATCTGCTGAGTGTTGCTCTGGAAAAGTTGGACAACTTCAAAATGAAGTCTGCGGAAACCATTGATCAGATGGATACAAGGTTTACAAGGACGTTAAATGAAGTTCTCAAGCTTGGAAAAACCTTCACAGATAAGGAGATAACCGTCAGAGTGCTGAAGGCTCTACCTCCAAAGTTCAACATGAAGGTAACAACCATGGAAGAGTCAAGAGACTTGGGAAAGATCTCTCTCACTGAGCTGTTCTCAGTACTCAAGGCGTATGAGTATAAACTGCCAAGAATGGGTGTTGAAGAAACCCCAACTTCAAGTCCCACAGCTGCCCTAGTATCTGCTAAAAATCCGAGAAGACCAGCATACAAAAGTAAAGATGTGGACTCATCTGATGAAGCCACTATACTCAATAAAAAGGAGTACACAGCTGGAGATGTTGCATTGCTGATGAACAACTTCAAGAAGTTCTACAAAAGAAAAATGAAGAACAAATACAACAATGGTTCTACTTCTAACCCTACTTCTTCTTCACATGATAAGGATTCTTATAAATCCAAATTAATGTGCTATAATTGCAGAAAATTGGGAAATTTCATCAGAGACTGCCCATATCCTAAAGATGAGAAGTATACAGAAGAAGAAAAGAGAATCAGAAAAGAAAGAAAGCATCTGAAAGGCAATGTGCTGATAGCGGAAGCATAAAAGCTGGCTGCTATCTACTCATCAGATTCAGACTCGGACACTTCTGACGAAGAGTCTTCTGAAGAAGAGAGTACTGCTCTTATCTGCCTGATGGCCAAGGAATCTGATAACTCTGAGGATGATGAGGTAACTCCTCTTGAAAATGAATTGTTTGATTCTTTTCAACAAATTATGCTTAACAATACTGGTATTGATGAAGCATTTAATAAGCTTAAGGAAGAGATGATATTGCTAAGAGAACAAAACAGTTCACTAAAACTTAAAGCTGAAAAGCCAAAAGAATCAGCTGAATATAAACTGCTTGAGCAAGAGAATGAATCTTTGAAAGCTGAATGTGAAGTATATAAGGGTAAAATCATGGTACTTGGAAAAGATAATTAAGTCTCATGAAAAATCATCTGTTGCATCCACTCATATCTCTAGTAAGCAGAAGATATCTTTAGAACAGGATAAGTTAGAACTGAACCATACTGAAAAATTTATATCAGCTGACAACAGTAAGGTCATCTTGTATGTTCAGACTACTAAACCTGCTTCACCTGAGAAAGAATTAAAGGAGAAGAAAACTCCTAAGGCTAAAAAGAGCAAAGAGCGTAGTGTAGGAAAACAGACTGGTAAGACTAGACAGCAATGTCCTAAGAAGTCTGCTGATAAGGCTAAAACCAATCAGACTAGTGGTAAAACTAAGTCGTCTGTTAATGAGGAAGCCCATAGTAAGCCAAAGAAGCTTAAGAACAAGAAAAATCAAAATGCTTGGTATGGAAATGAGTCATATTATGTGCAACCTGCTGCATATCCTCCTATGTATCATGCACCACAATTTCCAACTTACTATGCACCATATCCTGCTCATCCAATGCATGCATACCCTTCTTATCATGCATCTTATTCTGCTTATGAGCATCATCCTTATCATACTGATTTTCAACCTGGCAAATCTGATGGATATGATGAAGATAAACATGTTCATGCTCCTGTCAAAACTCAGAAGCCTAAGACTTCAACATCTTGGGTTGTCAAAGGTGGAACTAATCCTTCAGGACTCTCTCAATAAGGGTACCTAAAACAATTTTTATTTTGTTTTGTAGGTTAGGATTAGGAGTAGGAGTAAAGTAGAGAAAATCTGGTTCTTGGACAGTGGCTGTTCAAGACACATGTGTGGAAGCATACATGAGCTGACTGATGCTGTTGCTGTGGATGGTCCCAAAGTAAACTTTGGAGACAGCAAGGAAGGCAAGATTGTAGCAAGTGGAAGATTAATCAAAGACAACATTGAGATATCTGACGTCTCTTATGTTAAAGGCCTCAAATACAATTTGCTGAGCATAAGTCAATTCTGTGACAAGGGATTTTTAGTCATCTTCTCATCAGATAAGTGCTACGTTGAACAGATTGGTACAAAAAAGGTCATTTTATCTGGAAGATGACAAGGAAATATCTAAACATTGGACTTGAATTCTATTGACAAGAGTTCTAATATTTGTTTGGTGGTATCAACACCAAGTGAAGTCAGTTGGCTGTGGCACAAAATAATGAACCATGTGAATTTCAAGACCATAAACAGACCTATCAAGAATGATCTGGTAGAAGGAATTCCAAAAACAGTCACGAGCAAAGATAAGCTTTGTGACGCCTGTCAGAAGGGTAAACAAATCAAGTCATCCTTCAAGAGCAAGAAGCACCAATCATCTGGAAGGATTTTGGAGCTGCTACATATGGACTTATTTGGACTCATTGATCCAATCAACAATGGTGGAAAGAAATACTGCCTAGCTGTTGTGGATGATTATTCAAGATACACTTGGGTGATTTTCATGAAGAAGAAAAGTGAAACCAAGGAGCATCTTACAAATCTGATGGAGCTGATCCAGAATGAGAAGAGCTTGAAGATATTAAAGATCAGATCACATAGAGGAACTGAATTTACAAACTCATCTGTTGAAGAGTATTGTATTGTCAGAGGAATCAGCCATGAGTATTCTGCTGCCAGAACCCCTCAACAGAATGGAGTTGCTGAAAGGAGAAACAGAACTCTAAAAGAAGCTACTAGAACTATGATAGCTGAAGCAAAACTGGCCCAAAGTTTATGGGCAGAAGCCACAAATACAACTTGCTTTACCCAAAACAGATGCATGATCAACAAGCACCAAAACAAGACTCCATATGAAGTTTGGAACAACAGGAAGCCAAACATTCATTATTTTAAGATATTTGGTTGTAAATGCTTTGTTTCAAACAATGGGAAAAATCACCTTACTGCCTTTGCAGAAAAGGCTGATGAAGCTGTTTTTGTAGGTTACTCTATAGTCAGTAAAGCTTATAGAGTCTTTAACAAAAGAACTTTACTTGTAGAAGAATCTATTCATGTAGTATTTGATGAACCAAATCAATCTTCTGAAAAGAATCAAAACACTGATCAAAATCTGTCTACTGATTTTCAGTAATTGAGTGTTGAAATAAATGAAGAGTATATACCCATCATACTACCTGATCTCAACTCAGCTGCTAACTCAAGTGCTGTCCAAAATCACACTGCTGGTTGTCTAACAGAAGAGTTACAAACAGCTGACAGACCAGAGACTGTTCAACAGACAACTGCTGTTCAACAGACTACTACTGGAACTCCAACAGTAGTGTTGCAAGATCAAAACAGAGGACAACATTCAGATTTGCAACCTGATCTCAGATGGCTCAAGAATCACCCACCAGAGCTGGTGATTGGTGATCCTTTGGATAGAGTAAAGACAATGAGAGCTGCTGCAAATGATGTCATGTTTGTCAGCTTCCTATCTCAAATAGAGCCCAAACAGATTGAAGAAGCTCTTAGTGATTCAAATTGGATTGAAGCTATGCAAGAAGAGTTGAATCAATTTGAAAGGAATGAAGTCTGGTACTTAGTTCCTAGACCAAGTCATCAAAGGGTAATTGGCACTAAATGGGTATTCATGAATAGAATGAATGAAGATGGTATTGTCAACAGAAATAAAGCAAGATTAGTGGCCAAGGGTTACTGCCAAGAAGAAGGCATTGACTTTGATGAAACCTTTGCACCAGTGGCAAGATTAGAGGAAATCAGACTATTTCTCGCCTATGCTGCTCATAAAAGTTTCATAGTTTATCAAATGGATGTGAAATCAGCTTTTCTCAATGGAGAATTGCAAGAAGAAGTTTATGTTGAACAACCACCTGGATTTGAAGGTTACTAGGAAGAAGACAAGGTGTATCGTCTGAAGAAAGCCCTCTATGGACTGAAACAGGCTCCAAGACCATGGTATGATACCCTATCTGATTTTCTTTTAATTAAAGGATTTCGTAAAGGTAAGGTAAATAAGACTCTGTTCACTGTTGAATGGGAGGGTCATATATTGCTTGTGCAAATGTGGACGATATTATTTTTGGTTCAACAAATCAACACATGTGTGACAAGTTCTCCAAGCTGATGCAAAACAAGTTTGAAATGAGCATGATGGGTGAACTAAATTATTTTCTTGGTTTGCAAGTAAGACAGTTGCCTGATGGAGTATTCATTAACCAAGCAAAATACATAAATGATATGTTTAAGAAATTTGGTATGTAAACTAGCTCAACTGTTAGTGTTCCTATGTCTACTGGACTTCGTTTGGATAAAGATGAAGATGGAAAATCGGTAGATATTACCAAGTACAGAGGCATTATTGGGTCATTGTTATATCTAACAGCTAGGAGACCTGATATCATGTACTCTATTGGGGTTTGTGCGAGATATCAATCAAATCTAAGGAATCTCATCTTCTAGCTGCCAAAAGGATACTTAGATATCTTAAAGGCACTCAAGAATTGGGATTATGGTACCCTAGGGAATCTGGATTCGAGTTGATAGGTTATTCAAATTCTGACCTTGCTGGCTGCAAAATTGATAGGAAGAGCACAACAGGTGCCTGTCAATTCTTAGGTAGTCGCCTGATCTCATGGATGAGTAAGAAATAGACTTCAGTGTCCATATGTACTGCTGAAGCTGAGTACATAGCTGATGGAGCTTGCTGTGCACAAATACTTTGGTTGAAGCATCAACTAGAAGATTACAACATCAAGATCAGTGGAATACCCATCTACTGTGATAATACAAGTGCAATCTCTTTTACTCAGAACACTACAAGTCACTCAAGGACTAAGCATATAGAGATCAAACATCACTTCATAAGAGATCATGTGGAAAAAGGAAATGTCATGATAGAATATGTTCATACTGAAAATCAGATCGCTGACATTTTCACAAAACCTCTAAGTGATGCAAGGTTTTCAACTTTAAGAGTTGAACTAGGTCTACTAAATTTAGATGCATAAGCTGAGGGGGAACTCAAGACTGGAGTTCATCAGCCTACTCATCTTATTATCTTCAAGGTTAACTCTCAACAGACTAGTTAACTTATGGATTCTTAATGTCAGAGGGAACGTGTAAGACTAGCTGTACTTCTGATTAAAAGATGAAATTAGTGGATGAAAGTTAGTTGAAGTTATATTTTCATCAGAAGATCTTAATTCTTGAAGACTTAAGATTAATTATCTAGCTGGATTGACAAACAGCAGAGGAAAATTACTAGTTATTGGCTTTCACTAATAATAATCTGTTATCCGGACACTAGTCTCATCAGATAAGTATTTATTTTACTCGTCTGATCGTTTACGTGAAAGCTCTGTTGTTTAAAAACGTTTTATCTAAAGTGCGCTTTTACTAGTAAACTAAGACTGTTCATATTCCCGCCTGACACTAAATGCTTTTTGAATTTTGAAAATGCGTAACTGACGCCGCACGATCAAAGCTTGCACAAAACGGATCAAACGGTTAGCGTGTAACACGGAAACCGGTGCACTCAACCTCTTTAAAACTAGATCTGATCAGCTCACTATCTCTTTACGCACCCAAATATTTTCAAAAGCACTCTGTGAATTTCTGTGTTCATTTTCTGCAAAATTCTCTTCCTTCTCTAACCTTTTCAGAATCATCATGACTTCCCAACAAGAAGCTAAGGCAGATGGTATGTATCTCGTTTATGATACATATCACAAGACTGGTACTGACGTAATGAAGACGATCCTTGAGAAATTCAAAGATGCAACTCTAGTGAACTTCATGGAAGCTCACGATGAGATGGTGTATAAGGATCAAATTCTGGAGTATTACAATGCCAAGGATGCTGTTGATTTCAACAAGCTTGAGATCAAGGCTACTGTCGGAGGACAAGACATCGTTATTACCCCTGCTCTGCTCCATGAGAAATATGGTCTGTCCAATCAGGGAAGAACAAACCTGACAACCATGGCTGAGGAGAAGGAACAGGAATTTTGGAGTATTTGTGCACACAAAGGAGAAATACTATCAGGTAACATAAAGAAAAGACAGTTGAAGGATGAATATCAGCGTATGGCTGATATGGAAGGAAAAGTAATTGAAAACTGCACTTTCTCTATAGATAGTGTGACTATGAAGAGATATGCTATGATGATAGTTGTTCATTATGGGTTTGAGGTGAATTGGGCTGAAATTGTATGGTATATTTTGGCTAATTTTCATAAGAAGAAGCAGACTAATCATAGGATTACTCTGAGTCGTCTGTTCTTTAATTTTGGTTGTTGTATGACTAATGGGAAAGTCATTCACAATGCCAAGGCAATGGGCCATTATCAGGCTGTTAAGGGAAGTTCGAAGAGAAAAATGGATGAAGAAGAGGCTGATGAGCCCAATGAACATGCTCCTACTAAGAAGAAAAAACCGTCTGTTCAAACAGCTAAACCTGCTTTCAAGCTAGAACAGACAAGAAAAAGCAAGCTGCTGCGGACGCTACTATAAAGAAGATCACTGATGAATTGGAGATATCAGCTGGTTCTCCATCAAGAACAGTGTCAGAAGAAAGATCTGCTGACAAAGTAGCAAAAAGGACTAGAAACCAGTTGAGAGACACTGCTGCTTCTAAGCCTGTCAAAGAAAAGGTTGCTACAAAGAAGTCTGCTAAGAGGAAGGTGGTTTTTGAACCATCTCCTGCTAAACTTTCTGACTTAGTCAGAGAAAGTCCTAAATCAGCAGAGAGGCCTGCTGGAGCTGAAGAAGAGTCTGCTGCTAAGGAGTCAGCTACTGATCAAGCTGTCCAACAGACTACTTCCACCGCACCAACAGCTGATGTAGTTCAACCTCACGATGATCCTGAAGTGCAGATCATCAATCATGTTGCAGTTGCACCACTTGCATCTGCTGCCCCTGAACCTACTACTACTGAAGAAGCACAGACAACTGATAAAAGGAAGGGAAAAAGAAAAATACTCATAAGGAGAAAGAAGGTGTCTGCTGCTGACAAGAAAAAGAGAGAAGAAGCGGAGCAAAGGAAAATGGACGAACAAGAATTTCAAAAAGTTGTTGAGCTTAGCAAGATTGTAGCTGAAAACGATGAGAAAAAGAGACGAATGACTGCTGATGAACGACAAGCTGCTGAAGATGCAGAATTGGCACTTGCTCTTGAGCTAAGCAAGAAGGACTCTCATGGTCCAAACACAACTGGTGGCATCAAAATTGGCGAATCAGTGAACGCCAAGCAGATCCTGCCTCCTGGCATGAGACTAGAGAAGAAAAAGTTTGAAGTGAAAAGAGCTTTTGAAATCATAAATACTGACACTTCTATTTTCAACAGATTCGAAGCTGCCCTTGCTCACATTGACAAGAAGCTGCAGCGTAAAACCCTGTTTATCCAAGAAAAGGAAAGATATACAAGATGGAGGGATTACAGGATGAATAAATCTGTTGAAGAGATCCAGAGCTGGAAGGAGTTTGCAAATGAGGAGAAATGGGTCCTCAGCTGGTTGCAGACTACTTCAGTCAACAAAGCCCTGGATGATGATTATGTAAGAGATGTTATGCATTCCTATGCACGAGAATTTGCTGCTGCAGAAGCCAAAATCATCTCTGATGCATTGCCAGCCAAGAGAAGAAAACAAGATGATCCTATAAAGAGGGCTGTGCAAATTGCTGTTTACCCTGCCTTGGAGAAATGGGCTGACACATTCAAGATATGAACAAGGATCTCCAAGTGATCTGTCTACTCTACCTAGTGTACATCAGATTACTTTTGGCTCAGAAATAAAAAAAGTACCAACAGTTAACTGAAGTGAAGACACCTGCTGCCAGTAGTTTACCTATTATAAAAAGAATCCGTCAGACGACTGTTTTCACTGAAGATGGAACTATTGTTACTAAAATCTTTGAAGACGTCAAAGAACAGGCTGCTGCTGAAGAGTCTTTAGCTATTGAGTGGAAAGCTAAAGAGACGACTAAAGAAGAACCTACTCTAAAAGACGCTCATGTCCACCAGGAAGAAGATTAGTCTGCATCACCCTCTATTCCAACAACTGATTTGCACTCATCGCTGATGGAATCCTTCTAGCTGATGCTTGAAAATTCACTTAAGGAAATGGAAGAGAGGAATAGGATGCTGATGAAGTAAATGCATGAAGAAAATGCAAAAATGGTCAAGGATGCCATTGACAACTTCCCACTGCCACAAGATAATTCTCTTATGTTGACCAAAAGCATTCTGGATATGAACAGAAGCATTGAAGATGTCAAAGCTGATGTTGGTCATCTTCATGCTGTTTTTAAGAGAAGTGAAGACACTATTGCTCATCTGACTGACACATTAATCAAAGTTAGTAATGAAGAGACTGCAAATAATCTGTTATTGGTTGCGGAAGTTCAAACCACTGCCAAGAAAGTCCATCAAGAAATCTCTACTTTACAAATCAATGTTGACTCCGTCAATGATCAAACTAGAACCATCAATTCTACTCTGAATCATCTAAGTACAAGACAGGACTTAATGGATCAAAACATCAGAAACTTATGCCCTGCTGCCCAAATCCAAGCTGTTGAACTCAACCCTGCTGTTAACCCTGCTGATGATGACAAGAAGGGGGATGAGAAAAGGGAATAGCCAACTGTTCAAAGTACTCAAGGAGACTCTGCTGCTGCTCAGGAGGAACCAAAAGAGCCAGAGAAACAAGTACTTGAAGAAAAAGCTGAAGGAGATGGAGAAGCTGACAACAAGGAAACTGATGAACAGGCTGCTGAAGAAGAACCTAAGGAACCAGTCAAGTCTGACAAAGAATTGGCTGCAACGAAGGACACACCTGAAGAGCAACTTGATCCATATGTCAAGCACAAAAATATAGAACGTATCAAAAAGAAAATTGAGGATGCTGAAGCTGAAGCAGAAAGGGAAGCAAAGATGAAAGCTGCTAAGGCAAATCTGCTTACTGATGATGCAAATGATGAAGAGGAAGAAGATGATGAATCTGAGTATGAGTATGAGGATGCTGAAGAAGAAGTTAGTGAAGAAGCTGATGAATAGTATAGAATGTTTTATCATTGTATCAGTTCACTTTACATTTTCAGTTATCTCATCTGATAAAATCTTGTAACTTGTAATCACTTTCAATCTTAAATAAAAGTTCAAGTTTTTATTCCAACATACAATTTCTATCTCAGAAATTTTGAGGATTAAAACTTTAGTATAGGAAACATGTACTTAGCTGAAGTTTTATCATCATCAAAAAAGGGGAAATTGTTGGATGAAGATAAAGATGAAGATAGAGTGTATTGAAGACAAAGAATTTAAGGGAGGTTTTGATGATTTTCAAAACATCAAGATCAGCTAAGTACGGAACACTTAGTTAAAACCCTAAGAAGATCAATCAGAAGGGTCAAAGATTCAAGGTCCAGAAGACTACTGATCTGCTGAAGGAAGAAATCAGACTGGTGAAGATCAACCGACTCAAATCAGATTTGTTCAAGTTTGGGATCAGCTCTGTTCATCATCAGACTTGTGTTCTCATCAGCCAAGTGGAAATGATCAGAAAGTCTGTCCAACGGTAATGAATGCACTTGGAGTAATAAATGCTGAAGACCGAGGGCATTAATGGCAAATGATTGAAGAAATACATCGTATCAGCTAGGTGCATTAAATGCTGCCTGACAAAAAGTACAGTCTGCAGTACTGTCACTGTGCAGAGAGCCGTTCGCAGAAATTAAGGTCCAGTACACGAGGAATTTGAATTTTGTCTCTCTTCAACGGATATTTTTCAAACCTGTGAGTATAAATAGTTCAAGAGACGATGAAGAAAGAAGAACAACACATATCTGAGAAAAATTCCGAAGCAGAATTCTTTAAGTCTCAAGAACAGCTCACTCGTTTGCCGAAGTCATTTGTTGACAGAAGCCAGTTGAAGCAAAGCGAAAACACTTTCTGAGTGAATCTGTGTAAGAAAGAGTGTTGTGAGGAGTGTTTATCCATCTTTGTGAGTGATGAACTTCTGTAGAATAGGTCTTCTTTGTGATTTCCTATTGCGCACTTGTGGTCGTTTCATTTGTTGTTCGACGCAAGCATTGTATACTGATTACTGTGTGTTTTCTAGTATAACCTAAGATCTAAGTGACTTGGAAGAGTGGACTAAAGGATTTAAATCCGTATAACCACTATAAAAATTCTGTGTGTTTTACTTTGTATTTTTCCTTGCATATTTACAGATTGCATAAAACACTTTAACAGAACTGTTGAAAGATTTTGTGAAAAGAGTTTGTTAAAACTGGGGATAAATCTTTCTAACTGTTGTAAGTTTACTTGTGAAAAACACTGTTTTAAATCCGCTGCAAGTACTCTGCCTTTAAAAGTTGATTTTACTGAAATCAGCTAAGTAGTTCAAAGAGAAGTGGTTAACTATGCTGATTCAAAGATTTGTTCACTGATCAGCCTAGTCCTTCAACAGCTTAGTCTGCTGACAGTCGAGTAAAACTTTTTAAGTATAAAAATTTGAAGAGGTCTCTCTTCTATTCACCCCCCGCTCTAGACCTCATCTGACCACTTGGGACCAACATTGTCCATAATATTCTATTTTAAATTCAACACATGCCCACGAGTATGGCACACTCTCCAAATTGGGTAGAATAATCCCAAGATTGCTTACTTTCAAGCCAAATAGTTATGGAATCATTTTTTTACTTTTTTTCTTGAATATTATTAAACCATGGTAAAAATAACAAGACATTGTTTCTTTCCAAAACTATAATTTAAAACTTCACAATCTATTTCCCAAAACAATATAACGTTTTGTTCTTTAAATTAAATACTGAAAAATAAAAGTTGCAACGACAATCGACTAGCTATAAATAGCATTCGAGGACATAATTCAACCCCATTGTTGATTCTTCAGAGATGAAAACGGCTGGTACGATGAATGATAAGCAGCAGAACCTTGATTCATCACGGGATTAGCAGAAGGTTGAAAATTAGTCGAGTTCATCGGTAAAAACATAGGATTTAGATCACCATTAACGAAATTGTTATTAAGCCTAGGAATCATAAGGCCACAATCAGATGAAAAAGGAGTTGATTGTGATTGTTCAACAATGTTCGGGATCAAATTATTGTAGCTTTCGTTTCTTTGGGTCGAAAGGGTTGAAATCGAGCTCACAGTTTGTATATCATGAATGCTTGGCCTACGCCTGTCCACCGGAGTCGAGCTCGACTGACGCCTGAAGTACTTTTGTGCATGACTAGCAACTTGTGTTGGAGTTTTAGTTACAACATAGTACCTTGAGATGCTTCTCCAATCTCCTTTTCCATATTTGTTCAACCCCATTAGGAACAATCTGTTCATGCAAAAACAAAGTTAGGGTTTTGTTAATGGGGATTGAGGAAATCAAGTGTCGGAAAACGGGGCGAAGAATCCGGTTGTAACGGAACTATTGAGGAGAACATGCAAAGAAGGATTGCGCCCAAAAAAAAAAAAAAAAAAAAAGAGTGTGGTTTAAATGCGGTTAAAAATGCGATTTCTCCATAGAGAAATGAAAAATCGTGTTTTAATGTTATCATTTATTTTCTTTTGTAGAGTTATTATGTTCCCATAAGGTGAAGACTTATTTGTCCAATATTAAATAAGATTCGAATTCGGAGTGTGTATTTAGTAATAGTGAAAAATGGATCGAACTTTGGTATTAGGATTGCTTTAGGAAAGTCAAAAAATAACTTATTCACTTCTAATATTTGAAAAAAAAATGTAAAATATATACGGGGTATAATTAAGTTGTAACTTTGAACAAAAAAAAACGATTTAAAAAAAACTAGTAATCGATCTGGTTCGATAAAATCAAACATGCGTATCGATATTAGACCATATGAGTTCCAGTTAAATAAAAAAACTAGTATTGATTATCAACGCGTAATTTGCGTTTGGGAATCAATATGTATTAATTTTTTTATTCCGATTCGGTTCAATCGGTCCACAGAATCATGCATACTCTTACCAAGGATTCATATGAAGAAAATTATAGATACCAAATAAGAATGAAATTAAGTTTAACGAAAAGAGTCATGAAAAATGAAGTTCGAAGGGAAGAAAAAATTGTACTGATGTTCTTCTTCGGTCCATGGAACACCCCTTCGTCGTTGTTGGACATGGCTTCTTCTTTTAACTTCATTTGATGAAGATGGTCCTTTTTCTTTCTTACAAGTTTCATGTATCTCAATTGGTTGTTTCTCTTGTTCAACGACATGATTTTTGTAGTCGGGAATCGGGACACGACCCGATTCAATCATCTCGACATCTTCAACCAATGCTTCATAATGTTTTTTGATGTCCTCCATGGATTTCGATGGAAATTTTGAAGCAACATTTTCATAGAAAGCAATGGAACCGGGTTCAAATTCGCCCAAAGCATTCTCAAAAGACTTGTTTTCTTCAAAGGTCCACTCTGAAGTTTTCTCCAATTCGAATTGGGGTGATAAAATTTTGTCATACCAAGATTCATCTAATGCTAAAGAAGAGCATTGAAAATCTTCAAATTCCATTGTGTGTTTGAGTGTGTGTAAGTTTGTGCTTGTTTTGATACATGAAAGTGAAAAGGGACCGACTCTTATTTATAGGGGGGAAACTTTAATTTATTTCTTAAAAAGTTGAAATAAGTCAACTTAATGAGGTACATCTTTTATTAGTAAATCTAGGACGATTTTTTAGATATTTCATTTGGCGGATTACACGAGATATTACAAGCAATATGTGGTGACGTACCCTTTTTCATTTAACAGTAGAACAAAACCCCTTTTTAAACTATAATATAATCAGATATATTGAAAATAATTTTACCTCAATTTTTTTATTCTCGGATTCAAACTATCGTTGAGGAACAAAATATTTATTAGAATTATAAAATAACTAAATAGACGTAAACAATATTTATGTCGATTTACCGATCAAAATTTCAATTTTACTACACGAAATAATAATTTTTTGCTTAAAATAGAATTAAAGTCCGGAGTCTAAAAATGAGAAGAATCTACTAATATTCAACCATAGTCAATTGCATGAACATTTAATTTGCCTTTTACAGTTCTTTCCGCGTTCAAGGCCACGTGTCCTGCAAATTCCCGAGAATTTTTTCGAGTTTATATTCGATTCCCTAATATTAAAAGTATTTTGGTTGTATTCAAAACTTTAAAGGAAAATATACATTTTTCATATCATAATTTATTTTCACAGTTCCTCTGCGTTCAACGCAACGTGTCTTGTACATTTCCGAGAATTTCGAATATATATTCAATTCCATAGTATAGTATTAATAGTATTTTTGGTTGTATTCATAGGGTGGGACCACACTAATTTTGTTCTAGAATTTTTTGAAGCAAAATTGTCACTTTGGAGTTCTTAACACTTGTCTTCTTGAGTTGAAGGACTTTGCACAAGCCCTTTGAATTATAACAATTACAATGGGCAGCACATTGATACTAGGGATTAGACTATAAAATCATATTGTAAATATTTAAACTCCGAAAATTGCTTAGAGATTTTAAGTCATCGGATAGGAAATAGGAATATTATAATTAAATTGTTCTCATTAATATTTTTTTTAAGTATTTAAGAATTTCCATGTAAAACAGTTGAGATTTAAATTTGTACATTTTTAGAATCCATGAACTAAATAGGCATAACCAAATATGAATTCATGAACTTGTTCAACCTGTTAAACCGATGGTTCAACTAATATGAAGTTATCATAATTCTATAACTATGCATGTTGTAGCTAGAGCTACAACTAATTTCCAATTTGACATTAAGTTACATAATTGTTACAACTTGGTTAAAATATAATTGAATAGTGAAGTTAAATCCGTTAAATTGAGAAAAAAATTATTATAATTTGTATTTTCTTTTTTTAATTATAATAAAATAATCCATATATATATATATATATATATATATATATATATATAATGTAATTAATTTAAAAGAAATTTTGCAATTGGGATGAAATTTGCTTCAAACTTGTAATACTATACCATGGAATCGAATATAATCTTGAAATTCTTGGAAATTTATAGGACACGTGGCCTTGAACGCAGAAAGAACTGTAAAATTTTTGAATAAAATCAAAATACTTTTAATACTATACTATGTTTCTTTGTACTAGTTCATGCATGTTCTTACACTCCAATTTCCATAGGACCAAGTATTTGACTAAAGTTGTTTAATTTGTTTAGGTTTATAGAGATAAAATAAATAAAATGTTTTTTTTTTTTTAAATATGGTAGTTTACTTTTAGAGATTATGGGAAAAATAATAGAAGTATAATAATTAGGGCTGAAAGTAGGATTGTCCATTGAGAAGGGTCTATTAGAAGTTTCATGGTTCGACCAAATTTTATTCTAGTCGAACTCGAATAATTGTTAAGCTGAGTTTGAACCATATATATTATTAAATCCGATCAATTTATGAGCTAAGTTTGAGTCTAATGAAGTTCAACACGAATAAAATTCAAATAAATAAATTGATGTGGATATTTAAATCACAAGGATATTTTAGTAATTACTAAAATATTAATTATTAAAATAATTAATCGAGAATTACATTTATGACATTCATTAAAATGACCATCCTACCCCTATTTAATTCTGAAGTTAGTGGGAGGCTTTTCCTCTTGACGGTGGACTTCTCATCTACCACACTTAATGATGTGACTCCTCACCTCCTCTATTTTACCCTATAAATACCACCTTCATTTCACTTGAAAGGGAAGGGGCAGAAGAGTGAAGAATAGCTGAATAGTTTCCTTGAAGTTCGTCCCGTGACGTCAGAACGAGAGTTGAAAACGATCAAGATAGGAGGAGATCATCCCGAAGATACCCTTGATCATTTTCACGCAACATCATTTTTGGCGCCGTCTGTGGGAAATTTCTGATTGGCACGTTGAGATGGCGAACAAGAACAAGGAAAACCAGAAGAACCACCTGAAGGAGGGAGAGGTGGAGTAGGAGAATGCGCATGAAACAATCCAATAGGAGAAGAAGGTGCAATGAGCAATCCAACTGGAGGAGGCACAAAAGTCAATCCACCTGGAGAAGGTGCAATGAGCAATCCAACTGGAGGAGGCACAAAAGTCAATCTAGCTGGAGAAGGCGCAATAAGCAATCCAACTGGAGGAGGCACAAAAGTCAATCCAGCTGGTGAAGGTGCATAAGACAATCCAATTGGAGGAGGCGCATGAGGTAATTCGACCGTAGAAGGAGGCGCACAAACTCAGATGCCTGATCCTGAAGCAGCAACTGATGCGTCAAAAATTGAAGTAGTGCTTGATGCGCTAAAAATTGAAGCAGCTCCTGAGGTGTCAAGAATTGAATCAGCCCTTGATGTGTCAAAAGCTGAAACAACGCCTGAGGTGCCGAAAAAATTAAGTAGCGCCTGATGCGCCAAGAGCTGAAGTAGCGCCAGAGGCATAAAGAATTGAAGAAGTGTCTGGTGTGACAAAAATTGAAGCAGGGTCTGATGCGCCAAAAGTTGAAGCAGAGCCTGAAGCACAGAAAAATAAAACATCGCCTGATGCGTCAAAAATTGAAGAGGTGTCTGATGCGCAAGCACCAAACTCTAAAGCAGCACCTAAGGCGCCATCCATAGCACCCACAATTCAAATGACTCAAGAGATGCTGGATGTAATGGTAGCAACGATCACCGCACGAGCGGTCACACAATATGTGGTTGAGCAGCAACGAGTGCATGCTTCACCCATGTTCCCTCACAGGGCATCAGGAGCAGCATCGAGAGAACAACAAAGACCGAGGGAAAAACAAAGTCCATGATAACCTTTGAATGAGGAAGAAGTTAATAGTAAGAATCCAGCAAGAGAAGTAGGAGAACCATATGCAACCATAACCCCAATGAGAAGAAGTCAATTTGCACCCACAGTGCTTTCAGAACCCTTACCACAAGGGTTCAGGGTCCCAAGCTTCAGAAAGTGCAATGGAACGGGAGATCCCAGGAGCATCTAGATAAATTTGAGGCCAAGACAGATCTATATGCAATGAGCGATGCAGCCACCAGCGAAAAAAATTTCGCACAACTTTAGCAAAGATTGCTCTCACATGGTTTAACCAGCTACTGACGGGCGCAATTACCAACTTTGAGCAAATGAGTAAATGCTTCTTTCATCACTTCTCCATGAACATGAAGACTCAAAAGACTACAACGCATTTGTTCATCGTGAAGCAAAGATCAGAAGAACCACTGAGAGAATATATAGAACACTTCACTAGTGCAGTTCTGGAAGTATAGATCCAGAGCTCCTCGCAAGTATAGTCCAACAAACACTTCTAGATGAATGCCTGAAGGGGTCTTTGGCAGGAAAAACCCCAACGACTCTTGAGCACTCTTAGCAAGACCAAAGAAGTTCATCAGGAGTGGTTCGGTGCAAGGAAGTCGTGATGACAGTTTGCCCGGAGCAGGCATTATCAAAGTGATATCTAGAGGACTAGCTGAAGGAGATTCAGCAAGTGCTAGAAAAGCTTTGTTGAGTTCAGGAAAAGCATTTCCAGAACTCCACTATAAGTGGAGCAGCATATTCAACAAGCTGAGGAGAACATCCATTCTATCATTTTTGATGATAAAGATTCAGCAAACGGGCAATTACCTACCCTGAATGACGCCCTCGTGATCTCTGCTACTCTTGCAAATTATTGTGTGAAGGGAATATTGATTGATACCAGAAGCTCAGTAGATATAATCTTTTACAATGCATTCAAGCGGCTGAATATTGACACTGCCGAATTCAAGAAAGTTAAACAATGCACTATCAGGATCCGCAGGAGAGACACTAGGAGCATTAGGAGAGGTCGTGTTGCCCATCTCATTGGGAAAGCTGCCCGAGAAAGGCTATAAGAATTGTGAAATTCTTGGTGGTTAAGGCACCCTCCGCTTATAACATGATATTGTGAAGACCCAGCTTTAAACCTTTTCAAGGCGGCTATCTCCACATACTATATGAAGATGAAATTTCCCACAAGTGGGAGAAGTGATGTTGGATCAGATAATATCTCAAGAACATTATACCAACATCCTAGAGAATTGTGGTAGATCTCAATCAAATCCTATTGACGTGAATCAATTAATAAGTGAAGATACAATTTATCAAAGAAGAGAAGGTCAAAAACAAGAAAAGAAAATCAAAGGATCTACAGGTGGAGGTAGTGAAAAGAAAATTATCATGATGCATAATCGCTAAGATTCAACTATAAAAGTTTTCATTACCATGTACCGATCAATGAAAGTTCAATGAGATCTGCTGGAGGATCCTATTTTTTACGCAAGAATGTACCTGATTTTGTCTACCCCTTTGAAGAAAAATAAAAAAGAGTCAGATTTTCAATATTTGGCATATCAAAAGAGAAAATTTACACCTCTAAAAGGGGTCAGATTAAAGAAGCACCTTCATACAGAAGGTAGAATAAATCGCTCATTAAAAGAGCATTACACCTCTAAAAGGGGTCAGATTAAAGAAGCACATTCATACGAGGTAGAATAAACCGCTCACTAAAAGAGCATTACACCTGTAAAAGGGGTCAGATTAAAGAAGCGCCTTCATACCGAAGGTAGAATAAATCGCTCATCAAAAGAGCATTACACCTCTAAAAGAGGCCAAAATATTTGCTCATCATAAAAGCATTACACCTCTAAAAGAGGCCAAAATAATCGCTCATCAAAAGAGCATTACACCTTTAAAAGAGGTCAAAAAACTTCTGCTTTACATCGGAGCAAAATAATATGAACAGCTCCACAAGAGAACTTTACACCTCCAAAAGAGGTCAGTAAAAACGTCGTCACCTTGAAGACAAAATGATAAATTTAGCCATATGTTTTTACATCCTTCAGGGTTCTAGGGCAAGGGTTATGAGGGTACAGGATTAGTCTAGTGTAAGCTTGTACACCTGGGTTATCAAAAAAAAAAAAAAAAAAAAAAAGAGATAAATAGCTCTTCAGAAGCCTAACGTCAATAAAAGAAGACAAATTAATTGTTACAAACACATTAATAGAACAATCCTCACATAAAGAGAAAATATTATGCAAACATTTAAAGTATGACATCAAAAGAAGTCTAAAAATAACTATAATCAAAGTAAACAAACAAAGTCTTCCAGCAAAGATGAAAAGTGTGAAAAGGGAAAGGATGATTACATGATAATCAACCTATTAAACATCTATTGATAAAAAGTAAGTGAAAATAACTATTTTTCTCCCTCAGCGAGAATCGAAGATTCTTCCTCTTCCAAGACGGGTTTTTCGGAGACATTAGCATCCAAAAACATAAAGTCTTCACCAGGATAGCGTCCAGATTCCCTAAGAACCCTGCGAAAATCGCGGATAGTGCGATCATACACTGGAACAGACTCTTTCATTAAGTCTTCTCTGTAAGCGTCAGAATTTTTGTAGTTGCTAACTAACTCTTTCTCCACAAAACTTTGGTGCTTGGTAACCAACTCCTTCTCTAAATGGCTGAAGTATATTTTCCCTTCCTCAGACTTTCTGAATTTGTCCCAGTCCGAACTTCATGTTTCAAATCCTTAGAAAGTTTGGCATTCTCCTTTTCCAGCTTCTGCATTTGAATAGTCATCTGAACAAGCTTCTCCTCTGCAGCTTTAGCTTCTTCCTCAAAATGGTTGGAACGTTGACTGAATAAATGAGACATCAGCGGTATCTGCATAATAATACGAGAATTACAAAAAAAAAAAAGGAAAATGTATTATAGAATAATAGTAAACCAGGTTAGCACAAAGTATCTGATCCAAGGTACTAGAAGCAAACTGGTCAAAACGAGCGGCGTCGTATGAAGATATAAAAGCCCTTGTTAATTTTCTCATACCCTATGTCGAGATCAGCAGAATCCCAAAATGAGTTGACACCTTGATCCCTGTTAAGTCCATATATAAAAAGTCCTTTCCCTGCACCAGGACGAGGAGAAACCTCACTCAAATGCTCCCTAGGATGCTTAGGCGGAAGGGAGGATGCACGACTTTTTCCAGGAGTCGCAATAGTACCAAATGTCTCTGTTGGACTGCTTCGCGATGCATGGAGCACGGGTCCTCCATTTCCTCTCTTAGAGGAACTCCTCTTCAGGTGGCTGGCTGGATTTTCTCTTGGTGGGGGAGGAGGACGATGAGAATCAGAACGATGGGGCTGAGCTTCATAACGATGGAATTGAGCTTTTTTCGCAGCACGAAGCTCACTGAGGGATAAACCTTTGCCTGCTTCAAAAGTAAAAACGAATCAGTAAAATAACAAAAATGAATAAAATTAAAATTTTGAAAGAAAGCAAGATAATTATACCCTTAGAAAAAATACGAGCCACATTCAAATTATTCCTAAAAAGGCCAGCATACTCAAACCTCTCTTAAGTATCATCTACATCCATTGAAGCATCATCAGAAAAGAAATTATCACTCCAACTATGACTCCACTCGGTCAAGAAATCCCACCCACGTTTCTCACATAAAAGAACTTAGATTTCCAAGAACCTTTCCCTGAAGAACAATCTTCTAAGAATTTACATGTTTTCTGAGGAAAGAAGTCAAAGTATAATTGATTCGCGACCCTTCTCAGATTAAATAGAGTCCTAAAGGAAGCCAGTGTAGGAGAAATGTTCAGGTTAGCACAACGTTGCAGGAATCCCTCGTAGTACATAAATGAATTTGGAGTAAGTTGGCTAATGTAGACATTGAAACTCTGAAGAATTTCCACCAAAAGAGGATCAGGGGGGAGTGAGAAACCACAATAAAAGTACTCTTTATAAACGGTAAAATACCCTGAAGGAGGAGACCTAATTCTCTGACCCTCACGAGGAAGCAGAAATTCATGGGAAAGAGATAATCTTATACTACTCTTTAAAACTTCTAACTCCCTAAAAGACATTTCACTGTTTGCGATGTCAATATTCACTGTCCAACTTTTACGCTTAGAAGGCTGGATAACCCCTTCATCTTCGTCCATCACCCAGTTACTTGCCTCCTCATGCCTAGTGCCTAAAGGAAAATAGGACACATCAGAAATAGATTCATCATAAAATGAAACATCAGACTACTCTGGGGGGTAGTTCACGAATAGCTCTAGCAATTTCTTCCTCAATAGGAAGATCAACTCCTAGAACAAAGATTACTGGTTAAACTAAAAACAAACAAACACCTTGGCTGAACTCTGCTGAGGTAGCAGGGCCTCGGCAGAACTCTACTGAGGCAACAACGCCTCGGCAGAACCCAACCAAAACAAGGCTCGCCTCAGCAGAACTCTGCCAAGGTAGCAGCGCCTCGGCAGAACTCTGCCAAGGCAATAGCGCCCCGGCAGAGCTCTACCTCGGCAGACCTGCCAGGGCAGAACCATGCCGAGACGAGGCCCACCTTGGTAGAACTCCGCCAAGGCGGGGTTGCCTCGGCAGAACCCGGTCGAGACAAGGTCTCGGTAAAAAATAAAAATAAAAAAAATAATAATAGAAAATAAATATAAAATTAAAATTATTGGAGGGTTGTTTTATGCAGTACAAAAAGGGGAAAAATAACGAAAAAGTATTTCGTACCTCGCAAAGGCATTCCTAGAATTGAACTCTTGAAAGATTACAAATTTCAAGGATTTGAGAAGTTTGATTAAAGTCAATGAATAAAAAGTTTATAAATACCCCATAATCAATTTTAATTATGGAAGTGTGAGATTCTCAAGGAGAATAATCCTCCCTAATGATCTTCCCATAATTGAAGTACAATATTAAAAAAAAATTAAAAAATTAAAAATCTCAATTATAGGATGATCCCCTATTTAAAGATTATTAGTGTTTGAAATTCCACAATTGAATATATCAAGATATTCAATTATGGAATTGGGGGGCTTATGATGTGGATATTTAAATCACAAAGGTATTTTAGTAATTACCAAAATATTAATTATTAAAATAATTAATCAAGAATTACATTTATGACATTCATTAAAATGACCATCCTATCCCTATTTAATTCTGAAGTTAGTGGGAGGCTTTTTCTCTTGATGGTGGACTTCTCATCTCCCACACTTAATGATGTATGTTGGATGAAGATGAAGATCAGAAGAAAAGTAATTAGAAGTTTGAAGGGAGGTTTTGATGATTTCCAAAACATCATAACCAACTAAGTTAGGAAAGCTTAGTTAAAACCCTTGTTAGAATTTTGATTAAAGATTGAAAGAATCATCAGGTAAATCAAAATTCAAGATGGTCCAAGAAGACTCCTGATCTGCTGTTGAAGAAAGAAATCAGATTGGTGAAGATCAGAAGACTCAAATCAGATTTATTCAAGTTTGGGATCAGCTCTGTTCAATCATCAGACTAGTATTCTCATCAGCTGAGTGGAAAGGATCAGAAAGTCTCTCCAACGGTAATAAATGCACTTGGAGTAATGAATGCTGAAGTCCGAGGGTATTAAAGACAAATGATTGAAGGAAAACCTCGTATCAGCTAGGTGCATTAAATGTTGTCTGACAGAAAGTATTGTTTGCAGTACTGTCACTGTGCAGAGAGCCGT
The DNA here is from genome assembly GCA_003313485.2 of Penstemon barbatus. NCBI lineage: Eukaryota > Viridiplantae > Streptophyta > Magnoliopsida > Lamiales > Plantaginaceae > Penstemon > Penstemon barbatus. The sequence goes on along the minus strand of CM064879.1, from coordinate 62,971,907 downwards.
TCGCAGAAATTAAGGACCAATACCCGAGGAATTTGAATCTTGTCTCTCTTCAACGGACATTTTTCAAATCCTGAAGTATAAATAGTTCATGAGACGAAGAGAAGAAAAACAACACACAATCTCTGAGAGAAAATTCGAAGCAAAATCTTTAAGTCTCAAGAACAGCTCACTCATCAGCTTTGTCATTTGTTGACACAAGCAGAAGTTGAAGATCAAAGAAAAACACATTTTCTGAGTGAAAAACTGTTAGAGTGTTGTGCGAAGTGTAAATCCATCTTTGTGAGTGATCTAACTTCAGTGGATAGGTCTTCTAAGTGATTTCCTATTGTGAGCTTACGGTCAAATTCATTTGTTATTTTGGCGTAAGTGTTGTATACTGTAAACTTTGTAATTATAGTATAACCCAAGATCTAAGTGACTTGCAAGAGTGGACTAAAGGATTTAAATCCATATAACCACTATAAAAATTCAGTGTGTTTTTACTCTGCATTTTTTACTTGCATATTTTCAAGATTGCATAAAAACACTTTACCAGAACTGTTGAAAGATTCTGTGAAAAGAACTTTATAAAACTGGGGATACGTCTATCAAATTGTTAAGAGTTTACTTGTGAAAAACACTTTATAAAAATCCGCTGCAAGTACTCTGCTTTTAAAAGTTGATTTTACTGAAATCAGCTAAGTAGTTTAAAGAGAAGTGGTAAAATGTGATGTTCAAAGATTTGTTCACTGATCAGCCTAGTAAACTTACTGACCTCAACAGTTTAGTTTGCTAACAGTCGAGTGAAAACTTTTTAAAGTGAAAATATTTGACATTTTGTACCCAAAACAAACGCGCTACCAAGTTGCGCTACATCAGTGGTCTATTAACCCCCCCCCCCCTCTAGATCTCATCTGACCACTTGGGACCAACACGTGGTATCAGAGCGGGTGGTTCATTAGAATCAACTGCCTCATCAACGAGCTTGATCCGAGTGTTTTTCAAAGGTTTTCAAAAAAGCATATTTTTGAAAAATCAAAACTTTTCGAAAATGGATTGTATCAGTCATGTTCCCCACATAGCTGGTATGAACTTCGAAGACTGAAATATCAAAATGGAGATCTTCTTAGCTGCTTACAATGATAACATGTACACATGTATCATAAAAGGTCCATTCAAATTCACCAAGACTATACAGGTTGATGAAGTAGACATAGTGGTGGAGAAAGATTTAAATGAGATGACAGCTGAAGAAATCAAGTTGTACAATCTGAACAAAGTTGGCCGTTTCATCATGACCAAAGCCCTGGACAATGATCGATTTGACAAAGTCAAGCATTGCAAGACTGCCAAAGAGATGTGGGATGAGGTTCATGACATGAGCGAAGCAAACGATGCCATCAAAGAGCATCAGCTGAGTGTTGCTCTAGAAAAGCTAGACAACTTCAAGATAAAGTCCGCGGAAACCATTGACCAGATGGATACAAGGTTCACAAGGACATTAAATGAAGTTCTCAAGCTTTGAAAAACCTTCACAGACAAGGAGATAACCGTCATAGTGCTGAAGGCTCTGCCTCCAAAGTTCAACATTAAGGTGACAGCCATGGAAGAGTCAAGAGATTTGGGAAAGATCTTACTCACCGAGCTGTTCTCAGTACTCAAGGCTTATGAGTATAAACTGCCAAGAATGGGTGTTGAACAAACCTCAACTTCAAGTCCCACAGCTGCTCTGGTTGCTGCTGAAAATCCAAGAAGACCAGCACATAAAAGCAAAGAAGTGGACTCATCTGATGAAGCCACAATACTCAACAAAAAGGAGTACACAGCTGGAGACGTTGCATTGCTGATGAACAACTTCAAGAAGTTCTACAAAAGAAAAATAAAGAACAAATACAACAATGCTTCTATTTCTAACCCTACTTCTTCTTCTCAATATAAGGATTCCTATAAATCCAAACTAATGTGCTACAATTGCAAGAAATTGGGTCATTTCATCAGAGACTGCCCATATCCTAAAGCTGAGAAGTATACAGAAGAGGAAAAGAGAATCAGAAAAGAAAGAAAGCATCAGAAAGCAAGGTGCTGAAAGCAGAAGCAGAAAAGCTAGCTGCTATCTACTCATCAGATCCAGACTCAGACACTTCTGACGAAGAGTCTTCTGAAGAAGAGAGTCCTGCTCTTATCTGCCTGATGGCCAAGGAATCTGATAACTCTGAGGATGATGAGGTAACTCCTCTTGAAAATGAATTGTTTAATTCATTTCAACAAATGATGCTTAACAATACTGGTATTGTTGAAGCATTCAGTAAGCTTAAGGAAGAGATGATATTGCTAAGAGAGCAAAACAGTTCAAGGAAACCTAAGGTTGAAAAGCCAAAAAAATCAGCTGAATATAAACTGCTTGAGCAAGAGAATGAATCTCTGAAAGCTGAATGTGAAGTGTATAAGGGTCAAATCATGGAACTTGAAAAGTTAATTGAGTCTCATGAAAAATCATCTGTTGCATCCACTCACATGTCTAGTAAACAGAAGATACCTTTAGGACAGGAGAAGTTAGAAGTGAACCATACTGAAAAATTTGTATCAGCTAACAACAGTAAGCTCATTCTGTATGTTCAGACTACTAAACCTGCTTCACCTGAGAAAAAATTAAAGGAGAAGAAAACTCCTAAGGCTAAATAGAGCAAAGAGCCTAGTGTAGGAAAACAAACTGTTAAAACTAGACAGCAGAGTCCTAGGAAGTCTGCTGATAAGGCTAAAACCAATAAGACTAGTGGTAAAACTAAGTCGTCTGTTAATGAGCAAGCACCTAGTAAGCCAAAGAAGCATAAGAACAAGAAAAATCAAAATGCTTGGTATGGAAATGAACCATATTATGTGCAACCTGCATATCCTCCTATGTATCATGCTCCTCAATTCCCAACTTACTATGCACCATATCCTGCTCATCCAATGCATGCATATCCTGCATATCATGCATCTTATTCTGCTTATGAGCATCATCCTTATCATACTGATTATCAACACAATAAATCTGATGGATATGATGAAGATAAATCTGCTCATGCTCCTGTTAAAACTAAGAAGCCTAAGAAGCCTAAGACTTCAACATCTTGGGTTGTCAAAGGTGGAACTAATCCTTCAGGACCCTCTCAATAAGGGTACCTAAAACAATTTTTATTTTGTTTTGTAGGTTAGGATTAGGAGTAGGAGTAAAGTAGAGAAAATCTGGTACTTGGACAGTGGCTGTTCAAGGCACATGTGTGGAAGTATACATGAGTTGACTGATGCTGTTGTTGTGGATGGTCCTAAAGTTACGTTTGGAGACAGCAATGAAGACAAGATTGTAGCTAATAGAAGATTAATAAAAGGCAACATTGAGATATCTGACGTCTCTTATGTTAAAGGCCTCAAATACAACTTGCTGAGCATAAGTCAATTTTGTGACAAGGGGTTTTCAGTCATCTCCTCATCAGATAAGTGCTACGTTGAACAGATCGGTACAAAGAATGTCATCTTATCTGGAAGACGACAAGGAAATGTCTACACAGTTGACTGGAATTCTATTGACAAGAGTTCTAATGTTTGTTTGGTGGCATCAACACCAAGTGTAGTCAATTAGTTGTGGCACAACAGAATGAATCATGTGAATGTCAAGACCATAAACAGACTTATCAAGAATGATTTGGTAGAACGAATTCCAAAAACAGTCATGAGCAAAGATAAGCTCTGTGACGCCTGTCAGAAGGGTAAACAAATTCTGGAAGGATCTTGGAGTTGCTACATATGGACTTATTTGGACCCATTGATCCAATCAGCAATGGTGGAAAGAAGTACTGCCTAGCTGTTGTGGATGACTATTCAAGATATACTTGGGTGATTTTCATGAAAAAGAAAAGTGAAACAAAGGAGCATCTTACAAATCTGATGGAGCTAATCCAGAATGAAAAGAGCATGAAGATATTGAAGATTAGATCAGATAGAGGAACTGAATTTACAAACTCAATTGTTGAAGAGTATTGTAATGTCAGAGGAATCAGCCATGAGTACTCTGCTGCCAGAAAAGGAGAAACAGAACTCTAAAAGAAACTACTAGGACTATGATAGCTGAAGCAAAGCTGCCCCAAAGATTCTGTGCAGAAGCCACAAATACAGCATGTTTTACCCAAAATAGATGCATGATCAACAAGCACCAGAACAAGACTCCATATGAAGTTTGGAACAACAGGAAGCCAAACATTCATTACTTCAGAATTTTCGGTTTTAAATGCTTTGTTTTAAACAATGGGAAAATTCACCTTACTGCTTTTGCAGAAAAAGGCTGATGAAGCTGTTTTTGTAGGATACTCTACAGTTAGTAAAGCTTATAGAGTCTTTAACAAAAGAACTTTACTTGTAGAAGAATCTATTCATGTAGTATTTGATGAACCAAATCAATCTTCTGAAAAGAATCAAAATACTGATCAAAATTTGTCTACTGATTTTCAGAAATTGAGTATTGAAAGAAATGAAGAGTATATACCCATCATACTACCTAATCTCAACTCAGCTGCTAACTCAAGTACTGTTCAAAATCACAATGCTAATTGTCTAACAGAAGAGTTGCAAATAACTGACAGACCAGAGACTGTTCAACATACAACTGCTATTCAACAGACTACTACTGGAACTCCAACAGTAGTGTTGCAAGATCAAAACAGAGGACAACATTCAGACTTGCAACCTGATCTCAGATGGCTCAAGAATCACCCACCAGAGCTGGTAATTGGTGATCCTTTAGATAGAGTAAAGACAAGGAGAGCTGCTGCAAATGATGCAATGTTTGTCAGCTTCCTATCTCAAATAGAGCCTAAACAGATTGAAGAAACTCTTAATGATTCAAATTGGATTGAAGTTATGCAAGAAGATTTAAATCAATATGAAAGGAATGAAGTCTGATACTTAGTTCCTAGACCAAGTCATCAAAGGGTAATTGGCACTAAATGGGTATTCAGGAACAAAATGAATGAAGATGGTATTGTCATAAAAAATAAAGCAAGATTAGTGGCCAAAGGTTACTGCCAAGAAGAAGGCATTGACTTTGATGAAACTTTCGAACCAGTAGTAAGATTAGAGGCAATCAGATTGTTTCTCGCCTATGCTGCTCATAAAAATTTCACAGTCTATCAAATGGATGTGAAATCAACTTTTCTCAATGGAGAATTGCAAGAAGAAGTTTATGTTGAACAACCACCTGGATTTGAAGCTTACAAAGAAGAAGACAAGGTGTATCGTCTAAAGAAAGCCCTCTATGGACTGAAATAGGCTCCAAGAGCATGGTATGATACCCTATCTGATTTTCTTTTAATTAAAGGATTTCGTAAAGGTAAGGTAGATAAGACATTGTTCACTGTTAAATGGGAAGATCATATATTGCTTGTGCAAATATGTGTGGACGATATTATTTTTGGTTCAACAAATCAACAGATGTGTGACAAGTTCTCCAAGCTGATGCAAAACAAGTTTGAAATGAGCATGTTGGGTGAACTAAACTATTTTCCTAGTTTGCAAGTAAGACAGTTGCCTGATGGAATATTCATTAACCAAGCAAAATACACAAAGGATCTGTTCAAGAAATTTGGTATGGAAACTAGCTCTACTGTTAGTGTTCCTATGTCTACTAGACTTCGTTTGGATAAAGATGAAGATGACAAATCAGTGGATATAACCAAATACAGAGTAATTATTGGGTCACTGTTATACGTAACAGCTAGCAGACCTGATATCATGTACTCTATTGGGGTTTGTGCGAGATATCAATCAAATCCTAAGGGATCTCATCTTCTAGCTGCCAAAAGAATACTTAGATATCTTAAAGTCACTCAAGATTTGGGATTATGGTACCCTAGAGAATCTGGTTTTGAACTTATTGGATATTCAGATTCTGACCTTGTTGGCTGCAAAATTGAATGGAAGAGCACAACAGGTGCCTGTCAATTCTTAGGTAGTCGCCTGATCTCATGGATGAGTAAGAAACAGACTTCAGTATCTATCTCTACTGTTGAAGCTGAGTATATAGCTGCTGGAGCTTGCTGTGCACACATACTTTGGTTGAAGCATCAACTAGAAGATTACAACATCAAAATCAGTGGAATACCTATCTACTGTGACAATACAAGTGCAATATCTCTTACTCAGAACACTACAAGTCATTCAAGGACTAAGCATATAGAGATCAAACATCACTTCATAAGAAATCATGTGGAAAAAGGAAATTTCATGATAGAATATGTTCATACTGAAAATCAGATCGCTGATATTTTCACAAAACCTCAAAGTGATGCAAGGTTTTCAACTTTGAGAGCTGAACTAGGCCTACTGAATTTAGATGCATAAGCTGAGGGGGAACTTGATAGAAATAGTGTCCTGCAAGCCAGCTGTATGGCTAGCATTAATTGTAATTAATGAGGAACTATTCAATTTAGATTAATAAATGCACTTTTATTAAATGGTCAACTTTATCTTATGTAATATTTGTCTACGCATAAGGATAGAAGTCCTTAGATCACAGGGCTATGGGACAACCCGTGGACTGATCTCTAAGGCCGTGATCTAGAACATATTCAAGAGTCGTAGAATCCAATCGAGATAGGACATCGTTGGATTCGGTTAGATTCTCACTATTGTGTATACTCCGATGAACTGGAGGACGCTGGGGTCCACGAGCGTGACTGGGATAGTCGATACACATAAGTGGGTGGCTTGCTGGGATGGCAAGCGCACTGAATACCTCAATTAGGAAATAACTCACCATGGAAGCGGTAGTCGAATATCGGGGTTGAAGTTATTCCAATTTACAATAGTATACGAGGAACGATCCCTAACAACTTGAGATGATAGGGTTTATCTGGTGCGAGAACGTCTATGCTTTGATATGAGTTCCGACTGACTGGGGATCACCAGAAAGTCTCTGTGGACTCACATTGGGTTTAGAGGAACTCGTATGCAGATTCATATCATCAACAAAGGATCCGTTGACCCGACTTGATAGGTTGGGAAATTCTCCTATGGATTTCTGTGAGAAATTAATTCTGGTAAAATCCTTGGCCAAGGTATCTGACGACTTTATGTAAGTAGCTCATAAAGATTAAGTCAAAGAGAATTTATTTCGAGACCAGAGTACATAAGGTCAAGACAAAAGATAAGGGAATCCGATGAAAGACCATACCCTTAAGTCTCGACTGGGAGATTGATCAATGGAGAGATTATGTCGTATATGGAAATTGTAAATGATAAAAGGTTCACTGAATTAATTCACCAGTGATTGGGCTCCATGGGCTTGTGACTGGACATCGACTGTGGAGTGTGGGAGAATTCCCAGATTAGCAGGGGTGCTAATTTTGGAATGATTAATCGACAGAGTGTTCGATTAATTCAGAGTATTAATTGCTCGAGTAATTAAATAATATTTAATTACAACCCACGGCCAATTATGTGGTGAACCTACGGGGGCATACACAATACACATGAAGCGAAAGCGAGGAAACAAGAACGAACGAGTCGACTGGGTCGACTAAGTCAAAATCGACTGGGTCGATTGAATGGGTGGGTCGACTGGGTCGACCCATATGGAACGAAAATGGATTCAATTGGAATTGGATCAAGATTATAAATTAAATTGGAATTTAATTTATGAGTGAATTAATTAATTAGGATTTAATTAATTAATGGAATAATTAATTAATTAGACTTGGAGTTTAATTAATTAATTGGGAGATGATTTAATTAATTGAGCTATTTAATTGGGAGATTAAATAAAGCCCTGAAAGATTAATTAATATGGGCCATGAATTAATTAGAAGACTTAGTCTTCTAATTAAAAGGGCCATGACCCATGTAGGAGAATTAGTATCCTAATCCTAGAAGGATTAGGGTATGGGAGATATCTATAAATAAGAGACTAGGTCTCATATTTCAAACATAACTCTACAAGAAAATTAGAAGAGCAAAAATTCTCTCCCTCTCCCAAGCTAAAAGTCGACCGAACCTACTTCCACTTTGGAAGAATTTTCGTCTTCGATTCTTCGTACCAAAGTTGTTCTAAAACCTAGATATTAATATACCCTATGTTCCAGTTGATTAGGATATATTAATTTTCGTGATATTGTGGTGTATCAACTCGTAGAGGCGCAACACGTGGGGCGCTACCAAAAGGTGTGGGTCGATCAACCAGGGTCAGAATTCAGAGCTCATCTTGCTAGCCGAGGATTTGCAAGGAGACAGGTATAAACGAGAAAACTTATACTGTCATTTATTTATATTCATATATATACAACTAGAGAATATCCTGGCAAGATTCTTTAAGAGGCCCTAGAAATTTTTATATTCCGCTGTGCCTAGGGCTGTTTTTCTTACCGAATCCCAACAGTGGTATCAGAGCCAACTCTAGGCTTTGTATATATATGAATTTGCGAATTCTGTGTTTATTAAATCATATGTTTGATTTATGTGGCTAGTTCTATAACTTTGCATGTTTTAGGACTTTATTGTTAACTTAGAGTTAATGGGAAATTTTAGATTCGTATTTTTATCATGTTATTTTAATTTTGGATTGTGATTTAATTGGGACTGTTTTTAATTAAATCTTAAAAGTAATCAAAAACAAAAAAAAATATTTTTGGATCCAACCCTGCGGTGGCACGCGGCGGTGCGCGGCAGCGCACCGCGGCTGGGCGGCAGCATGCGGACAGCATGCTGTCCGCGCACGCTGCGCACAGCAGCAGCCCACGGGCTGCTGTCTGCGCGTGGCTGTACGCGGCAGCCTGCTGCCGCGGCTGCTTCCCGTGGCAGCTCACGCGCCCCTGCGGGGTCGCGCGTGGATTGTCCGCGTGGCAGCTCCTGATTAGCTTCGACTGGTCATGTTTGGGTTGGACTCTAATTCTGCCTATTTTGAAAATTCTGGAAATTTAGAATTTTGGGAAGATTAGGAAACTTGGAGTTTTGGGATAAGGTAGTTATCTTGTTAGAATTAAACACTACCTTAATTAAACTAATCTAAACAAAATAGGATTATCTTGAGAATCTTGGAGATTTGGGAATATTGGGAAACTTAGAGTTTTGGATAAGGTAAGAATCTTAGAGATTTAGATTACCTTAATTAACCAATCTTAATCAAGATAGGATTTGTAGATTACTTGGAGCTCAAGTAAGAGCTAATTAATCTTAGAGGTTAATTGTTAATTCAAAATTAATTAACTTGGATAAATTTTATGAATTAAAATTAAAGGAGCCGGTAAATTTACATTTTTGCCCTTATGTGAATTTATGCATGTTCTTGAGTGAATGTGTGGATTGGTCGATTTTGCCCTTAAGCCCTGTGTTGTTTTTGGTTTATTTATTTTTGGGTTGTAATTAAATGGGCCTGATTGGTGCCCTTGCTTGCGCAAACAAATGTAATAGAATAGGACCATTTAAATTATGTAAGCTAGGCTTAGATTAGGCTTGGAGCCGAGAAGACCTCATGAAGACTTGGAAATCCACATGGAGGCCCATTTACCTTGGAGGACATGGAGGCCCAATTCATTACATGGAGGCCCAATCAAGCTGGATATTACAAGAAGGCCCATGATGTATGGGTTTAAAAATTGTAATAGTTAGGACATTTAATTTTCACCCTAGACTGACCAATTGATTCATCACATGGCTCGTGATGGATCGCATAGGATGGGCAATCGACCAATCATATCTTGCTAGGTGATGAATGTTTACTTTTTCGCAAATTATTCTTTGATGTATGAGATGCATGCTTAGGATAGAAAACGTAAACAAGATAAGCATAATCTGATGAGACCTCGCACACTTAGAAACCTCCAATTGAACTTAAAATTCAATTAGAATATTAAATCGAATAACGGGCGCATATGAATAGTGTCTATGGTCCGAGCCTATCCAATTACTAGGTCTTAGGCATATTGTACGAATATATCTCGATGTCTCACGAGTCGTGGGTCGAGCTATAGGAAGATAATATGTCTATTGCCTCGATGCACGAGTTTAGTGCCAAGGGAGGGGATAGCAAGGTTTTAGCGCTGTCTCACGAGTCGTGGGGCGTCTAGGATTGAACTATTTCTCTTCACGAGTATTGGACATGATTTAACGCTAGTAAATATGGATGTCTCACGAGTCGTGGGTCCATATCGAAAAACGAGGCTGAATGAACTTAAGGGTTAGCTGCGATGGTTAACCGTCGACGTATTCGACCACCAAGTGAATCTAATAGTATGGCCAACGAGTCGTGGGTACTAGGAGATTGCATTTGGGCCTTAAGCCCGCTAGGATATTTTAAATTCCCGAAACTTATGTGGGGGCATAAGATTTTGATTAAAATAGTGGGAGTAATTTACAAATAAAAAAACCATGTTTGTAAATTGTGCATTTTAAATTAATCTTTCGCGTATTTATTTCTTCTCTCGTCGTTTTAATAGATATGATGTCAAAAGAGCTTAGAGCACTTAGAGATTTGTCCATCTCATCACTTGAACGTAATATTTTAACTGGACCCAACTTGCATTTCTGGACGCATCATTTGAATGGATTATTTGAAGCTGAAAACATATCCTATGTTTTGTCTGTGCCACCACCCATTACTATTTCACATGACGTTCCTGATGAGCTCCGTAAAAGCATCACCAAATGGAAATTAGATGATGGCTTAGCTCGTAAGTACATGTTGGAATATATGTCACTTGATCTGCGTTTGCAACATGAGCATATGGCATCCGCGAAAGAGATTCTCTCGAATCTCAAATTCCTTTATGGGATTAGAGATGGTCGTCGCAGATTTGCGATCACGAGGGAACTCTTGCAAGCAAGAAAGAGAAGGGAAACTCCTGTCGGAATCCACGTACACAAGATGATTCGACTTCTGTTTGAACTCGATGATATGGGTGTCGTGATGGACAATGATTTCCGAGTGGATATTATTCTACAATCTCTTCCTAGATCATATGACCGATTTATCGCGGACTTGAATCTCCAGAGGCGAGAGATCACTGTGCATGTCCTGCGACAAATGCTCGAGGAACACGAAGCTTCTTTTGGAAAGAAAGCAAGGGTTGGCGAAAAGACTGGGCGGCGTTCAAAACCAAGACAAATGGAAACCAGAGCTCCTTACTGCACAAGGTCAAAGGAAAGGATTAAATTCGAACCTATGGAGAGTTCGAACAGGTATATTCCTTGTTAAAGTTAATTTTACAATTAACTGTGCATTCTTGGTGTTAGACACTGACTGGAGTTCTCATCCTTGTAGGTGATGGGAGCATTAAGGAAACTGGAGCCTGAGGATTGGATCCTTGAATAAAGGCAATGGAGCTGGAGCTGCTACCAAAGCCGTAGGCAAAAGTAGATTTAGGTGGTTTGATAAAGTCATTAGGAAACTTTCATTTATGTACCTAGTTTTTAATGAAAAACCTTTTTATTCATGTTAATGAATAGTATTGATTTTTATAAAAAGCTCCTGTTTTAGTTTTTCATTTGGTACATTGAATTATTGACTTTACATCATAAAACCGCCTAAGTTAGTCATGCACGTACAACAAAACAAAAGGAAACAAGATAATGAAATATCTGCCCAATTATGGCACGCTAGACTTGGACATATATCTAAGTCAAGGATTCAAAAGTTAGCATCATCTGGCGCGATTGAAATCAATCGCATTGATGAAATGCCGACATGTGAACCATGTTTAAAGGGTAAAATGGCTAAGTTGCCGTTTAAGGGAAACCCTGAGCGAGCCAAGCAATCATTGGACTTAATACATACTGACGTATGTGGACCACTAAGAAAAAGCGCCCGAGGTGGCTATGACTACTTCATCACTTTCACTGACGACTTTAGTCGTTATGGATATGTGTTCTTGTTGAAACACAAGTCTGAAGCCTTTGAGCGATTCAAAGAATTCAAGATGGAAGTAGAGAATCAACTTGGTCATACGATAAAGGCTCTTCGTTCTGACCGAGGTGGAGAATTTCTTAGTAACGAATTTCTGAATTATCTTGTAGAGCATGGAATATTATCGCAGTGGACTCCTCCTGCAACACCCCAGTTAAATGGAGTAGCAGAGAGAAAGAATCGAACCTTGATGGACATGGTTCGATCCATGATGAGTGCCACTGACTTACCTCTTTCATTTTGGGGACATGCCCTCCTCACGGCAACGAAGATACTGAATATGGTACCTTCGAAATCCGTAGAAAAGACACCATACGAACTATGGTTTGGCAAGGCACCCTCATACGCATATGGGGATCTCCCGCTTACGTTAAAAAGCTAGTGGGAGATAAATTGGAAACTAAATCCACTTTGTGCAAATTCGTGGGGTATCCGGAAAACTCAATAGGATACGAGTTCTACGATCCTACAAGACAAACAACGTTTGTCTCGAGGAACGCTCACTTCTTGGAGAAGGATTTCTTGGTGGACAAGAAAGAAAATAACGTAGAACTAGATGAGGTCACTGAAGCTGAAAAAGGCCTTAGAGGTCGATCGAGTTGACCCGTCACCACAGGCAGTGGGAGAACAAGAGCATGAAAGTGCACCAGAAAGTACACCGATACTTCGTAGGTCAGAAAGACAACGTAGAGAACCCGAAAGGTACTACGGTCTGCTGCATGAGACTGGACAGTCTCTAACCGACCCAAGGACTTACGAAGAGGCTATGCTAGACATAGACTCGGGAAAGTGGCGCGAAGCCATGGAATCCGAACTGGACTCCATGCACTCAAACAAGGTCTGGGCCTTGGTAGATCCACCAGTGGGAGTGGCTCCCGTGGGTTGCAAGTGGATCTATAAGCGAAAGCTTGGAGTGAACGGAGAGGTGATTACCTACAAGGCGCGACTAGTGGCGAAAGGATACACTCAAAGACCTGGTATCGACTTTGAGGAGACCTTCTCGCCCGTCGCAATGCCCAAATCCATTCGGATCTTGCTGGCCATAGCTGCGTGGTATAACTACGAGATATGGCAGATGGATGTAAAGACTGCCTTTCTCAATGGGGACATTGATAAGGAGATCTACATGGAGCAACCAAAAGGATATGCATCCAAAGGAGATGAACACAAGGTGTGCAAACTCCAGAGGTCCATTTATGGACTGAAGCAAGCTTCCCGAAGTTGGAACATTCGTTTTGATGAGACAATCCAAACTTTTGGATTCATCAAGAACATGTTCGAACCTTGCGTGTACAAGAAGATCAGTGGGAGTACAGTTGAATTTTTGGTGCTTTACGTTGACGACATTCTTCTCATTGGAAACAATGTAAAAGCATTGTCCGAAACTAAAGCATGGTTATCTACACAATTCTCAATGAAGGATATGGGAGAAGCATCCTTTGTACTAGGTAAAAGGATCTACCGAGATAGATCAAAAGGACTGCTGGGCCTCTCCCAATCCCAGTACATAGATAAAATCTTGAAAATATTTAGTATGGAAGAATCCAAGAGAGGATTGCTTCCAATGAGACATGGGATTGCACTCTCTAAGTCTATGGCCCCAAAGACGCCTGAAGAGAGAAACAATATGTCTCGAGTACCATATGCATCCACGATAGGAAGCATAATGTATGGTATGCTATGTACGAGACCAGATGTAGCGTACGCTTTAAGCGTTACAAGTCGCTACCAGTCTGATCCAGGTGAGCAGCACTGGATATCCGTAAAGGCAATTCTGAAGTACCTGAGAAGGACTAAGGAATTGTTCTTGGTATACGGTGGAGGAGAATTGAAATTGGAAGGCTATACAGGCTCGAGCTTCCAATGTGATATAGATGACTTCAAGTCGACATCAGGATATGTTTTCTGCCTCAATGGTGGTGCGGTTAGCTGGAAGAGCTCCAAGCAGGAAACAACCGCGGATTCAACCACTGAAGCAGAATATATTGCCGCGAGTGACGCAGCAAAGGAAGGTGTTTGGATGAGGAACTTCATCCAGGAATTGGATGTGATACCTAGCATTGCTGAGCCCATTACTATCTTCTGCGATAATAATTGGGCAATAGCGCAAGCAAAGGAGCCGAGATCTCATCAGAAATCCAAGCACGTACAGAGACGATACCACGTGATAAGAGATATCATTGGTAGAGGAGACATTAAGATGGAATGTGTCGACTCAGAAGATAATACGGCGGACCCACTAACGAAGCCTCTGCCTCAAAAGGCATTTGAGAAACATCTGCATAAGATGGGACTCAAGAACATAAAAGACTGGCTTTAGGACAAGTGGGAGATTGATAGAAATAGTGTCCTGCAAGCCAGCTGTATGGCTAGCATTAATTGTAATTAATGAGGAACTATTCAATTTAGATTAATAAATGCACTTTTATTAAATGGTCAACTTTATCTTATGTAATATTTGTCTACGCATAAGGATAGAAGTCCTTAGATCACAGGGCTATGGGACAACCCGTGGACTGATCTCTAAGGCCGTGATCTAGAACATATTCAAGAGTCGTAGAATCCAATCGAGATAGGACATCGTTGGATTCGGTTAGACTCTCACTATTGTGTATACTCCGATGAACTGGAGGACGCTGGGGTCCACGAGCGTGACTGGGATAGTCGATACACATAAGTGGGTGGCTTGCTGGGATGGCAAGCGCACTGAATACCTCAATTAGGAAATAACTCACCATGGAAGCGGTAGTCGCATATCGGGGTTGAAGTTATTCCAATTTACAATAGTATACGAGGAACGATCCCTAACAACTTGAGATGATAGGGTTTATCTGGTGCGAGAACGTCTATGCTTTGATATGAGTTCCGACTGACTGGGGATCACCAGAAAGTCTCTGTGGACTCACATTGGGTTTAGAGGAACTCGTATGCAGATTCATATCATCAACAAAGGATCCGTTGACCCGACTTGATAGGTTGGGAAATTCTCCTATGGATTTCTGTGAGAAATTAATTCTGGTAAAATCCTTGGCCAAGGTATCTGACGACTTTATGTAAGTAGCTCATAAAGATTAAGTCAAAGAGAATTTATTTCGAGACCAGAGTACATAAGGTCAAGACAAAAGATAAGGGAATCCGATGAAAGACCATACCCTTAAGTCTCGACTGGGAGATTGATCAATGAAGAGAGTATGTCGTATATGGAAATTGTAAATGATAAAAGGTTCACTGAATTAATTCACCAGTGATTGGGCTCCATGGGCTTGTGACTGGACATCGACTGTGGAGTGTGGGAGAATTCCTAGATTAGCAGGGGTGCTAATTTTGGAATGATTAATCGACAGAGTGTTCGATTAATTCAGAGTATTAATTGCTCGAGTAATTAAATAATATTTAATTACAACCCACAGCCAATTATGTGGTGAACCTACGGGGGCATACACAATACACATGAAGCGAAAGCGAGGAAACAAGAACGAACGAGTCGACTGGGTCGACTAAGTCAAAATCGACTGGGTCGATTGAATGGGTGGGTCGACTGGGTCGACCCATATGGAACGAAAATGGATTCAATTGGAATTGGATCAAGATTATAAATTAAATTGGAATTTAATTTATAAGTGAATTAATTAATTAGGATTTAATTAATTAATGGAATAATTAATTAATTAGACTTGGAGTTTAATTAATTAATTGGGAGATGATTTAATTAATTGGGCTATTTAATTGGGAGATTAAATAAAGCCCTGAAAGATTAATTAATATGGGCCATGAATTAATTAGAAGACTTAGTCTTCTAATTAAAAGGGCCATGGCCCATGTAGGAGAATTAGTATCCTAATCCTAGAAGGGTTAGGGTATGGGAGATATCTATAAATAAGAGACTAGGTCTCATATTTCAAACATAACTCTACAAGAAAATTAGAAGAGCAAAAATTCTCTCCCTCTCCCAAGCTAAAAGTCGACCGAACCTACTTCCACTTTGGAAGAATTTTCGTCTTCGATTCTTCGTTCCAAAGTTGTTCTAAAACCTAGATATTAATATACCCTATGTTCCAGTTGATTAGGATATATTAATTTTCGTGATATTGTGGTGTATCAACTCGTAGAGGCGCAACACGTGGGGCGCTACCAAAAGGTGTGGGTCGATCAACCAGGGTCAGAATTCAGAGCTCATCTTGCTAGCCGAGGATTTGCAAGGAGACAGGTATAAACGAGAAAACTTATACTGTCATTTATTTATATTCATATATATACAACTAGAGAATATCCTGGCAAGATTCTTTAAGAGGCCCTAGAAATTTTTATATTCCGCTGTGCCTAGGGCTGTTTTTCTTACCGAATCCCAACAGAACTCAACAGAAGACTTGAGTTTATCAGCTTACTTATCTTATTATCTTCAAGATTAACTCTCAACAGACTAGTTAACTTATGAATTCTTAAAGTCAGGGGGAACGTATAAGACTAGCGGTACTTCTGATTAAAAGATGAAATTCGTTGATGAAAGTTAGTTGAAGTTATATTTTCAACAGAAGATCTTAATCCTTGAAGAACTGAAGATTAATTATCTAGCTGGATTGACAAACAGCCGAGAAAGATTACTAGTTATTGGCTTTCACTAGTAATAATCTGTCATCAGGACACTAGTCCCATCAGATAAGTATTCAAGTTTACTCGTCTGATCACTTAAGTAAAAGCCCTGCTATTTAAAAACGTTTTATCTAAAACCCGCTTTTACTAGTCGACTGAGGCGGTTCGTATTCCCGCCAGTCAATAAATGCTTTTTGAATTTTGAACTACGTAACTGACGCCGCACGATCAATGCTGACACAAAACAGATTTAACGGTTGGCGTGTAACACGGAAACTGACGCACATTAAAACTAGATCTGATCAGCTCACTGATCCTTTACGCACCCAAATACTTTCAAAAGCATTCTGAGAATTTCTGCTTCCAAATTTTGCAAAAATTCTCTCATGTTCACTAACCTTTACAGAATCATCAAGAATCCCCAATAAGAAGCAAAGGTAGAAGGTATGTATCTTGTTTATGATACATATCATCACTCTGGTACTGAAGAAATGAAGGCGATCCTTGAGAAGTTCAAAGCTGCAACTTTAGTGAACTTTATGGAAGCTCACGATGAGATGGTGTACAAGGATCAAGTCCTGGAGTATTACAATGTCGAGGATGCTGTTGATTTCAACAAGCTTGAGATCAAGGCTACCGTCGGAGGAAAGGACATAGTCATCACCCCTGCCCTGCTCCAATAAAAGTTCCGATTGTCCAACCAAGGAAGAACTGATGTGACTACCATGTCAGAAGAAAAAATGCATGAATTCTGGAGTATCTGTGCCCAGAAAGGGGAAGTTCTTTCAGGTAACATCAAGAAGAAACAGCTCAGAGATGAATATCAGCGCATGGCTGATATGGTATCTAAGCTGATAGAAAACTGTACTTTCTCCTTAGATAGTGTTACCATGAAACGATACTTTATGATGATGGCTTACTATGGTTACGAAGTAAACTGGTCTGAGATCATTTGGTATATTCTGGCAAACTTTCACCAGAAGAAGCAGACTAACCATAGGATTACTCTGAGCTATTTGTTTATGAATCTGGGTTGTGGAATGACTCATGAGAAAGTCATTCACATTGCCAAGGCAATGGCAAATAATCAAACAGTCAAGGGAGGGTCAAAAAGGAAAACTGATGAAGAAGAGGTTGAGGAGGCCAAGGAGAAGGCTCCTGCTAAGAAAAGGAAAATGTCTATTTAAACAGCTAAACCTGTTGTTCAGGCCAGAACAGACAAGGAACAACAAGCTGCTGCTGATGCTATCATAAAGAAGACCACTGATGAAGTCTTGGAGATATTAGCTGGATCTCTTTCAAGAACAGTGTCAGAAGAAAGAGTTGCTGAAAATGTTGCAAATGGACTAAAAGTCAGTTGAGAGACACTGCGGCTTCTAAGTCTGTTAAAGAAAAAGTTGCAACAAAGAAGTCTGCTAAGAGGAAGGTGGTCTTTGAACCATCTCCTGCTAAATCGGAGAATTTAGTCAGAGAAGGCCCTCAATCAGCTGAGAGGCCAGTTGAAGCTGATAAGCCTGCTGATGTTGTTGCTGCTAGGATGACTTCTGATGCTGATGCAATAGCTGCTCAACAACAACCTTCAACATCTGAGGTTTCTGAACCTCAAAATGATCCAGAAGTGAGGATCATTGAACCAAAAGCAGCCATTCCTATATCATCTGCTACTCCTGAACCTACTACTGCTGCTGATAAACCTAAGAAGAAAAAGATTGTCAAGAGAAAGATATCTGCAGTTGAAAAGAAAAGAAGGGAGGATGCCCTTGAGGAAAAGAAACTAAAAGAGGAACTTGTTGAAGCTATCAGGCTTAGCAAGATTCTAGCAGAAAAAGAGGAAAGGAGAAGGAATATGACAGCTGCTGAACGCCATGCTGAAGAAGAAGTTGAGCTGGCTATGATTCTTGAAATGAGCAAGAAGGATGATCATGGGCCTCGCCATGCTGGTGGTATAAGGATTAGAGAATCCTTGAAGGGAAGAAGGATTCTACCACTAGGAATGAGAGTGGAGAAGTGCCCCTTTAATGTCAAATGGGCTATGAATATTGTCAATGGACATTCTGGTGCCTTTGCCAGATTTGAAACTGCCTTACGAGATTTTGACAGACAACTGCAGCAGGTCACTATGTTCGTCCAGGAGAAGACTAGATACAACAAGTGGAGAACTTACAGAGTTGATAAATCTTTAAATCTGTTGCGGGGCTGAAGGCTTGGAAAGAGTTTGAAGCTGAAGAGAAGTGGGTGCTAGACTTCTTTCAAACTGATTCCATCTCACAAGCCTTAGATCATGATCACATTGGGGATGTCTTCCACAACCTCACAAGAGGAATTGTGTATAAGGAGGCAAAGAACATTGAGAAGTCCCTACCTGCCAAGAGGAGAAAAAGTGATGACCCTATTCAAAGGGCTGTCGAAATTGCTGTCTACCAGGCCTTGGAGAAATGGTCTGAACATTCAAGATACTTCAAAGGATCTCCAAGTGATGTGCCTTCACTGCCTAGTGTTCAACAAATTACTTTTGGTGCTGAAGTCAGTGATTACAGAGGAAGTGATTAAGGCACCTACTCAGAGTTTCTTGCCAAAAATCACTCAGGTAATCCATCAAACTACTAAAATATCTGATAATGGAATGCCTGAAACTGTTAAGGTATAGGAACAATCAACTGTTCAAAAAGCTGCTGCCAAGCCTGATGAAGAAAATGCTCCAGAAGATGCTCAAGTTGAAGCTAGCGCAATTGTTGTTCATCCAACTGTTCAGGAGCCTGCTAAGTCTGAACAAAGTAAAGAAAAGACTGAAGAAAACTTAGCCGATATTGAAGTCTACCAAGTTGAGCCATCAGCTTCCACCTCCATTCCAAAAGCT
The DNA here is from genome assembly GCA_003313485.2 of Penstemon barbatus. Taxonomy (NCBI): domain Eukaryota; kingdom Viridiplantae; phylum Streptophyta; class Magnoliopsida; order Lamiales; family Plantaginaceae; genus Penstemon; species Penstemon barbatus. The sequence goes on along the minus strand of CM064879.1, from coordinate 62,952,552 downwards.
GATAAACATTCAAGTCTGATGGAGTCTATTCAGCTGCTGCTGGAACATACCTTGGATGACAGAATTGGGAAGCTGACAAAGGAGATGAAGGAAATAAAGGAGGAAAACCACCAGACTCAAGAAGAAAACAGGAGATTATTGGAGGAAAACAAGAAACTGATCGAGGACGTTGCTGATAATCTGCCTGCTGACAACTCTCTTCAACTGATCAAATGTCTGACTGGCATGATTGGAAACATTGAAGACGTGAAGGCTGATATGAATCATCTTCATACAACTCTTAAACGTAATGAAGCTGATATTGCAAATGCCATCAGATCCATCACCAAACTTGCTGATGCTGAAATGTAGGGGTGGCAATATGGATCAGATCTGTGGATCTGATCCAAATCCAAAGGATCCGATCCATAAAGATCCATTAAATTTTCACTCGGATCGGATCTTATAAAATCTGGATCCACAATCCATCGGATCCATCGGATCCAAAAAGAAAATTTATTTTTTGATGAATTCAAAAGTAAACGTTATTTTTTCTAGTTCTTTCATTTTCTCTCCCCCGTCTTTCTTCTTCTCTCATTCTTCAAATCTGTTGCAGCCGCCGAGGCTCTGTTTACTAAACTCTTTTAGTGCACAAAACAGTTTCTGTTTTCAACTTTAAAAAAATTACAATTCGGCCCCTGAATTTTCAAAAATTACATTTTAACCCCTAATCTTTCAGAAATTATACATTAGCCCCAAAATTTCTGGAACATGCAAATCGGACCAGAAAGCAGAAAATTAACAAAATTTCCAGAAACTTTTGTTTATTGCAAAACAGACCCCAGATTTACGCAAATAGCAAAAACACCCCCTAACCTTTCGTAAATTGTAAAATGGTCCAGATTTGAAAAATTCCAGAAATTACAATTTGGTCCAGAATTGCAGAAAAACAAAATTTTACTTTATGTCCAGATTTTATAAAAATCACAATTTGCAAATAAGCCCTCAAATTTTTGGAAATTACATTTTCGGCCCAAAACCGAAAAGTGCATAGATCCGAACATTTAATTTATCATAACAAGCAAGAATAAAAAATTGAGAAGCTTGGTTTGATTACATGTCATGGAGTTTTTAAATTGGTTTGATTGCTTGTAGAAGTTTATTGGATTTTTGACGGTGTGATTTTTAATTATATGTTTTATGCTTTATATTTCTTCATATTTTAGTTGCACTAGTACACTTTCAATCTTTTAGTAAGAATTTTTTAATTTTCTCAATGAGATCCCTTGATCCACAACCATGGATCCATGATGGATCCACAATTTATAAGTTTTAGTTTTCTTCCCATCTTAGTTGCATTAGTACACTTTCACTCTTTCAATAAAAATTTTGATTTTATGGGATCCATTGATCAACAACCATGGATCCATGACGGATCCATGACGGATCCACTGTGGATCCATGATGGATCCACGGACGGATCCATGACGGATCCACTGTGGATCCGTCATGGATCCACAATGGATCTATTTGGATCCATGGTGGATCCGAAATTTTTTCACCCGGATCCGATTTGGATCGGATCCTAAATGGATCCATCATTATGAATCCATTTAGGATCCGATCCATTTGAGATTCGATCCACAAGGATTCGATCCGGGTGCTCCATTTACCACCCCTACTGAAATGGAACTCAAAAGGGAATGGCCAGCAGAGTTGGATGGGATTGCATCAAAGGTCAATAATGAAGTTGCCACTCTGCAACTAAGCATGGACTACTTGAATGATCAGACCAGCAATCAAGGATCAACACTTAGTCAACTATCATCAAAGCTGGATAACCTGGATGCGAACATACAAAGGATCTGCACTGCTGTAAATCTGCCAGATACTATTTCTCTCCCTGTGGATGATGACAAAAAGGGGGAAGAGAAGACAATTTCTGAAAATGAAGAAGCCGCTCCAAAACCTTAAACTAATCAAGTACCTGAAGACTCTGCTGTTGAAAAAGATACTGATGTAAAGCAAACAGAGCAAGTACTTGAACCAGCTAAGGAGACTGAAGAGGAGGCTGAAGCTGAAAAAGATGCAAAAGCTGCTGAAGAAAAGGCTGCTGATGCAAAAGAAGCAGATGCTGAAGTTGCTGAAAAGAATGCAAGAGCTGCTGATGCAAAAGAAGAAGAACCTAAGGAACCAGTCAAATATGATAAAGAATTGGCTGCAACTAAGAACTCATCAGAAGAGCAACTAGATCCTGAGCTGAAGAAACAGAATTTAGAACGCATCAAGAATAAGCTTGAGAAAGCTGAAGCAACTGAGGCAGAAAGACTTAGAAAAATGGAAGCTGCTCAGAAGAATCTTCTGGCTGATGAAGCTGATGATGATGATGATGAAGTGGAAGATGAGGATAATGAAGAGTTGTTTGAAATTGAAGAAGAAGTGACTGATGAAGAATCAGATCACTAGCATTGAAGCTTCTTCTAATCTGCTTTTTCCAAAATTACTTGTATTTTCTTTCATCTGTCTAAAAACTTGTAACTTGTACTCACAAATCTGATATCAATGAAAAGTTTAAGTTTTTTCATCCAATACATCATTTCTATCTCATAAATTTTTTAGGACAAAAACTTTAGTCTAGGCATAGGTACTTAGCTATTAGGTTTCGTCATCATCAAAAAGGGGGAAATTGTTGGATGAAGATGAAGATCAGAAGACAAGTAATTAGAAGTTTGAAGGGAGGTTTTAATGATTTCCAAAACATAATAACCAGTTAAGTTAGGAAAGCTTAGTTAAAAACCCTTGTTAGAATTTTGATTAAAGATTAAAAGAATCATCAGGTAAATCAAAATTCAAGATGGTCCAAGAAGACTACTGATCTACTGTTGAAGAAAGAAATCAGATTGGTGAAGATCAGAAGACTCAAATCAGATTTGTTAAAGTTTGGGATCAGCTCTGTTCAATCATCAGACTGGTATTCTCATCAGCCGAGTGGAATGGATCAGAAAGTCTCTCCAACGGTAATAAATGCACTTGGAATAATAAATGCTAAAGTCCGAGGGTATTAAAGACAAATGATTGAAGGAAAACCTCGTATCAGCTAGGTGCATTAAATGTTGTCTGACAGAAAGTACTGTTTGCAGTACTGTCACTGTGCAGAGAGCCGTTCGCAGAAATTAAGGACCAGTACCCGAGGAATTTGAATCTTGTCTCTCTTCAACGGACATTTTTCAAATTCTGAAGTATAAATAGTTCATGAGACGAAGAGAAGAAAAACAACACACAATCTCTGAGAGTAAATCCAAAGAAAAATCTTTAAGTCTCAAGAACAGCTCACTCATCAGCTTTGTCATTTGTTGACACAAGCAGAAGTTGAAGATCAAAGAAAAACACATTTTCTGAGTGAAAAACTTTTAGAGTGTTGTGCGAAGTGTAGATCCATCTTTGTGAGTGATCTAACTTCAGTGGATAGGTCTTCTAAGTGATTTCCTATTGTGAGCTTACGGCCAGATTCATTTGTTGTTTTGGCGTAAGTGTTGTATATGTAAACTTTGGGATTATAGTATAACCCAAGATCTAAGCGACTTGGAAGAGTGGACTAAAGGATTTAAATCCATATAACCACTATAAAAATTCTTTGTATTTTTACTCTGCATTTTTTACTGCATATTTTCAAGATTGCATAAAAACACTTTACCAGAACTGTTGAAAGATTCTGTGAAAAGAACTTTATAAAACTGGGGATAAGTCTTTCAAACTGTTAAGAGTTTACTTGTGAAAAACTTTATAAAAATCCGCTGCAAGTACTCTGCTTTTAAAAGTTGATTTTACTGAAATCAGCTAAGCAGTTTAAAGAGAAGTGGTTAACTGTGTTGTTCAAAGATTTGTTCACTGATCAGCCTAGTAAACTTACTAACCTCAACAGCTTAGTTTGCTAACAGTCGAGTGAAAACTTTTTAAAGTGAAAAATTTTCAGAGGTCTATTCACCCCTCCCCCCTCTAGACCTCATCTGACCACTTGGGACCAACAATGTGACTCCTCACCTCCTCTATTTTACCGTATAAATACCACATTCATTTCACTTGAAAGGGAAGGGGCAGAAGAGTGAAGAATAGCTGAATAGTTTCCTTGAAGTTCGTCCCGTGACGTCAGAACGAGAGCTGAAAACGATCAAGATAGGAGGAGATCATCCCGAAGATACCCTTAATCATTTTCACGCAACATCATAAATATTTTAATTTACGACAATATCTTCTAAGGTGTGGTCAAATTACAAACATCTCCCCGTCCTTCAAGTATCATAGATTAGAGAAGCAGTCATAATTTACCGGGTCAGGGCAAACTAACAAAAATAGGGAAATGTCATTTTTATTCCCCATATATAAACAAAAGTTACAATAACACCACAAAACTAGCTCAAATTATCAAAAACTCTCTTCATTGTTGGAAAATTACAATTACACCTCTCATTTTCATTTATCCTTTCAATTCCTACCTTTTTCAGTTGATGTTATTGTTTCCCATTTTAACATGTTTGATATTATTGTTGTCAAGTCTAAGAGAGTTGTATAATTGAGTTAGGCTTTATTACAATACATGAGATAAAACCATATTAATGGTGATCCAAACCCTAGGAAACTCAGATGACTATGACCCAGGGTTGGCCCGGAGATTAGGCAATTTGGACGGTCACTTAGGTCCCTTGTGTAGAAGAACCCTATATTTCTCACACATAAAGGAGGAAAGTAGAGTCGACAAAATCCGTAAAATCCATCATTCAAATTTGATTTAATTTTCTTATCATGTTTAAGATAGTTAAATTTGATATTTAAATCAGTCGAGCTAAGAATAATTGTTGATTTTATCCAATCGAATCTGAACAATTTGACCCTGCAGTGAGTAAACAGGATCGAACTAATTCGATCCAAGTGCGAAATTTTGTGGGTACCGTGGCCGCTATCCCCTACCCATATAACTGAATCCAGACCTAGTTAGTAGACCTAGGAATAATAAACTTACAACATGACTCAAACTTGGTCAAAACCAAACCCGACCTATCCTAAATTGTTCATTTGCTTTTTATTGTTGTTGTTGTTGATAATGGTACCATTATATCCAATTTTAAGTTAATCTCTAAAGTATATGGTGATACGGTTATTTAAACTTCTAAAAAATTTTATTTTTAAAAGAATAATTTTGGTTTAAAATAACCAACTAATTTGAGATAAACTATGCATCACCCGTATTTATTTATAATGCAACTAAAATATGTAAGTAGAATAATATTTTTCAAGTTTGATCAAATTTCGTGAATGTTATTGTAATTAACCCTTTTATTTATTTTTTTATTTTTTTTATCTACTAGACTATATTTAAAGTTCGGAATGAATAGTGTAAAGGATTAACCCTTTTAATTAATTATCACTAGTATGACCAAAACCAAAGGGAAATTTAAGTCACGGAAAGAGTATGTTTTCTGCTAGAATTTGCAATTGTTTTCTTAAAATTCAAATTATTTGCAATTTAAGTTCCAATTTTAAATTATGTCACATTTTGGACTTTGGTCGTTTATGTCAATCCTTGATCTAAATTTATGTGCAAAGAGTGTGACTGTGTAGTATTTTTTCTTCCTACTTTAGTTTAAATCCATGTTATAAGTTGTATATTTATTAATTTTAATAAAACAACTTAATAAGTTAACAGATGTTGAAAAATTAAACTTGTGTTTAAATTTATTTTGGACTGTGTAGAGCTTCTGTAAGGTCTGTTAGTGACATCAAACCATGACAAAATTATTTGTTTTATATGTCAATTTATGGTGTAATTTGGTTTATATAGCTTTTTAAATAATAATTTTATTCAAAATTTGGGATGGGGGTGTTTTAATTTCAATACATTTGGATGGTAGGAGAAATTATTTCGTACAACCGCTGCACCACGTCATCAAGTACACGTGGTGCAGCTCACCAATATACTTGGGACATGTGAATTAATAATCCACATCACTCATTTTCTGGCAATGTGAACACAATTTTCTGAATCCCTATGTTTTTGGAACATGGCTAGAATATGGGGTGATGTGGATTATCAATCCATATATCCCAAGTATATTGGTGGGTCGCACTACGTGTAGTTGATGACGTGGTGCAGCAGTTGTACTAAATAATCTCTCGGTTAGTAGGCCTATTTCTCGAGAGTTTCAGCTTTAAAAATTGATAAAAATAAATATACATTAAATTTGCGGTTTAAACAAGAAGAGAAGGCCCAAATTGAAAATAAAACAAAAATAAGGCCCAAACTTCAGTTACATTTCAGTTATTTGGAGGTCCAGTTATTTACTCAACATAATATGCATGCCAAACAGACTACTATTAATTATAATTTTTTTTAACAGGACTACTATTAATTATAATAATCACATATGAATTGATGGAATATGTATTTTAATGATTTCAATGCCAAAATTTATTTAATTATTTTCAAATGTAAATCAATTTATTTTTTAAATGTCAGAGTTAATAGGTGCATGATAAATTCTAACACAATAATGATAAAATTGAAAAAGAAAGTAAATTGAAAATTTTGACGCTTCGTCATGCATATTCTTAACTTTAGTCATTAAATAATTTTTTCAGTAATGTCAAAGGCTTCTTTCGGTAAATGTAAATTGAAAGAGGAATAAAATTAAAATAACTTATTCATTTTTTTGGTAGGAAAAATAACTTATTCAAATTGGCAGACTTCCATCACTGCTTTTTATTAGTATTACAAATGGAAAAAGAAAGGGGACTCTACATCATTCCCAAGCATTGGATGATGGAATTTCTTTAAAAGAAATGTGTTTCCTCAATATTACTGAAAATTCTAGTTAGCTCAAACCTTATTTTCGAAATCAAAACTATTTACAAAAATTGCAACTCAATAATTGCAAATTTTTGCTCAAAGACAATTCAGGAAAATACCGTTTTCATATTATATACAATATAATAAGTTATCATAAAAGCGTAATTTATGTAACGTCCGCAATGTTTGTAACGTCTTCACATTTATTACTTGTAACGTTTTTCCTAAAAAAATTATTATACGCTTATTATGGATCAATAAATAGGTCAACTATTTTTTACAACTACAATATACAATACAATCTTGATTTTTCTCGATATTTTATGCAGATCAATATTATTCTTAAATCTATGGTGAGTGTTATAGATTGAAGGGCAAAAATTCCGCCTTTGCCACTATAACATTTTACGCAACATCAATACGTCAATGTGTTTTATATTTTAATTATAATTTTGAGTTTGAATAAAAAAAATCGTACATTTCTCACATAGAGTTTGCCTTGGTCGCCTTAAGCAAATGTGAAATCTTTATTCCATCTTTGCTACAATTTCTAGAAGCATGAAGCAACATGTTATGCCATAGAATCTTTAGATTGATTCCTTAAAGTAAAATAGATACTCAACAAGTTGAAAAAGTACTAAAAAAAATATTTATATAGATCTTCGCAATTAAAGATGCATTCTCCACCGCCAGATTTGCTGTGAAACATAGATATGATATTGAAATAGATTTTTCACATTAGTTAAATTTTGTCAGACATGTGAAACATCATATGGGCATTTCTTGGCTGAACGACAAGGATGTCTATTGTCTCTAAGAATATGGGAGAAAAAAAATATTTGCGGCAATATGTTTATAATTATTGTTTATTTTATACTATATAATCGTGAATATTTCATTTATGTTGTTTTAATCATGAAAATGGTATTATGTTAATTAGTGAAAGACAGAAGATATTCGTGCGTCGGTAGTTGTGCGCATATGATGTTAATTTACGCACTTGAATACAAATCATTTTTACTATATTTTGGTTCACATCAGTCGAATGTTATTTTTAGCATTAAAATATTCTTACAAAATATTTTATGGTTGATTATATAAATTAAAATATTACACGAACAAATTTGATCTATAAACAATCAATAACTAAATCTAATTATAAAAGTGCAGAAAATTAATCCAAGTAATATTATTTATAGGAGTAATATTATATATAAGAATAATAATAAAATATATTTTAATATCAGTAAATTGCACATGCTGAAATATGGTAAATCTAAATCCAAAATATAAGTGAGAGTCTAATTGAATTCAATGATGCCTCATCTCAAATGGATTTTACGAATCTTGAATATGTTCTAGATCACGACCTTATAGATCAGTGCACGCGTTATCCCATAGCCCTGTAATCTAAAGACTTTATCCTTGTGTTTAGATAGTTATTACAAAAGATAGAGATAATCATTATGCATAAGGTGCATTTATATATTAATCTAAATTGAATAGCTCCTTATCTATTACAATAAATAGCAGTCATACAGTTGGTTTGTAGTACACTATTTTTATCAAGGACACGAGGCGGGTTTGAGGCTAGAGATATGGGTATAGTAAATTTCGAAATTGACATTTTTTATTCCAAGCTCATCTCGTAATAATTTGGGAGGACATGACGTAATTATGGGTCCTGTTTATTTTTTAAATCATCAATTCTTCACGCAACCAACAAAATTAAATTACAATATTACGTAATCAAATTTCGCCATTTTACTTTTGTTAAACCGAATTAGTTTTAACATATTATTACATAAAACATATCATCAATTCATTATAACGATTATTTCAAATACACCCAATTACCATCTAAAAGTAAAATCATATAATGAGCATTTTTTTTTAAATTCTCAATTCTTCACGCACCTAATAAAGTTAAATTACAATATTACGTAATCGTATTTCGTCATTTTGTTATATAAAACATATCATCATTTCATCATTGATAAAAATAGTGTCCGGCAAGCCAACTGTATGGCTGGCATTTATTGTAATAAATAAAGAAACTATTTAATTTTGATTAATAAATGCACTTTATTATATGGTCATCTTTATTTTATGTAATAATTATCTACGCATAAGGATAGAAGCCCTTAGATAACAGGGCTATGGGACAACCCATGGACTGATCTCCAAGGCCGTGATCTAGAACATATTCAAAAGTCGTAGAATCCAATCGAGATAGGACATCATTGGAATCAGTTAGACTCTCACTGTTGTGTATACTCCGCTGAACTGGAGAACGCTGGGGTCCATGAGCGTGACTGGGATAGTCAATACACATAAGTGGGTGACTTGCTGGGATGGCAAGTGTACTGAATACCCCAATTAGAAAATAACTCACCATGGAAGCGGTAATCGCATATCGGAGTTTAAGTTATTCCAATTTACGATAGTACGAGGAACGATCCCTAAATACTTGAGGTGATAGGGTTTATCTGGTGCGAGAACGTCTATACTTAGATGTGAGTTCCGACTGAATGGAGATTACCAGAAAGACTCTGTGGACTCATGTTGGGTATAGAGGAACTCGTATGCAGGTTCATATCATCAACAAAGGATCCATTCACCCGACTTGATAGGTTGGGAATTTCTCCTGTGGATTTCTGTGAGAAATTAATTATGGTAAAATCACTGGCCAATGTATCTGACGACTTTATGTAAGTAGCTCATAAAGATTAAGCCAAAGAGAATTATTTCAGACCAGAATGCATAAGGTCAAGACAAAAGAAAAGGGAACCGATGAAAAGACCATATCCTTAAGTCTCGACTGGGAGATTGATCGATGGAGAGATTATGTCGTATATGGTAATTGTAAATGATAAAAGGTTCACTGAATTAATTCACCAGTGATTGGGCTCCATGGGCTTGTGGCCAGACATCGACTGTGGAGTGTGGGAGAATTCCTAAATTGACAGGGGTGCTAATTTTGGAATGATCAGTCGACAGAGTGTTCGACTGATTTAAAGTATTTAATACTTGAATAATTAAATTAATATTTAATTATAACCCACGGCCAATTATGTGGGGAACCTATGGGGGCATACACAATACACATGAAGCGAAAGCGAAGGAAATGGAAACAACAGGGTTGACCAAATCGACTGGGTCGATTGGGTCGACTAGGTCGAATAAATCGACTGGGTCGACTATGACTAGGTCGACTGGGTCGATCCAATTGGAACAAATTGGATCCGATTGGAATTGGATCAAGATTATAAATTAAATTAGAATTTAATTTGTGAGTTAATTAATTAAGTTGGATTTAATTAATTATAGGAATATTTAATTAAATAGACTTGGAGTCTAATTTAATTAATTGGGAGAGTAATTAATAAATTGGGTTATTTAATTGAGAAATTAAATAAAGCCTGATTAAATTAATTAAGTGGGTCATGAATTAATTGAAAAACTTAGTTTTCTAATTAAAGGGGTCATGGCCCATGTAGCAAACTTGGAGTCCTAGTCCTAAGAAGATTAGGAGAGTTAGACACATATAAATAAGTGGCTAGGTGTCATAACATACAAAACATACAAGAGCCAAAATTCCAAGTCAAGCAAAAACTCTCCCCCTCTCCCACTAGTGATTGGCCGAACTCTCTCTCCCTTTTGGAAGAGTTCGATTTTTTTACTTTTGTTTCAAATTCGTTTCCTAACCCTAGATCTTAATATATCTTGTGTTCTAGCCGATCGGGATATATTATATTTCGTGATATTGTGGTGTATCAACTTATAGAGGCGCAACACGTGGGGCGCTGCAGCAGGGCATATGATCGACCAACCCGAGGGAGAAGCTTGACTTCGTTTGCTAACTAGGATTTGCAAGGAGACAAGTATAACGTAGATCTGTTATTACTGTCGTTTATTTAATATTCCTATATATACAACTAGAGTAGTATCCTGGCAAGATACCGTAAGAGGTCCTAAAATTATTAAATTTCGCTGTGTCTAGGGCTGTTTATCTTACAGAATCCCAACAGTGGTATCAGAGCCAACTCTAGGCTTTGTATATATATGAATTTGCAAAACTGTGTTTTAAATCATATGTTTGATTTATGTATGGCTAGTTCTTTAACTGTATATGTTTTAGGACGTAGGTCTGTTAATTTAGAGTTAATGTAAAAAATTTGATTCGAATTTTGTCACGTTAATTTTTATTTTGGATTGGGATTTAATTAAACTGGATCTATTTAATTAAATCAGAGTAATCACACAAAAACAAAAAAATTTGGGATCAACTGCGGCGGTGCGCGGCTAGGCGGCCACCGCGTGCTGCCGTACGCGGCAACGCAGTTTGCCGCATGCTGGCAAAGCGCAGCAGCACGCGCGGCAGCAGCCGCTTCGTGCGGCTCACGCGCGGCCTCCGTGGTCGTGTGTGTGCTGCCACATGGTAGCGTTCGATTGGTCACTTCGTGGCTAAATTTTGGTTGATCTCAAACTTACCTATTTTGGAAGTCCTGAAAATCTTGGAGATTTGGAAGATTAGGAAACTTGGAGTTTTTGGATAAGGTAGAAATCTTGTTAGATTTGAACACTACCTTAATTAAACTAGTCTAGTCAAAATAGGATTATCTTGAGAATCTTGGAGATTTGGAAATTTAGGAAACTTAGAGTTTTGGATAAGATAGGAATCTTAGAGATTTGGTCTATCTTAATTAACCATCTTAATCAAGATAAGAATTGTATATTACTTAGAACTCAAGAAAGAGTTAATTAATCTTAGAGATTAAATGTTAATTCAAAATTAATTAAGATAAATTTTGCGAATTAAAATTAAATGAGCTGATAAATTTACATTTATGCCCTTATGTGAATTTATGCATGTTCTTAAGTGAATATGTAGATTGGTAGATTTTGCCCTTAAGCCCTGTGTAGTTTTGGTTTATTTATATTTGGGTTGTAATTAAATGGGCCTGATTGGTGCCCTTGCTTGCTCAAACAAATGTAAAAGAATAGGGCCATTTTGTAAGTTAGACTTAGTATAGCCTTGGAGCCGAGAAGACCTCATGAAGACTTGGAGATCCACATGGAGACCCAATTCATTACATGGAGGCCCAATCAAGGAGGATATTACAAGAAGGCTCATGCATGTATGAGTTTGAAAATTGTAATAGTTAGGACATTTAATTTCCACCATAGACTGACCAATTGATCCATCACAAGGCTCGTGATGGATCGCATAGGATGGACAATCGATCAATCATATCCTTCTAGGTGATGTATGTTTACTTATATTCTTTGATGTATGTCTTGCATGCTTAGAATAGATCACGTAAACAAGATAAAGCATAATCTGATGAGACCTCGCACAAGAATACTTAAAACCTCCAATTGAACTTTAAAATTCAATTAGAATATTAAATCGAATAACGGGCGCATAAGAATAGTGTCTATGGTCCGAACCTACCCAATTACTAGGTCTTAGGCATATTGTACGAATATATCTCAATGTCTCACGAGTCGTGGGTCTAGCTATAGGAAGATGATATGTCTATTGCCTCGATGCACGAGTTTAGTGCCAAGGGAGGGGATAGCAAGGTTTTAGGTGCTGTCTCACGTGTCGTGGGGCGTCTAGGATCGAACTATTTCTCTCCACGAATATTGGACATGATTTAACGCTAGTATGTATGAATGTCTCACGAGTCGTGGGTCCATATCAAAAAACGAGGCTAAATGAACTCAAGGGTTAGCTGCGATGGTTAACCGACGACGTAGTCGACCACCAAGTGAATCAAATAGTATGGCCAACGATTCGTGGGTACTAAGAGATTGCATTTGGGCCTTGAGCCCGCTAGGATATTTTAAATTCCCGAAGCTTATGTGGGGACATAAGATTTTGATTAAAATAGTGGGAGTGATTTACAAATAAAATACATGTTTGTAAATTGTGCATTTTAAATTAATCTTTCGCGTATTTATTTCTTCTTTCGTCGTTTCATAGATATGATGTCAAAAGAGCTTAGAGTACTTAGAGATTTGTCCATCTCATCATTTGAACGCAATATTTTAACTGGACCCAAATTGTATTTCTAGACGCATCATTTGAATGGACTGTTTGAAGCTGATAACATCTCATATGTTTTGTCTGTAACACCACCCATTACTATTTCACATGATATTCCTAATGAGCTCCGAAAAAGCATCACCAAATGGAAACTGGATGATGGCTTAGCTCGTGAATACATGTTGAAATATATGTCACTTGATATGCGGTTGCAACATGAGCATATGGCATCCGCGAAAGAGATTCTTTCGAATCTCAAATTCCTTTATGGGATTAGAGATGGTCGTCGCAGATTCGCGATCACGAGGGAACTCTTGCAAGCAAGAAAGAGAAGGGAAACTCCTGTCGGAATCCACGTACACAAGATGATCCACGTACACAAGATGATTCGACTTCTGTCTGAACTCGATGATATGGGTGTCGTGATGGACAGTGATTTCCGAGTAGATCTTATCCTACAATCTCTTCCTAGATCATATGACAGATTTATCGCGGACTTGAATCTCCAGAGGCGAGAGATCACTGTACACGTCCTGCGACAAATGCTCGAGGAACACGAGGCTTCCTTTTGGAAAGTAAGCAAGGGTTGGCGAAAAGACTGGGCGGCATTCAAAGTCAAAGCAAATGGAAACCAGAGCTCCTTACTGCACAAGGTCAAGGGAAAGGATTAAGCTCGAACCTATGGAGAGTTCGAACAGGTATATTCCTTGTTGAAGTTAATTTTACAATTAACTGTGCATCTTTGGTGTTAGACACTGATTGTGGTTCTCATCTTTGTAATGATTTACAGGTGATGGGAGCAACAAGGCCACTAGAGCCTGAGGATTGGATCCTAAGATTAGGCAATGGAGTTGGAGCTGCTACCAAGGCCGTAGGCAAAAGTGGAAACAGATTTAGGTGGTTTGATGTTAGTCATTAGGAACTTTTCTTTTATGTACCTGTGTTTTAGTGAAAAACTTTTATTCCTGTTTTTGAATAATGATGATTTTTAATAAAAGGTCCTGTTTTCGATTTTCATTGGTACATTGAAATATTGACTTTACATCATAAAACCACCTAAGTTAATTATGCACGTACAACAAAACAAGATAATGAAATATCTGCCCAAATTGTGGCACACTCGACTTGGACAAACATCTAAGTCAAGGATTCAAAAGTTAGCATCATCTGGCGCGCTTGAAATCAATCGCATTGATGAAATGCCAACATGTGAACCATGTTTAAAGGGTAAAATGGCTAAGTTGCCATTCAAGGGAAACCCTGAGCGAGCCAAACAAACATTGGACTTAATACATACTGACGTATGTGGACCACTAAGAAAAAGTGCCCAAGGTGGCTATGATTACTTCATCACTTACACTGACGACTATAGTCGTTATGGATATGTGTTCTTGTTGAAACACAAGTCTGAAGCCTATGAGCGATTCAAAAAATTCAAGATGGAAGTAGAGAATAAACTTGGTCATACGATAAATGCTCTTCATTCTGATCGAGGTGGAGAATTTCTTAGTAACGAATTTCTAAATTATCTTGTAGAGCATGGAATACTATCGCAGTGGACTCCTCCTGCAACACCCCAATTAAATGGAGTAGCAGAGAGAAGGAATCGATCCTTAATGGACATGGTTCGATCCATGATGAGTGCCACTGATCTTCCTCTTTCATTTTGGGGACATGCCCTCCTCACGGCAACGAAGATACTAAACATAGTACCTTCTAAATCCATTGAAAAGACAACATACGAATTATGGTTTGGCAAGGCACCCTCATACGCATTCATGCGCATATGGGGATCTCCCGCTTACGTTAAAAAGCTAGTAGGAGATAAATCGGAAACTAAATCCACTTTGTGCAAATTCGTGGGGTATCCAAAAAACTCCATAGGATACGAATTCTACGATCCTACAAGACAAACTACGTTTGTCTCAAGGAACGCACACTTCTTGGAGAAGGATTTCTTGGTGGACAAGAAGGAACACAACGTAGAACTAGATGAGGTCACTGAAGCTGAAAATGCGGAAGAGGTCGATCAAGCTGACCCATCACCACAGGCAGTGGGAGAACAAGAGCATGAAAGTGCACTAGAAAGTACACCGATACTTCGTAGGTCAGAAAGACAACGTAGATAACCCGAAAGGCACTATGGTCTGCTGCACGAGACTGGACAGTCTCTAACCGACCCAAGGACTTACGAAGAGGCTATGCTAGACATAGACTCGGGAAAGTGGCACGAAGCAATGGAATCCGAATTGGACTCCATGCACTCAAACAAGGTCTGGGCCTTGGTAGATCCACCAGTGGGAGTGACTCCCGTGGGTTGCAAGTGGATCTATAAGCGAAAGCTTGGATTGAACGGAGAGGTAATAACCTACAAAGCGCGACTTGTGGCAAAAGGATACACTCAAAGGCCAGGCATCGACTTTGAGGAGACCTTCTCGTCCGTCGCAATGCCTAAATCCATTCGAATCTTGCTGGCCATAGCTACGTGGTATAACTACGAGATATGGCAGATGGATGTGAAGACTGTCTTTCTCAATGGGGACATTGACAAGGAGATCTACATGAAGCAACCAAAAGGATATGCATCCAAAGGAGATGAACACAAGGTGTGCAAACTCCAAAGGTCCATCTATGGATTGAAGCAAGCTTCCCGAAGTTGGAACATCCGTTTCGATGAAACAATCCAAACTTTTGGATTCATCAAAAACGTGTTCGAACCTTGCGTGTACAAGAAGATCAGTGGGAGTACAGTTTGGTGCTTTACGTTGATGACATTCTTCTCATTGGAAATAATATGAAAGTGTTGTCCGAAACTAAAGCATGGTTATCTACACAATTCTCAATGAAGGATTTGGGAGAAGCATCATTTGTACTGGGTATAAGGATCTACCGAGATAGATCAAAAGGACTGCTGGGCCTCTCCCAATCACAGTACATAGATAAAATACTGAAGAGATTTCATATGGAAGAATCCAAGAGAGGATTGCTTCCAATGAGACATGGAATTGCACTCTCTAAGTCTATGGCCCCAAAGACACCTGAAGAGAGAGGCAATATGTCTCAAGTACCATATGCATCCGCAATAGGAAGCATAATGTATGGTATGTTATGTACTAGACCAGACGTAGCAAACGCTTTAAGCGTTACAAGTCGCTACCAGTCTGATCCAGGTGAGCAGCACTGGATAGCCGTAAAGGCAATTCTGAAGTACTTGAGAAGGACTAAGGAATTGTTCTTGGTATAAGGTGGAGGAGAATTGAAATTGGAAGGATTTACAGATTCGAGCTTCCAATGTGATGTAGACGACTTCAAGTCAACATCTGGATACGTGTTCTGCCTCAATGGTGGTGCGGTAAGCTAGAAGAGCTCCAAGCAAGACATTACCGCAGATTCAACCACCCAAGCAGAATACATTGCCGCGTGTGATGCAGCAAAGGAAGGTCTTCATCCAGGAATAGGATGTGATACCTAGCATCGCTGAGCCCATTACTATCTTCTGCGATAATAATGGGGCAATAACGCAAGCAATGGAGCCGAGATCTCATCAGAAATCCAAGCACGTACAAAGACGATACCATGTGATAAGAGATATCATTGGTAGAGGAGACATTAAGATGGAACATGTCGACTCAGAAGATAATTCCGTGGACCCGCTAATGAAGCCTCTGCCTCAAAAGGCATTCAAGAAACATCTGCTAAAGATGGGACTCAAGAACATAAAAGATTGGCTTTAGGACAAGTGGAAGATTGATAAAAATAGTGTCCGGCAAGCCAACTGTATGGCTGGCAATTATTGTAATAAATAAAGGAACTATTCAATTTTGATTAATAAATGCACTTTATTATATGGTCATCTTTATCTTACGTAATAATTATCTACGCATAAGGATAGAAGTCATTAGATCACAGGGCTATGGGACAACATGTGGACTGATCTCCAATGCCGTGATATAAAACATATTCAAAAGTCGTAGAATCCAATCGAGATAGGACATCGTTAAATTCGGTTATACTCTCACTGTTGTGTATACTCCGATGAACTGGAGAACGTTGGGGGTCCACGAGCGTGACTGGTATAGTCGATACACATAAGTGGGTGACTTGCTGGGATGGCAAGTGCACTGAATACCCAAATTATGAAATAACTCACCATGGAAGCGGTAGTCGCATATCGGGGTTCAAGTTATTCCAATTTACGATAGTATATGATGAACGATCCCTAAATACTTGAGGTGATAGGGTTTATCTAGTGCGAGAATGTCTATACTTAGATGTGAGCTCCGACTGACTAGAGATTACCAGAAAGTCTCTGTGGACTCATGTTGGGTATAGAGGAACTCGTATGCAGGTTCATATCATCAACAAAGGATCCATTGACCCGACTTTATGTAAGTAGCTCATAAAGATTAAGTCAAAGTGAATTATTTCGAGACCAGAATGCATAAGTTCAAGACAAAAGAAAAGTGAACCGATGAAACGACCATACCCTTAAGTCTCGACTAGGACATTGATCGATGGAGAGATTATGTCGTATATGGTAATTGTAAATGATAAAAGGTTCACTGAATTAATTCACCGGTGATTGAGCTCCATGGGCTTGTGGCCAGACATCGACTGTGGAGTGTGGGAGAATTCCTAAATTGGCAGGGGTGCTAATTTTGGAATGCTCAGTCGACAGAGTGTTCGACTGATTTAAAGTATTTAATACTTGAATAATTAATTTAATATTTAATTATAACACACGGCCAATTATGTGGTGAACCTATGGGGGCATACACAATACACATGAAGCGAAAGCGAAGGAAATGGAAATAACAGGGTCGACCAAATCGACTGGGTCGATTAGGTCGACTGGGTCGACCCAATTGGAATTGGATTAAGATTATAAATTAAATTGAAATTTAATTCGTGAGTTAATTAATTAAGTTGGATTTAATTAATTAATAATTAAATAGACTTGGAGTTTAATTTAATCAATTGGGAGAGTAATTAATTAATTGGGCTATTTAATTGGGAAATTAAATAAAGCCTGATTAAATTAATTAAGTGGACCATGAATTAATTGGAAAACTTAGTCTTCTAAGTAAAAATGCCATGACCCATGTAGGAAACTTGGAGTCCTAGTCCTAAGAGGATTAGGAGAGTTAGACACCTATAAATAAGTGGCTATGTGTCATAACACATACACAACATACAAGAGCCAAAATTCCAAGTCAAGCAAAAACTCTCCCCCTCTCCCACTAGTGATTGGCTTAACTCTCTCTCCCTTTTGGAAGAGTTCGATTTTTTTACTTTTGCTCCAAATTCGTTTCCTAACCCTAGATCTTAATATATCCTGTGTTCTAGCCGATCAAGATATATTATATTTCGTGATATTGTGGTGTATCAACTCATAGAGGCGCAACACGTGGGGCGCTGCAGCAGGGCATATGATCGACCAACCCGATGGAGAAGCTTGATTTCGTTTGCTAACTAGGATTTGCAAGGAGATAGGTATAACGTAGATTTATTATTACTGTCGTTTATTTAATATTCATATATATACAACTAGAGTAGTATCCTGGCAAGATTCCGTAAGAGGTCTTGAAATTATTAAATTCCGCTGTGCCTAAGGCTGTTTATCTTACCGAATCCCAACAATCATAACGATTTTTTCAAATATATCTAAATACGATAATTGTGTATTATTAACTAGTGTAAGATTTAAAAGAAATTTTTGAGCAATGTGTTGGATGAAGATGAAGATAGAGTGTACTGAATTTAGAATAGTTAAGGGAGGTTTTGATGATTTCCAAAACTCATCAAGATCAGCTAAGTATGGAAAACTTAGTTTAAAACCCTTAGAAGAATTTTGACCAAGTAATGAAGACAAATCAGAAGCGTCAAATATTCAAGGTCCAGAAGACTACTGATCTGCTGAAGGGAAGAAATCAGACTGGTGAAAATCAGCCGACTCAAATCAGATTTGTTCAAGCTTGAGATCAGCTCTGTTCATCATCAGACTTGTACTCTCATCAGCCAAGTGGAAAGGATCAAGAAGTCGTCCCAACGGTAATAAATGCCACTGGAGTAATAAATGCTGAAGTCCGAGGCTATTAATGACAAATGATTGAAGAAATAACTCGTATCAGCTCGGTGCATTTAATGCTGCCTGACATAAAGTACATCTGCAGTACTGTAACTGTGCAGAGAGCCGTTCGTGGAAATTAAGGACCAGAAATCAAGAAATTTGAATTATGTCTCTCTTCAACGGACATAATTCAAATGAGTGAGTATAGATAGCTGAAGAGACGAAGAGAAAAGAAAAAAAAACAACACAACAACTGAGAGATTGATTTCAAAGCAAAATATTTTCTAAGTCTCAATAGCTCAAGAACAGCTCACTCATCAGCCTTGTCATTTGTTTACTCAAGCTGAAGCTGAAGATCAAAGATAAATACATTTTTCTTAGTGAAATATGTTAGAGTGTTGTGAAGAGTGTTTATCCATCTGTGTGAAGTGATAAAACTCTGTAGAATAGGTCTTCTTTGTGATTTCCTATTGTGAGCTTACGGCCAGATTCATTTGTTGTTTTGGCGTAAGTGGAGTATACTAATTACTGTGTGTTTTTATTATAACTCAATATCTTTGTGACTTGGAAGAGTGGATTAAAGGATATTTACATCCATATAACCACTATAAAAAATTCTTGTGTTTTTACCTTGCATTTTACTTGCATATTTTCATATTGCATAAAACACTTGATAAAACTATTTGAAAAAGGTTTTAAGGAGTTTATAAAACTGGGGATAAAACTTTTCAAACTACTAAGTATACTTGAGAAAAACACTTTATAAATCCACTGCAAGTATTCTGGTATTAAAACTGATTTTGACTAAAATCAGCTATGTGACTAAGACTAGTGGTCAACAAAGCTGTTCAAAGATTTGTTCGCGATCAGCCTTGCAAACTTACTGCTCTGTAACAGCTTAGTCTCATTACGGTTAAGCAAAAGTTTTATAGTTAAAATTTGATTAAAAATTTTCAGAGGTCTATTCACTCCCCCCTCTAGACCTCATCTGACAACTTGGGACCAACACAATGTAAAAGTTTCTTTATTAGATGATGCTGATAATTTTTTTTGGGCGAGATAAAGTTTCCCCCCTTAAAGTATGGGGGTGGTGTCAGTTACCCCCCTAAAGTATCATTTGTAACACTTACCCCCCTATGTTATATTTTTAGAGTTTTTATTCCACATATATCCCCATCCCTTTTATTAAAAATAAATATTTTTATTAATTTATTAACAAAAGGTCTCTTTCTTTATTAATTATGAATCCATTCATCCACCAAAGAACATTATGTTTCAATCTCTTCATTTTTTTTTTACTTTCAATTTTTCAATCTTAATATTTTTCTTAATTTTTAGCACATACTTTTTCTTTCTTTATGTTCAATTTGTTTTCATTATTTTCTATCTCAATTTTTTTTTTTTTTACATTTTTCTCAATTTGTATTAAGTGGTAGTTATCTCATTTATTTTTGGTATGAATTTTTTGAGTAAAATCTTGAAGGAGAATTACTCAAAATTTTGAATTATATCAGTAACAAAAACAAAGAAGATAATTATCATCAAATAAAATTTGAGCCAAATTGTAAAGAAACAATCGAGATATAAATGAAGAAAAAAATTGAAACAAAAAATAAAGAGAACAAATTGAAACGGGAATCAAAAAAAAATTAGAAAATTAAGATAAAATTGAGACAAGATAAGCGAACGAACTAAATACATGAAGAATTGAAACATAATATTGTTTGGTGGACAGATGGATTCATAAAAATAGAGACAACTTTTTGCTGATAAATTAATAAAAATATTTATTTTTATAAAAGGAGTGGGAGTATTTTTGGAATAAAAACTCTAAAACTATAACAGAAGGGGGTAAGTGTTACAAGTGATACTTTAGGGGGGTAATTGATACCACCCTCATACTTTAAGGGGGTAAACTGTATTTCACCCATTTTGTTTTATTATTTTGGGTTTCTCAAGAGTTTTAATCCCTTTTGAGGCACATCAGACACATTAAGTAGGAACTTCTCCCAGCAGGGATTCGAACATGGGTTCACTACTCTGTAGTGACTAGTCCATTCCACGATACTATAAAATCTATAATTATATAATAATATAAAGATATAAACGGGTTCAGGTATTCGGGGTTGGAGGGGCTAATCTCATATCCGTCCTGTATTTTCGTAATAAAATACGAAATTTGATATTCGGGTACCCAAACCCAAAAAATACCCTTTTCGTTTGGTTATTTTAAAAATGAAGCGGGTCAAGTTTGAATTATCCGAACCCAATCACTACTAGAAAAAGGTAAAATTTTGATGGAAATTTTGACGAATTTTACAAAAAAATCGGTTGAAATTTAAATATTTCAATAGAAAAAATCCGTCACAGAAAGGCTCGTCGAAATCGAAATTTTAACAGATTTTTTGACCGAAATTTCGAAAGAAAATACTTCGACTGAAATTTCGATAGAAAAATTTCTTTTGAAATTTCAAAATTCCGACAAATTTTTTCTGTTGAAATTTCAAATTGCAACAGAAAAAACTCTGTCGGAAATGTGAAATTTCAACAGAAACAGATTTTTTCTGTTGAAATTTCAAATTGCAACAAAAAAACTCTGTCGAAAATGTGAAATTTCAACAGAGACAGATTTTTTCTGTTGAAATTTCAAATTGCAACAGAAACAAATCTGTCGAAAATGTGAAATTTCAACATAATTATTTCTGTCGAAATTTATAAATTTCGACAGATGTCGAAATTTGAAAAGAGTTTCTACAAATTCAATATTGGTCAAAAGTTTTAATTTAATTTGTGTTTACACTAATTATCGATTTTTCTCACAATCTAAATTGATGACAATTACACATTATAATTAAGCATTAATTAACCAACATTAATTATCCAACATTCACCGAAATAAAAAAATAAAAAAATCCCCAAATATCAAATACATTCTAATTAAACATCAAACAACATTCAAATACCCAAAATATGATAAAATCCCTAAACATAAAAAAGAAGTACCAAAATAAGTTTGTCAAAATACGATCATACATAATTTCTAGAATTACTAATCATCATTATGTGTTTCGGGAACTTGAGTGTCATTGGGCTCTTGAATGTGGCCAGTTGAGACTGTTGTTAAGCGGTACCGAGCAGATTATAAAACACCGGAAAAGTATTAAATGTTCCCATAATGTGAAGACTTATTTGTCCAATCAAATTCGGAGTGTGTATTTAGTAATAGTGAAAAATGGATCGAACTTTGGTATTAGGGTTGCTTTAGGAAAGTCAAGCAAATAACTTATTCACTTCTAATATTTGGAAAAAATAAATGTAAAATGTATACGGGATATAATTAAGTTGTAACTTTCATAACAAAAACGATTTAAAAAAAATTAGTAATCGAGCTTATTCGGTAAAATTAGACATGAGTATCGATATTAAACCATATGAGTCTCAGTCAAATAAAAAAACTAGTATTGATTATCAACCCGTAATTTTCTTTTGGGAATCAATACGTATTAATTTTTTTATTCCGGTTCGGTTCAATCGGTCCAGAAAATCATGCAGACTCTTACCAATGATTCATATGAAGAAAATTATAGATACCAAATAAGAATGAAATTAAGTTTAACGAAAAGAATCATCAAAAATGAAGTTCGAAGCGAAGAAAAAATTGTTCTAATGTTCTTCTTCGGTCCATGGAACACCCCTTCGTCGTTGTTGGACATGGCTTATTCTTTTAACTTCATTTGATGAAGATGGTCCTTTTTCTTTCTTACAAATTTCATGTATCTCAATTGGTTGTTTATCTTGTTCAACAACATGATTTTTGTAGTCGGGAATCGGGACACGACCCGATTCAATCATCTCGACATCTTCAACTAATGCTTCATAATGTTTTTTGATCTCCTCCATGGATTTCGATGGAAATTTTGAAGCAACATTTTTATAGAAAGCAATGGAACCGGGTTCATATTAGGCCAAAGCATTCTCAAAAGACTTGTTTTCTTCAAAGGTCCACTCTGAAGTTTTCTCCAATTCGAATTGGAGTGGCAAAATTTTGTCATGCCAAGATTCATCTAATGCTAAAGAAGAGCATTGAAAATCCTCCCATTCCATTGTGTGTTTGAGTGTGTGTATGTTTGTGCTTGTTTTGATACTTGAAAGTGAAACGGGACCAACTCTTATTTATAGGGGGGAAACTTTAATACATTTCTAAAAAGTGAAAACCTAGATTTCTCTTCACATTATTCAAAATCAATCCAAGTATTTAGATTAGTTAAATCATTTAGTTAATCTAGTTAATTAAAACTCAAAAGCACATTTGAGTTTGGAATCGATTTAAAAGTAAATTAGGAATTGTAATTGGTAGATATTAGTCAAGTCCCTGAGGAGTCGATACTCTTATACTTACTTTTTATTACTTGTTCGATACGTGCACTTGCGTTTATTTGCGTGTGTAAAATCCGCAACAAGTTTTTGTTTTTGTTTTTTGCGTTGTTGCGGTTTTATTCGTTTTTGTTTGGTCTTAGTGTGATTTGTGGTTATGTTTTTTTTCGTGTTTTGCAGGCGTATCATGGTGCAGAGTGACGAGGAGATGAATTATTCATGGAATCGACAATGGGCATATTGGAGAAGAAGAAGCATCAGGCCATGGCTCTAACTGAATCAAGCCATGGCCCAATTTCGAGCAGAAAGAGTTAATAAATTCCAGATTCAGCAAGCCATGGCTCAAATTTGAGTTGAGCCATGGCCCAACTTCGAACAAAAAGTGAAAAAAATTCCAGACTCTTCAAGCCATGGCACAATTTGAGTCGAGCCATGGCCCAATTTCGAACAAGAAAGTGAATACATTCCAGATTCTTCAAGCCATGGCACAATTTGAGTCAAGCCATGGCCCAATTTCGAGTAGCAAAAAAAAAAAAAAAAAAAAACCCAGATTCAGAAGGCCACGGCTCAAATTGGATCGAGCCATGGCCTCAAAAAAAAATTTAGAAGAAAAAAAAAACGGGCAGTCTTCTCTCTCACTTGTCTATTTTCAAAATCAACTCAAATCCTTTCTCTCCAAACCCACACCGCTCCGCCGCCACTCGTCTCCCCAAGACAACACCGCGCCACCGCCACTCTTCTCCCCAAGACACCACTGCATTGCCGCACCTTCTTCGCCCCAACAAACAGCCGCGCCGCCGCTACCCACTTTCCCACAATAGCCGCCCCGAAACCCTAACACAACAGCACAACCGCGTCGCCCCGAAACCCTAACTCCGTCGCCACTGACTTCACGCCCCACCAACCAGTAGCACAGCCGCGCCGCCGCAGCTCCTCCATCTCGTTTGGTCATCTATCATGTGACGGTTATCGATAAAATTGATTTTTGCCTTTCTTCGCTCGATTCCTTATTTTAATTTCATGTGATAATTGGAGAGCTTGTTATGCTATTTTTGGGTTTATGGTAGTGATTATTTGAGGATTTTGGAGAAACGGTATCTTGAACGGTTATTGTGGATACTTGTAATTTTGCTTGATTGTGTTGTTAGTTGGTAGGTGTGGTTGCGATTCGTTGTATTCCCTGATTGGTGTGGTACTTGTGGGTGTGGGTTGAAAGAAACTTTAGTGGATTGATTGTATTGGTCACATTGAACCAAATGGCACCACGAAGTCGAGCGGTCCAAAAGAAGCCCCCTTTGAACAAATTAGCGCCAACGACCACATCTAAGAAGAAACCTGGTTGTGCTAAAGATAAACATGGGCAGACGGACGGATTTGACAGCGATAGGTTTGTTAACCCGAAAGCTCAAATGAGATTTTTTTACGCGCATGAGGTTACGAGGACATTTATCACAGAGAGAGGTGTGGAATGTACCAACGAGAGTTTCCCCGACTTTTTTGGGTTATTTCAAAAATGGGGATGGATGGACTTCATTAAACAACCGACAGAGATTGAGGGCGACATCGTAAGAGAATTCTATGTAAATGTCTCCCAAACTCCCGACGCAACTGAGGTCAAGGTTCGTGGAAGGAAAGTCAAGCTCGACAAGGTGACCATCAATACTCTTTATAAGTTGCCGAATTATGACATTGACCAGTACACAACTTGCCTCGCTGACGCAATAGACATGAAAGAGATCATGGAGTTCATTTGTCTCTCGGGCACAGCCTTACCGGCGACGGGAAATTTTTTGAAAGCATCGCTCACTCCTACAGCAAAAATTTGGTTCTCCTTCATTGCTACCCAGCTTATGCCCACTACACATGACACCAATATATTGGAAGACAAGTCCCGCCTCCTTTATTCCCTCATGAAGGAACACACCGTTGACATCAGAGGGTTAATCTACAAAGGTATTATCCGGAATGCAACAAAGGAAGGAGCCCAAACATTTTGGTTCCCTTTCCTTATCTTTAGTCTCTGTATTCAAGCTGGGCTGCAGAGAGGTGACGGTGTTGGAGTGGTAAAATTAAAAAATGCCTTCGATGATAAAAACCTAGTTTAAAGTATTGGGAAAATCGTATTGGAACCCTAAGAGTGCACGAACTATTTCAAACCGGGGGACGACATCTTCTTCGACACCCACCCCAAGAGCGAGAACAATACCACAGAGTCTTGATGCCATGGAGAAGCAACTTAAATTTCTATTTGCTTACATGCAGACCGGCTTTCAGCAGATTGAGACACTCCAAACAACCGAGTTGCAGAGCCGAGGTGTCCAGCTACCACCATTGCAACCTTTCCCAACTGAGGACGATTGCGAGATTGGCCACACCGACATTAATGACGATGCTGAGTCTGGTCTCGAGGATGATGCTTAGGATGGAAGGACATGCAGGAGACCGCCAGACACAGACTCGTAGGGACGTATTATTTCTACTGATCTCTGTTATATTTTGTTGGTGGTTTTATTACTGTCTGCATGTGCATATTCTCGTCTTTCTTGATTGGTTAGCCTGGCATGTTTTAAACTCATTTGTTTACGTGACAGTGAGGACACTGTTTGTTTTAAGTTTGAGGAGGGTCGCATTTACTTCGTGCATGCTAGGTGATTACGCCCAAACTTGTCAAAACAAAGCGATCGATGTAGAATAGATTGGGCGGTCGTATCCACGAGGAGATGACTAAAATAAGCTAAAATCGTTAGTAGACAAAGTAACTTTAGAGACAAATAAACAAACTAAATTAACGAAGCGATTTGATTTTTAAGAAAACTTAAAGAAAAATGAAATTTTGGTTGTTGAAAAATACGATAATTAAAATGGTAAGATATCAAGAATCCCTTATATGCTTCGTTCACTTATTTGGATTTATTCATAAAATTACTCAATTGAAAGTTTCACATCCCAAACAATCAATTGGAAAATAAAGAATTGAAAAACACATGATTTTTCTAATGTATTTGAGTAAATAATTTTCTTGCTTTTAGAATTGGCACAAAATATCATCTTATGAGAAATCAAAAACATACTATATACCAAGGCATATTGCATTAAAAGACTACCCATAAAACGAAACGCTTATATCAATATAATTATATCATAAAGATTTTCACATAAAAAGAGCTTGACTAGATTTATATGAAAACTAATCAAACAATTTTATTAACATAAGAGTTGATGAAAATAGATGAAGAATAATAAATTACTCAAAATTATTAAACTTACAAAACCTTGAAGAATCGAATCCAAATAAGATCACTACGCATATAAGTTCATCTCTAATCTCACCAAATAACTCTTAGCCTAATTTGCTAATCATTATCACAAGTTCTAGATAGAAAATATGATAATGATTTTAGAGAGAATTGTAACTAAGACTAAGAATTTTATGTTTTAAGATGTGTGATTCTAGGACTATATATAGGTGCTAAATAGCCCTAATCCAAGTACGAGAATGCTTAGGAGGTAGAAATTGAGTAAGAAGATGTTTAGGAGGCTCAATCCTCGTATGGAAAGGATTTATGCAAGTTTCCTAATCACTTTAGGACAAAAATCGCGATTCCCGAGTAGAAGATTCTACTATGCGCGACATATTTGAAAAATATATATCTTTGTGCTCCGAACTCTAAATCTAGATCCGTAAAGTCCATAATGTAGCTCACTCCTTCCTCTACAACATATCCGAAATTCAGCTTAATAGGAGTTTCCTAACGAGAGTTATTGTCTTTGGAAGTAGCATCAATATTTCTGGCAGATTCCTTATTTATTGTTCTTGCACTAATTGACTTCCTTGAATCTTTCCTTGCTTCAAATTATGCCTTTGATACTTGTACAATTTGGGAAAGCTAAATATTTCGGGGTCCATATTTTATATTCCTACAAAAACAAATCAAAACTCAATATTTTCTAATCACAATAATTTCTATTAATTTCATGAAAATATCAAATTAACACTTGATTTATTTAGAAAATAAGAACAACTTAAGTGCATTTTCAAGCACTAATCACTAGGTTGACTTCGAACTATAGTTTTTAAACATTTTATGTATTTTTGACTGTTTTTCCTGCACATCTTAAGCACGAATACAAAATCGAGAATTTAGGATGACGTTAGAGAATTATAGATAGAATAGAGATTAAGAAATCCTTCCTGGCCTACCTAATCTCCAGATTCGAGGGTTAAAATTCTAAGGGTCTAAGTAATAGTTTTGTCTAAGTTTGGGAGGAAGTATAACTTTAACAAGAACCAAATGAAGCAAATGACTGAAGAACTTTAAGATAAATTCAAAGAAAATAATCTCACTTGTATGAGACCTGAAAAATCTCATCGTTTGAGACTTATACTTGCACTCCTCTAACTTGATTGCGATGAGATGAACGATACATGGGTGCATTGATTTAACTATTCTGCACTCCTCTATTTTGATTGCTTCTTTAGAACGAGTTATGAGTGTGAGTGGTGCTAAATATTACTAAAGTTCTACCTCAAAAAAAAAAAAAATTTGCTAAGTGAAAGTTCGAACTTAAAGGAGTCAATAACTTCAACTGAAAGTTTTGCTAGAACTTAGTGATTGGTATGATAACCTAAGAAAATAGAGAATTTGTTTGGCAAGTGAGGAATTCATGCAATTAGGCTCAATGATTTCGAAGCTATAGTGATCTAAGTGATTCCAACATTCTCGTATTATGTATACACACACACACATAGGAATTACATGACAAAGCACATAAGGTTTTGAAATTATTGGTTTGGAGTTTAACTTTGAATGCATGATGATAAATGTTGAAGTCGGTTGACGTTTGTGTCGAAATTAGTGTCATTACTCGAGGACGTGTGATGGGGGCTAT
This sequence comes from Penstemon barbatus, assembly GCA_003313485.2. NCBI lineage: Eukaryota > Viridiplantae > Streptophyta > Magnoliopsida > Lamiales > Plantaginaceae > Penstemon > Penstemon barbatus. Next base: position 62,924,343 of record CM064879.1, on the reverse strand, counting down.
TTCGCACCCTACATACTGTACGGATCGACTAAAGAACATGAGATCGGTTCGACCAAATTAGACAGTTCGGGATCATCTTATCGACCCGGCCGAATACAGCTCTCTTCGACTAGAAGACTATATTCCGGACCCAAGAAGGATATTTGGGCCGAGTCCTATTAGGACTATGTTTCCTTGTAACGCTAGGTTTAGCATGATATAAATACCTAGTTAATCATTGTATTAAACAACTCCGAAAACTCTGAATCACAAGGCAAATACGCCATTGAATTCTGCATAAACTCCACAACTCACTATTATTCAATAAAGAAAAGAGCTTTCTCTTCATATTTGTGTATTCTTTGCGTTGGTTTAAGTATTTACTTTTTGTTCTTAAGATATTGCTTTTCCTTGAGATTGATCCATCCTGAATAAAGTAACAGAGCCCTATAATATATATATATATATTGAAAACCCCCAATATCACAAATTCACTGATACCATTAACCCGACGAAATCAGGTTAAATCAGTTGGTGCCCACCGAGGGGCTAGGTTAATTATTCGATCTACACATGGCTCGCCCAAGGAAAAGCGCTCGTATCGGAGCAAGAAGTAACACAACCACCGGTCATAACAAATCTGAAGATCTACAGGACAACAATGATAATAACGCTCCCAACGTCAACGAGAATTTGCAGGATACCCACCCCCGTCAACAGGAAACCCAAGGAGGTCTTCCCGGTACAATACGGGAAGAGCCGGAAGTCCCTGAGATCCCCGTCCCTCTCCCGGGCGCTCAGGAGAAACTGCGACAAATAGCGATGCTCTTTAAATCACTCTCTCCAGAAGAATTACTCGTACTTGATCAAATTCCGCAAAACGGTAGGGCTGCTAGGGAAACTCCTGCTCGAAGAGCGCCAAGGCAAAACGATCAAGCATCTCAACAAGCTGACAGCCCGCCAAGCGAGCGGCACTCCCTACACAGTCCGCAGCAGGGCAATTCCAAACCCTCCGATAACCATCCCCGAAAAAAACCAGGACAAAGAAAACCACAGGTGGGGCGCAGTGGGTCCAAGGAACGTACAATAATTCCTATCGAGGATGACATAGATGATGCAATCCCAGATCGACCACGACCGACTCGATTCTCGGAAAGAGAAATTGAAAGGATGGTGCAGGAGCGACTCGAACAACGCCTACGATCTGTTCAAAACCCGTGGACCCGAACCACGGAACTTCAGGAGAGCCTTGCGGCCTGTTCTCCCTTCTGCAGAGAAATAAAAGAGGCACAATCCATCGGACAGGTCCCGGGTAGACTACCCCGATATGATGGAACCACCGACCCAGATGATTATATCTTTAGCTTCACAAATATAATGAACTTGTACGCCCACTCTGCGGAATTCACCGCCAAGTTAATGGTGACCACATTCGAAGGACTCGCATTGGACTGGTTCGCCAAACAACCCGCCAACTCCATATTCAGTTTCCGGGAATTATGCAATAAACTGACGCAGCAGTTTGCCAGTCAGAAGAGGCAAAAACTCCCGATGAGCTACTTAGGAACCATACACCAACAAGAGGGAGAATCCCTAAGAAACTGGTTGGCGAGATTTAACGTGGAGTTACTCAAAATCGATTCTCCAAATATCGATTACATAATTTATATTCTCTTCGACCTCACGAAGAATAGGCAGTTCGGAAATGCCCTCAGTCGAAAACAACCAAGAACGTTTTCCGACATCATGAGCTTGGCGTCTAAATATATGACCCAAGAAGAGATGAATTCCTTTAAGGATAAAAACAAAAACAAAGCCACAACTTCAGGCTCCAAACGGCATGACAGGATTCCTGCCCAAAGATCCATGGATTATGAGCGATCTTTTAGAAAAGGCAACGTTTTCCAGCGATTGGAATACAACAAAGCCGACCAAGAAAGGCAACCTAATTTCTACCAAAGACCAAGAAACCCCGAACTACCGATCAAAGGCAGGGTGAATCAAGTGGAACACCCAAGGTTAAATGCTCCGATGGAAGAAATATTGGAAGTTCTAGAAAGAAATAACTGGATCCCCGAAGCGAGGAAAATCGCTCAGCCCAGACCAGGGTCTCGAAACTACGACCTATACTGTAAGTACCATAGGGCACACGGACATCGAACGGAAAATTATTTTCACCTTAAAAGAGAAGTTGAAAAACTAATCGAACAAGGAAAACTAGACGAATACATAGATCGAGATAACCGCAAAAGGGAAAGAAGTACGAGCCCTCGGAGTAATAATCAGAGAAGGAGTTCCCGTCGAAGATCGCCCGAGCATGGTCCTATGCAGGAGTTGAACCACGACCAGATCAATGGGACTATCCATACAATATCCGGGGGACCCGCGGGCGGGGATAGTCGTAACGCCCGACGAAGGACAGCCAGATCCATAATTGGAAACTCAAAATACCCAAAAGAAATATGGACTCTGGAAAACAAACCATCAAACGACCAGCCGATCAGCTTTAACGAAGGCGAAGTACCTAAAAACATCGTTTTGGACACAAAAGAGGATAACCCCGATTTCCCGATGGTGGTGTCGCTAGAAATAGCAAATTATAATGTCAAAAGAATCCTAATCGATAATGGGAGCTCAGCAAATATCATCTCCCGAGAGGTTTTAGCCCAAATGAACTTGGGACAGATAAATCTACAGAAAGTAGCTACGCCGTTAGTAGGGTTTGGAGGGTCCGAGATCGTCCCCAGCGGAACAATAACCTTAAGTGTATCACTCGGGAAAAAACCGCACCGGACAGTGAAGCTAGTGAAATTTCTAGTGGTAGAAACACCCTTCGCTTATAACGCAATATTGGGACGACCAGCTCTCAACCTGTTCCGAGCCGTTGTCTCTACTTATCACCAGAAAATAAAGTTTCCGACCGATAGAGGTATCGGAGAAATAACGAATGATCACTGTATGGCATGGGATTGCTACAGCACCTCATTAACCTTGAAAGAACATCCCAAATCAATTACTCCGAGCAAAAGAAAGATCGAAGACGACCTCATTAGAAACAAGGTTGAAATCCCTAGTACTGATCGAATAGACAAAAAGGGAAAAGAACCGCTAGATTTAGCCTTAAAACCCCCAGAACATAAGGATGTAATTCTAGTGCAAGGGGACTCGTCCAAAACGACAAGAATAGGTACTGAATTGAGCAAAGAAGGGGAAGTAATGTTAATCGACTTCCTCAGAGATAATGTCGACGTATTCGCCTGGAGCGCGAATGACATTGAAGGAATTGATCCTCGAGTAATCAAGCATTCCCTAAAAATTGATCCTTTGGCAAAACCCGCCAGACAAAAGAAGAGAAATCATGGGCCGGTAAAAGATAAAATTATCAAAGCCGAGGTAGAAAGACTACTTGAAGCAAAACAAATCCGAGAAATACACTTCTCAGAATGGCTATGTAATGTTGTTCTAGTAGCAAAAGGGGATAAAAAGGACAACAAATGGAGAATGTGTAATGATTTTACCGACCTTAACAAATTATGTCCACGCGACCCATACCCTCTCCCAAGGATCGACTTGTTAGTCGACTCAACCGCTGGCTTCGCGATATTCAACATGATGGACGCCTTTCAAGGATTCTATCAAATATACATGGATGAGCGGGACCAAGAGAAGACTGCATTCGTAACCGAGCAGGGAGTATATTGCTTTATAGTGATGCCATTCGGCTTAAGGAATGTCGGGGCTACTTACCAAAGGTTAGTAAACCTAATGTTCAAAGAGCTAATCGGAGAATTAATGGAAGTCTATGTGGACGACATGTTGGTCAAAAGTATGAACGAAGCAGATCACGTAAAACATCTTGATCGATGTTTCCGGATCTTAAGAAAATACCGTATGAAGTTAAACCCCGCGAAATGCACTTTCGGTGTTAAGTCAGGAAAATTTTTAGGCTATTTAGTACACCAACGAGGAATAGAAGCCAACCCAGAAAAAATACGAGCCATAACTGAAATGAAACCTCCCAAAACCATATCCCAAGTGCAAAGCTTGGTTGGGAAAATCGTAGCGTTGAACAGATTCATATCAAAATCTGCAGACATAAGCTTGCCCTTTTTCCAAACGCTACGAAAAGCAAAAAACTTCGTTTGGACCGAAGAATGCGATCGAGCCTTCGAACAACTCAAAGAGTATTTGACAACTCCACCGATGTTGGCCAAACCGATGGAAGGAGAACCATTGTATATCTACATCTCGATCTCCGACGCAGCCGTTAGTTCAGTACTAATAAAGATAGAAGGTTCAGAACATAAGCCTGTCTATTATTTAAGCAAATTACTGCAAGGGGCGGAGAAGAATTATTTGGAGATTGAGAAATTCACTCTGGCCTTAGTAGTGGCTGCACGAAAACTTCGACCTTACTTTTTAACCTACAAAATAGTGGTTTTAACAAATCAACCACTAAGACAAGTCTTAGCAAAACCGGAAGCCTCCGGAAGACTAATCAAATGGGCGATCGAACTCGGCCAATTCAAAATCGATTACAAACCAAGAATCGCAATTAAGGCCCAAGTGTTAGCTGATTTTCTATTGGAAACACCAACACAGGCAACTGAACTTTCGAGCAGCCTCAACGACGATGTCTTGATCATAGAAGATCAAACTTGGTTAATGCATGTCGACGGTGCTTCATGCCGAGAAGGAGGAGGTGCCGGAATCAACTTCACCGGACCAAATAAAGAAGATTTGAATTATGCGATAACGTTGGACTTCGTCGTAACAAATAATGAAGCAGAATATGAAGCGTTAATCGCAGGAATGGAAATGGCGATCAAAGCCAACATAAAAAGTCTTAAAGTATTAACCGATTCAGAGTTAGTACAAAGACAAATAGAAGGCCTATACGAGGCTAAAGAATTCAATATGGTTAAATACCTCGCCAAAGTAAAAACACTAGCTGAGAAATTTGAAAGTTTCGGCATACAGAACATTCCACGTTCGGAAAACAAATGGGCCGATCAACTATCTAAGTTCACAGGATCCCATGACGGAAAGACCGAAAGGGTGATCAACTGGTTGATCTCTAATACACCGGCGATCGATATCGATGAAACACCGGTAGTCGATATAATGGAAATCGAAGAAGCTGAAGAAAACTGGATGACCCCAATGATAGACTATCTTCGAGAGGAAAAACTACCGCCTGACCAGAATGAAGCTCGGAAAATAAGATATCGAGCTCCAAAGTATTCACTTGTAGAAGGAAAACTCTACCGGAGATCGGTATCAGGAATTCTTCTGAAATGCGTCTCTGAATCACAAACCATTGATATTCTACGAGAGGTACATGAAGGAGACGCAGGGAATCACAGCGGATCAAGGGCATTGGCTTTAAAATGCCTCAGAACAGGTTATTATTGGCCTACCATCAATAAAGATGCCGCTCAGTATGTCCAAGAATGTCATCACTGCCAAGTCCATGCTAATATATGTCATCGACCAGCAGAAAACATGCACCCAATCCCAGTATGTTGGCCTTTCGATCAATGGGGAATGGACATCGTGGGACCATTCCTAGCGGCTAGATCCAAGAAATCTTATGTCCTCGTCGCCGTAGAATACTTCAGCAAATGGATAGAATGCATCGCCCTAGCTCGAATAACTCAGTTCCAAGTGATAAACTTCCTATGGAAATTCATAGTTTGTCGATTTGGCATCCCAAGGATCCTAATTTCTGATAATGGAACCCAATTCGCGGGAAAACAAGTAATAGAATGGTGTTCAAAACTTGGGATTCAACAAAACTTCACTTCGGTCGGGCACCCTAGAGCGAACGGACAAACCGAAGTAGCAAACCGAGAAATAATAAAATCTTTGGAAAAAAGACTAGGAGCGGCCAAAGGAAAATGGCTTGATGAACTCCCAGGAGTACTTTGGGCAAATCGAACCACAGTCAGGAGCTCGACCGGGGAAACCCCATTTAGCTTGGTATATGGTTCGGAAGCTGTTATTCCTGTTGAAACTCTAATTCCAACACCAAGAATTGAAATGTACGATGATCAGGAAAACGAATAGACAAGAGAAAATGATATCGACTTAACAGAAGCTTTAAGAGAAAAAGCCGATGTACGCCTGCAAGCCACTAAAGCAAGTATGGAAAAGGCATACAATCAAAAAGTACGCATCCGAACCTTTAAAGAAGGAGACCTGGTCTTGAAAAAAGTAGAAGTATCCAAGCATGTGGGAAAGTTACAACAAAATTGGGATGGACCTTACGTTGTCATTGGCGTAGGAAAGAAAGGTTCATACAAAATTGCACACTTGGATGGAACAGCCTTACCAAGAACCTGGAACGCTGTCAACCTTAGAAAATACTATGGTAAATAAATTTTAGCAGATTATGCCGCTTTGTTTTATTTTATTGAGTTTTAAATCTTTGTAATAAAGGCCTTAGCCTACAGTTCAATTATAAAAGATCTTAGCAATTTCTATAAATCGATTGTTTCGGTAATCACTCCTTGAAATTCTACTATCATATTGGTTAAGATCGGGACAACAGGGGTTAAGTATACATTGATCCGCTCAATAAACACTCCTAGATCCGACCATACAAACGAGTCGAGTATACATTGATCCGCTCAATAAAAACTCCTCGTTCATTATTCACGAAGATTAACAGACTTCAGGTACTAAAAACCTAAGTCTAAACAAAACGAGTTGAAGTAAACATTGATCCGCTCAATAAAAACTCCTCGTTCATTGTTCACGACGATTAAAAGACTTTTGGTATTGAAAACCTAAGTCTAAATAAAAACGAGTTGAGTATACATTGATCCGCTCAATAAAAACTCCTCGTTCATTATTCACGAAGATTAACAGACTTCAGGTACTAAAAACCTAAGTCTAAACAAAACGAATTGAGTAAACATCGATCCGCTCGATAAAAACTCCTCGATATATTTTTCAACGATTAAAAGACTTTTGGTATTAAAAACCTAAGTCTAAATTACAAACGAGTCGAGTATACATTGATCCGCTCAATAAAAACTCCTCGTTCATATTCACGAAGATTAACAGACTTCAGGTACTAAAAACCTAAGTCTAAACAAAACGAGTTGAAGTAAACATTGATCCGCTCAATAAAAACTCCTCGTTCATTGTTCACAACGATTAAAAGACTTTTGGTATTGAAAACCTAAGTCTAAATAAAAACGAGTCGAGTATATATTGATCCGCTCAATAAAAACTCCTCGTTCATTATTCACGAAGATTAACAGACTTCAGGTACTAAAAACCTAAGTCTAAACAAAACGAGTTAAGTAAACATCGATCCGCTCGATAAAAACTCCTCGATATATTTTTCAACGATTAAAAGACTTTTGGTATTAAAAACCTAAGTCTAAATTACAAACGAGTCGAGTATACATTGATCCGCTCAATAAAAACTCCTCGTTCATATTCACGAAGATTAACAGACTTCAGGTACTAAAAACCTAAGTCTAAACAAAACAAGTTGAGTAAACATCGATCAGCTCGATAAAACTCCTCGATATATTTTTCAACGATTAAAAGACTTTTGGTATTGAAAACCTAAGTCTAAAGAAAACGAGTCGAGTATACATTGATCCGCTCAATAAAAACTCCTCGTTCATTGCTTACAAAGATTGAGAGGCTTCAGGTAATAAAAACCTAAGTCTATATTAAAACGAGTTGAGTAAACATTGATCCGCTCAATAAACACTCCTCGATCAATTTTTCAACGATTAGTTGACTTCTGGTATAAAAACCTAAGTCTAAATTATAAACGAGTTGAGTAAACATTGATCCGCTCAATAAACACTCCTCGATATATATTCAGCGATCAAAAGGACTTTTGGTATAAAAACCTAAGTCTAGATTATAAACGAGTTGAGTAAACATTGATCCGCTCAATAAAAACTCCTCGATCTACTCATGACGATTCAAAAAGATTTCAGGTATAAAAACTAAGTCTAAATTATAAATAAGAGTTGAGTAAACATTGATCCGCTCAATAAACACTCCTCGATCTATTCCTAACGATCTAAAAGATCTGCTAATACACCTAAGTCTTGAAGATGAATTAAGTATGAATCCATCTGCTCGGAAAATGCTCCTCATAAATAAAAAATTATGACAAAATCAACGACAAGGAAGATGCAAGGGATAAAAGTAATATTTTATTCATCAAATCAATTACATACAAAAATCCTACATTACAAAGATCTACACACTACATAAACACAGTTACAATGGTTTAGATGAAATGATCATTTAGATCGGCGATCTTCACGACAATGTCCACGGAAACACCAATCTCCTCCCTAGTACCTTGTCGATTATGATAAACCACCTAAGAAGCATGCTGCTCAGGATGGTCGACTTCTTTGGTTCGATGGCCAGGGACGGAAGATCAAATGTTCTTCCAGATGAAATGATCACTACCAGCCAGATGACCGGCAACACTCATTCACCCACAACGAGATACTGCTTCTACTTTAGGAGTTAATATTTTATCCTAAAGCAGCATCTCTTCGGGACCGTCGCAGAAGAAAAATTAACCAGCACACCCCGGTGGTCTATCACCCCGGAGGTGACATCCAAGAGCGGGGGTGAGTGGCAAGTATGAACCCTCCATGTGCAAACAGAAACCACGGACCTCAAATCTGTGAAAACAACATTTGAGGCCTCATGGGACCCGTTAGTACAAGGAAGGGCTTCCATGGGACCCGTCAGTACAAGGTAGAAGAACATCAAGCTATTACAGTATGAATCACGATAATGTGACTTTTTGAATATTATGGGATCTGAGGGCAAAATAAAATTTAAGGAAGCTGAGATCTCCATCCTTTTTGGGAAATTGCAAATGAAGAATGCAAACCACCACCCTATTAATAGGGATAGATCTAAGGAATCCAACGGCTGAAAAAGTATTTAATCAAGGGATGAAAATGCGACCTTTTGACTCCCCGTAATAAATGCAAGTAAGTTGGAACGGCACTATCTAATCGACTCAACCAGTCGATAACAAGAGCGGCCGTAGATCGAAGCGATCATCGAAATAACACAAGCGGACCTAAAAGAGCTCCGGACCAGATAGACTGGCACGATCATACATGATGGTCGATTGCCCGAAAACCTAGAATCCACAAACAAAGGCATACAAGTTTAAGACCGTCGTGAAAAGGATTCTTGCTCGATAAAAGATAAAAGACCAAACCCTCCACCATACGAGAGCCGTCACTGCCTCATACATCATATGGGTAACCATTAACTAAGCCATACAAGAACTCCTTTGGAGTCCAAGATATCTGACATAGAAATCAGGAGAATAGTCCTCCTTATTCGAAACTGCAAAGAAGTCACTGCCTAACATACCAAAGAATTGCTGAAGGAGGTCTGAACAGGTCAGATCTGACCAAGACTTCTACACTTTCCAATTCCTCCCATATCAAAGAAATGACATGACGATACACCGATTGAGGAACATATAGTTCAAAGTTAATGCTGGAAAACATAAAGCTTTGGAAGATACTGAAAGGGATATTTTCTCTTAGTCTGATGAAAAGAAAAAGCGGAGTTCAACAGAAGAAGCAATAGCCTCCTTATATAAGATTTAGATCACAAAAAGACAAATTTACAGGGCATAGATTGAACATCGACCAAGATGATGAGCGTTCCTTAACAACTATTGTCGATATGAATGACCTATTGTCTAAATTTTGACGTAAAACATGTTGGTGGATATAATCCAAGGGACTATACTGGGTTGATCAACAAAAGACTTGATTTGCAGAGCAAACATTATACCATTCAGTTACTCAAATAGTGACCAAGCAAGATCAAGCTACCTTTTCTCTATCCTGACTATTCTCCGCAAAGATCAATTTCAGATAAGTATGCTAATCTATACTGATTATTTCATGATGATTATATTTATGCATAAAGGCAAAATGTGCATAACAAAGTATATCTACAGAAGAAAAATGATCAAGGCAAGAATCTGCCTACAAAAAGGTCATAATTTCCAATTTAGTACTTCTCCCATTACAAAAAATTTAGCCCGAACAAATACACGAAAGTTGGGCAGAGGAAAAAAAAAAAAAAAAAAAGAGACGGTCCAAGGCCTGCCAGGTCAAACAAAGGTCACTGAGAAGAATGGTCAGAAGGTCGACTAGCAGAAACAGTCCTCCGAGGAGTCAAGTTGTCAGCAAACGCCATCAACTCCTCTTGACGCTTTAGATAACCAGCGTCATATTCTTCCTCATAGGACCGCCGTAGAGACTCCTCTGCTAGGGCAGCAGCCTGAACCAAGTCATTTTTCTCTTTCTCCCAGACAGACTTTTCCTCCTGCAACTTTTTCAAATCATCATTGGCAAGCTGCAGCTGGAGAGTCTGCCCTGCAACCTTCGCCGACTCCGACTCCAAACGACGTTGGTAAGCATCCTTACCATTCCACAGATCGTCGTTTTGCACGCCCAGCTGGAGTGCAAAATATTTGGCCTAGAAAAGGAAGAGAATGAGAAAAACCCCTACATATCAACGCAGTAAAAGCAAGTAAAATAATGAAAAATATGTCTACCTGCTCGCATATCTTAACCAGCGACTGAACAAGGCGTACATTGGAAGTACCCTCAAGTTTTCTCAGCTCACCAGGAAAGATAGTGCTTAAACCCAGATCCCAAGACAAAGCATCAGGCTCAACTGAGCCAGGCAATTCGCTATTAGAAGGGACACCGTCAAGGCGTGGAGTCTTTGACAACATAATATCCTTAACCTGTTCAAGGATGCATCGATCGTCTAACAGACGAGGAGAATCTCTCTCGTTGGGGCTAACAGAGGTCTCCTTGCCCGAAGCAGAAATAACGGTTCGACGACCAGACCTCGACCCAAACCGACCCCCAGAAGGTCCCCCAGATTCAAAAGAAGTAGTCATCACCGTGGTATCATGAAATAAATAGTCAGGACAATCCTGCAAAATAGATTGTGTTGTGGAAGGATTGACAAAAAAGCCATCACCAACTTGCCCTTCGCTGACGATCGGGGCAGTAGAAGTAGACAAAGGAAGGGAAATAGCAAAATCCCCTCCATGAAAAACATGCTCGAAGGAAGAAGCACCTGAAGTAACAGGTATATTATAAGTCGGTTCCTCATTGGACATATCGCCAAAAGCCACCCGACCAGGGGAAGGCATACTTCCTACTTGAGTGGAAGAAGAAAAGATTGGTTCTGAAAACGATGAGTTTACTACAGAAAAAGGTGCGGAAGGGATAACACGAGTATCAATCACCGACCTAATTATTGGGGACGAACGAGGAGGCTCCATCGACGGCCCATCTCTTCGAGATTTTTTGGATCTATTATCCCTAGCGCTCTCACGAGAAGGTCGTTTCGAAGTATTGCCGAAAAGATTACTCATGATCGAATTGTTGAAAAGTATAAGCAAGTAACGAGAAAGTTTATCGACTAGCCAAAGAAAAAGTATTCTATTAGAAGAGACGAGTATAACGGTAAATAACAAGTCAAGTTTTTACCTTCAGTATTTATACTACACGAAAAGACGCTACAGACCTAAAGAAAGGGCGCGAAATAGAAAAACTGACCTTGGAACAAACACTAGAATTTGAAAAGACGCACGCATAATGATTACGGCGAACTTAATGACTTGGCTGAATTATTACGGTGAAGACAAAAAGACGTGACTGTCAGAATATGAAACGCTTAGCGTACAAAGGGATGAAAAGGTAAAATTACAATTAAGCCTACGGGTAAATAATTACAAAGATTATTTCAAAAGTCACTATATCAAGAAGCCTAGTCGCTATCTGGAATTCTCTGTTCACTACCGACGTTCTCGGTCGTGCCAATATCTTCTCCTTCTTCTTCTTCGTCTTCTGGATCAATAAAAGTATCATCAAGCTCATCGTTAACATCAGAAGGAGGAATCGGGAATGGTTTTCCGAATTCTTTGACAAGGTGAGCCAAAGGAAAACCTTGATATACGACATCTGGAAGCTCGGAAGGAGAATAAATTTCGCCATAACGATTCAACCGAATGTGCGCCGCCTTAAAATACTCCTTTCGACGGTCGTCGATCATCTCTAAGGCGACCAGCTGATGAACCGCCTTCTTGAAAGTACTCTCCAGAAGAGGACCGACCATCTGATACACCAACGCCGTATGGACAGGAGAGTTAAGGAATTCGCGGATAACTCTTTCATCAGGGTTCCTACCGTATCGATCCCTAAGTCCACTAAGAGGGACGTCCTTTTCATACTCTTCCAATGAAGCTTGGAGACTTGATACTTGAGATTCTAGCTCACTGATTCGAGCCGTACTCTGAAATTGGAATTCCTCTAACTTTTTAGCCATTTGATTGGCTTGCTCTTGAGCACGGGAAATCTCCATAATCCTATTTATGATCTCTTGATCTTCAGTCCCAGTAGCACGAGTCTCTACGACTGGAACGGAAGAAGATGTTGAGGGACCAACCTCTGAACCAGAAAACTTACGAAGTAGAGCTTTATTTTTCTCATCTAGAAACTCACATTGCTGTTTCCACAGTGCAGTTTCATATGCGTATGAGGCTAAACAAGTCTTAGTCTGAAAAAGCAAAGGGGTAAAACAAGAAATAAGTTAGCAAGAATATCTTCGAAATAAAGAATATCCTATAAAGCGAGCTTAAAAGAATTTACCTTTTCAGCATAAAGAGAAGCTCGCTGAAATTTCTCCAGAGGATCCTTACGGAAAAGTTTGTTCAAATCACGAGTAAAAACCCCGGATAAGAGAACGCGAGTCGCCTTATCGACCGCATTCTCGCTTTCATCATGGACAAGAGAATCTTTCTCAGAATAACCAGCGGCTCTCTTCCCCTCTAAATGATCTTCGATCATTTCAACCAGGGTAGGTTTCGGATGATTGTCACCAAGTAAAGAAAGATCATTGCCAGAACGACCATAATAGCTCCTTTTTCTCCCCACCGGGTTGTCGCTAGGATGAGGCATCGACGAAGTACGACATCCACGAATTCCCAAGGATGTTCTAAGTTGAAGGGGGGGATAACCAGGTCCAGTTCCTTGACGAACAGGGGAATCTTGGGAAGAATCTGGAGACTCCTCTCCATTCTCCTTGGACTCATGATTCAACTCCAGCTTTCTCTTCCGAGAAACTCTCTGCTCGATCGGGTTGTTCTCTATAGATTTAGAGGATTTGGACAACACCATTTTTCCTTTTGAAGAATGTCGAGAATTTTCTACCATATGAGCTGAAAAAGAAATGAAAAGTTAGTCTTTCTATATAGAAGACATCGTCATAATATTAAGCTAAAAAGAAATGCTTACCCAGTGATTCCAAGGATGAACTGATTGGAAAAGTATGAGCACTCAATCCCGCTTTACGAAGGAAAGCTTCCCCAATCAGAAGAGCACTCTGATATTTGTTTGCACGCATATCGGGGATTTCAGCGATAAACTGAGCATCGTCAGGAATAAATTCACCAGTCGGCAAGCGACCTCCGTATACCCATTTGAAATCATGATCCCACGAGAAGGGTATAGTCGAACCATCCGCCGAACGAAGATGAGGTGGGGGGCGAACAAAGAAAAAGTGAGATTTCCAAAAAGGGTTGCTAGAAACGGGGGCGTCGAAGATCGCTCGACTAGGTCTCTGACTGGCGAAAAAATACCCGCGATTAGAAGAACTGGAAATGTTGAACCGGAAAAGTTGTGTAAAGTTACAAAAGGAAGGTTTAAACCCTTTCGCAATCATCAGGACAGAAAAGCAAAACAGGAAAGCCACGGAATTTGGAACTAATTGTGTCAAGGACACGCTAAATATTTTCAGGATATCAAGGAAGAGGGGAGACAACGGAAGACGGAGGCCGCTATTAAAGTGAGCCGTATAAAAGGCGCGACATCCTTCCGGTGGAGAAGTGACCCTATCAGAAGGGGAAGGAAGAATTATCTCGGAACCCTCCGGGAAATATTTGGCATAATTGTTCACGACCTCCGGAAAAGTATCCACCGTATAAGCACAAGCTAGGTCCTCAATTGGTTCAGAAATCTGAGGAGCAGTACCTTTGCCCTTTTTGGCTCGGGCAGCAACCTCTGTGTCAGAAAGGATCTGTACCTTAAAAGTATCCTCTATAGGAACAACGAATTCATAAATTGCAGATTGTTCGCCCAAAAGATTAGAGCGCAACTCTTCCTCGTTATTAGGAGCAACATTCTCCCTCGAGGAAGAAGAAGATTTTCTCAAAGAAGCCATATATTCAGACTCTCGAAGGATATAAGTCGATAAAAGGAAAACTTTATATGACGAACGACTAAGCGAGAAAATGACTACGAACTATAAGCAAGTATAAAGGAAAAATGACGAACTCAAAAGTCACCTATTTATACTAAGATGAGAAAAGACGTTTCGAACTCATCACAATTAATCACATTCCCGCCAAAAACGGAAGGAGATGAAAAGCCTCCAGAATAGACGCGTGGCGATTCGTAATCGGACCGAGAAAACGACTATCTATGATATGTAGCACTCTTTTCCTTACTTAAGATTTTTTCCCACAGGGTTTTTTCTTAAGAAAGGTTTTTAACGAGGCTCCATTCAAAGAAAATAAACAGTCGTAAAGAATTATCTACTTCTACGAGCTTCTTTTATCTATACGCTCGAAGAAGTGAGGGAGTACTGATGGGGGCTATTTCGCACCCTACATACTGTACGGATCGACTAAAGAACATGAGATCGGTTCGACCAAATTAGACAGTTCGGGATCATCTTATCGACCCGGCCGAATACAGCTCTCTTCGACTAGAAGACTATATTCCGGACCCAAGAAGGATATTTGGGCCGAGTCCTATTAGGACTATGTTTCCTTGTAACGCTAGGTTTAGCATGATATAAATACCTAGTTAATCATTGTATTAAACAACTCCGAAAACTCTGAATCACAAGGCAAATACGCCATTGAATTCTGCATAAACTCCACAACTCACTATTATTCAATAAAAAAAAGAGCTTTCTCTTCATATTTGTGTATTCTTTGCGTTGGTTTAAGTATTTACTTTTTGTTCTTAAGATATTGTTTTTCCTTGAGATTGATCCATCCTGAATAAAGTAACAGAGCCCTATAATATATATATATATATATATTGAAAACTCCCAATATCACAAATTCACTGATACCATTAACCCGACGAAATCAGGTTAAATCAACGTGCAACAATTTAAGTTTGGGGGTGTGATAACTCCATGAAAATAGAGTTATCGCGTGTACTTTTTAGGCTTAAATGAGTGTTTTGCATGAATAATTGTGAGTCATTTGGGATTTTATTGCATATTTCACTTTTTAGAGTTGATTCACGAGTTTAATCAAGTTTTGAGGATAATCCTTGATTTTTTATACTAATTCGATATATTTTCTTGTAGGAGATGAAGTGAACCAACAAAGTTTGAAGTCAATTGAGAATGATCATTTTAAAATGTTGAGGGTGTCAATGATACAAAGAAATGAAGGTAGGGGCTGGAAATGCAATTATAGGCCAATCTTGATAAAGCTGAACATACTTATGCGGTAGAACACACTTGATAAAGTTAAATGGGCTGGCCCAACTGAGAGGAATAGATGGCTGAAGAGTTGGTGATTTAATAAAAAATCCATTAGCAAGAAGACTCCTACGATACATGTAGGGGTGTTCGCGGTGCGGTTTATTGCGGTTTTACACTCGCCTAAACCCGACCCATTATTTGCGGATTTTTAATACTCAAGACCAAACCCAACCCAATAAGTCTAGAGATTGCACTTTGCGGTCCCTTCGGGTTGGGGCGGGTTGGGGCGGTTTTTGCGGTCTTTGCTTTTTCTAATTTAATGAAGTTTTTTTTTGGAGACTTTACTTTAATTTATTATCACTTATTATTTCGTTATTGTAGTTCTATCTAAGAATAAAATTCTTGAATGTTTCATAATCATAGGAATACTACTTTTTCATAATTTCTAGCTTTAATTTGTTAACCTATTTAAAGTCTATATTTGCTATATAAAATCAATAATTGTTATTCAAATACAAAACCGAACAAGACTTTTTCAAACAATAAACAAAAATTGAAAATACTTTAATTATTAAAGTTGATATTGGTAGTTGTCAATCGATAGAATTTAACTTGGATTGTTAATAAATTGTGTCGAGTAATTTTAGGGGACAAATTACGTTTTGGGGTTGAGATGGTAAATTAAAAGTTTGTATGTGCTTAAATTATATTAAATAATAAAACACAATTTGTTATTTTATATATATGCGGTTGGGTGCGGTTTATGCGGTTTTTTAAAATATAAACCCGAACCCGATCATAATTTGCGGTTTTTTGTTCACAAAGCCCAAGACCAACCCATTCATCGTTCAACCCGCAAATTGCGGTAGGTTTGGGTTGGGCCGATCGGTTGGGGCGGTTTGACGATTTTATTGAACACCCCTAGATACATGGGAGAATAAGTAAAGAAGAAGGAAAGATATAAAAGGAAAAAGAAAAAGGAGAACAAGACACGCTGCATCAGAGGAGAAAAGAACATGCATCACATATTGGCTTTTTTTCTCTAATGCTAATTTTGATTAGAGAAAACTATGAACTCTTTTCTTGTTGATTTCGTTATTTTATTAGCATGAACTAATTTCGTTTAGTCTAGGGAGTTCACGGATCCACGTTATGCGAATAATGTTTTATTTTTTTTTCTAGTTTTAATTCGGTGATTTTCGATTTCTACTTATCGATATTCGTTTATCTAATTTTGTGCTAATTACCGTTAAATTCACTGATCACCTATTTGATTGTTTACTTTTCTTGATTGAACCTGGGAAGGGAATATTGAGAATAGAAGAGGAATTAGATAGTGGGTTGTTTGTTAGGATAGGAATATACCGACACTCCCATATCCAAATTAGGTTATAAGATTCATGCATGTTATTAATTATACTAACTTAGTGGGTTGTTTGTTAAAGTTAGTATAGTTAATAACATGCATGAATCTTATAACCTAATTTGGATATGGGAGTGTCGGTATATTCATATCCTAACAAACAACCCACTATCTAATTCTTCTTCTATTCTCAATATTCCCTTCCCAGGTTCAATCAAGAAAAGTAAACAATCAAATAGGTGATCAGTCAATTTGACGGTAATTAACACAAAATTAGATAAACGAATATTGATAAGTAGAAATCGAAAATCACCGAATAAAAACTAGAAAAGAAAATAAAACATTATTCGCATAACATGGATCCGTGAAATCCCTAGGCTAAACGAAATTAATTCATGCTAATAAAAATAACGAAATCAACAAGAAAAGAGTTCATAGTTTTCTCTATCAAAATTAGCGGAAAATAGCCAATATGTGATGCATGTTCTTTTCTCCTCTGATGCAGCGTGTCTTGTTCTCCTTTTTCTTTTTCCTTTTATATCTTTCCTTCTTCTTGACTTATTCTCCCATGTATCGTAGGAGTCTTCTTGCTAATGGACTTTTTATTAAATCACCAACTCTTCAGCCTTCTATATCTCTCAATTGGGCCAGCCCATTTAACTTTATCAAGTGTGTTCTGCCGCATAAGTATGTTCAGCTTTATCAAGATTGGCCTATAATTGCATTTCCAGCCCCTACCTTCATTTCTTTGTATCATTGACACCCTCAACATTTTAAAATGATCATTCTCAATTGACTTCAAACTTTGTTGGTTCACTTCATCTCCTACAAGAAAATATATCGAATTAGTATAAAAAATCAAGGATTATTCTCAAAACTTGATTAAACTTGTGAATCGATTCTAAAAAGTGAAATATGCAATAAATTCCCAAACGACTCACAATTATTCATGAAAAACACTCATTTAAGCCTAAAAAGTACACGCGATAATTCTATTTTCACAGAGTTATCACACCCCCAAACTTAAATTGTTGCACGTTCTTGATTAATGACACTAATTTCGACACAAACGTCAACCGACTTCAACATTTATCATCATGCATTCAAAGTTAAACTCCAAACCAATAATTTCAAAACGTTATGCACTTTATCATGCAATTCCTGCGTGTGTGTGTGTATACATAATACAAGAATGTCGGAATCACTTAGATCACTATAGCTTCGAAATCATTGAGCCTAATTGCATGAATTCCTCACATGCCAAATAAATTCTCTATTTTCTTAGGTTATCATACCAATCACTAAGTTCTAGCAAAGCTTTCAGTTGAAGTTATTGACTCCTTTAAGTTCGAACTTTCACCTAGCAAAAATTTTTTTTTTTTTTTTTTTTTTGAGGTAGAACTTTAGTAATATTTAGCACCACTCACACTCATAACTCGTTCTAAAGAAGCAGTCAAAATAGAGGAGTGCAGAATAGTTTAATCAATGCACCAATATATCGTTCATCTCATCGCAGTCAAGTTAGAGGAGTGCAAGTATAAGTCTCAAACGATGAGATTTTTCAGGTCTCATACAAGTGAGATTATTTTCTTTGAATTTATCTTAATGTTCTTCAGTCATTTGCTTCATTTGGTTTTTGTTAAAGTTATCCTTCCCCCCAAACTTAGACAAAACTATTACTAAGATCCTTAGCATTTTAACCCTCGAATCTAGAGATTAGGTAGGCAAGGAAGGATTTCTTAAGCTCTATTCTAACTATAATTCTCTAACGTCATCCTAAATTCTCGATTATGTATTCGTGCTTAAGATGTGCAGGAAAAACAGTCAAAAATACATAAAATGTTTAAAAACTATAGTTCGAAGTCAACCTAGCATGCACGAAGTAAATACGACCCCCTCCCCAAACTTAAAACAAACAGTGTCCTCATTGTGACGTAAACAAACGAGTTTAAAACATGCCAGACTAACCAGTCAAGAAAGACGAGAATATGCACATGCAGACGGTAATAAAACCACCAACAAAATATAACAGAGATCAGTAGAAATAATATGTCCCTACGAGTCTGTGTCTGGCGGTCTCCTGCATGTCCTTCCATCCTAAGCATCATCCTCGGGACCAGACTCAGCATCGTCGGTAATGTCGGTGTAGCCAATCTCGCAATCGTCCTCAGTTGCGAAAGGTGGCAATGGTGGTAGCTGGACACCTCGGCTCTGCAACTCGGCTGTTTGGAGTGTCTCAATCCGCTGGAAGCCGGTCTGCATGTAAGCAAAAAGAAATTTAAGTTGCTTCTCCATGCCATCAAGCCTCTGTGGCATTGTTCTCGCTCTTGGGGTGGGTGTCGAAGAAGATGTCGTCCCCCGATTCGAAATAGTTCGTGCACTCTTAGGGTTCCAATACGATTTGCCAAATACCTTAAACCAGGTTTTATAATCGAAGACATTTTTTAATTTTACCACTCCAGCACCGTCACCTCTCTGCACCCCAGCTTGAATACAGAGACAAAAGATAAGGGAAGGGAACCAAAATATTTGGGATCCTTCCTTTGTTGCATTCCGGATAATGCCTTCGTAGATTAACCCTCCGATGCCAACGGTGTGTTCCTTCATGAGGGAATAAATGAGACGGGACTTGTCTTCCGATATATTGCTGTAGGAGTGAGCGATGCCTTCAAAAATTCTCCCGTCGCCAGTAAGACTGTGCCCGAGAGACAAATGAACTCCACAATATTTTTCATGTCTTGACCTTAGTTGCGTCGGGAGTTTGGGAGACATTTGCATAGAATTCTCTTACGATGTCGCCCTCAATCTCTGTCGGTTGTTTAATGAAGTTCATCCATCCCCATTTTTTAAATAACCCAAAAAAGTCGAGGAAACTCTCGTTGTTACATTCCACACCCCTCTCCGTGATAAATGTCCTCGTAACCTCATGCGCATCAAAAAAATCTCTCTTGAGCTTTCGGGATAACAAACTTATCGCTGTCAAATCCGTCCGTCTGCCCATGTTTATCTTTAGCACAACCAGGCTTCTTCTTAGATGTGATAGAAAAGGCAAGCCGTTTTTTTTTTCTTCTAAAAATTTTTTTTTTTTTAGGCCATGGCTCAATCCAATTTGAGCCGTGGCCTTCTGAATCTGGAATTTTCTTTTTCTTTTTTTTGCTACTCGAAATTGGACCATGGCTTGAAGAATCTGGAATGTATTCACTTTGTTGTTCGAAATTGGGCCATGGCTCGACTCAAGTTGTGCCATGGCTTGAAGAGTCTGGAATTTTTTTCACTTTTCTGTTCGAAATTGGGCCATGGCTCGACTCAAATTTGAGCCATAGCTTGCTGAATCTGGAATTTAATAACTTTTTCTGCTCGAAATTGGACCATAGTTTGATTCAGTTAGAGCCATGGCCTAATGCTTCTTCTTCTCCAATATGACCATTGTCCATTCCATTAATAATTCATCTCCTCGTCACTCTGCACCGTGATACGCCTGCAAAACACGACAAAAACATAACCACAGATCACACTAAGACCAAACAAAAATGAAAAAAACCGCTAAAACGCAAAAAACAAAAACAAAAACTTGGGTTGCCTCCCAAGAAGCACTTAGTTTTATGTTTAGCTCGACTTGATACTGATGTTTAGTTCTAAGACCACCGAGGTCTATTCATTCACAATTTCTCCACCCAAGTAATGTTTGAGACGTTGTCCATTTACTTTGAATCGTCTTCCGGTCTCGACTTCAGCTATCTCCACGGCACCATGTGGGAATGAGTCTATGACGACAAAAGGTCCAGACCATCGAGATTTTAGTTTTCCAGGAAAAAGTTTGAGACGCGAATTGAAAAGGAGCACTAATTGACCTGGTTCAAACAACTTGGTTGTAATTGTCCTGTCATGCCATTTCTTTGTCCTCTCTTTGTATAGTTTGGCATTCTCATAGGCTATGTATCGAAACACATCAAGTTCGTTCAGTTGCATCAAACGTTCATTTCCTGAAAGTTCCAAACTCATGTTCAAGTTGCAAACAACCCAAAAGGCTTTATGCTCAAGCTCTAATGGTAGTTGACATGCTTTTCCAAAAACTAACCTATACGGCGACATTCCAATTGGCGTCTTAAAAGTCGTTCTGTATGCCCAAAGAGCATCATCTAACTTCCTTGACCAGTCTTTTCTTGACTGTTTTTTCTAAGATCTTCTTGATTTATCGATTAGAGATCTCTACTTGCCCATTCGTCTGCGGATGGTATGCAGTTGCTACTTTACGCCGCCCACCATATTTTGCTAAGACAGCGTTGCGGTATTTTACTCACGCAAATAAACGCAAGTGCACGTATCGAACAAGTAATATAGAGTAAGTATAAGAGTATCGTCGCCACAGGGACTTGACTAATATCTACCAATTTCAATTCCTAATTTACTTTTAATCTGGTTCCTAATTCAAATATGCTTTTGAGTTTTAATTAACTAGATTAACTAAATAATTTAACTAATCTAAATACTTGGATTGAGTTCGAATAATAAGAAGAGAAACCTAGGTTTATAATCCACTATGTTATATATCGATTGCTCAATTGAGATTTTCGTAGTTATTGTGGTGACAAGAGTGCTACCCGATGATTCAAGTATATTCCGATGTATCTTCCGAATTACGTAAGAACCTAATGTATTATCCAAATCGACTCTATTCATAGGTGATTCATATATAACACAAAGCATTAAACACGAACCTCATGTAACGGATATAAACTCCTTAAATATATTTCTATCCTAAGGGTCGTTTACTATTAAATTTCCTATCTAATCCTAATCTCCCTTTTTCAAGTTCAAAAAAAATATTAAATCTAACAACTAGGTGATCAATCAAGTTGTAAGCATAGAGAACGAAATTAAATTAAACACAAGAATTGCCCCTAACTACGATTAATCCAATAAAAATAATCGAAGTAACATAGTTTCATAAAAACCCTAAATCCTAAAGAATTAGTTCATGATAAATATATGAAGAAAAATAATAAAGAAAAACAAATATGAGTTCATGTGGTTTTATAGACAAAACGATGAATCCGAGATAAAGATCTTCAATATTGCGTTCTTCTTGCTTTGGTGATCTTTAAGACTTCTCTTTTTTCTTCTTCAATATCTCTCCAACTAGATCTTTGATGTTGTAGGTGTATTCTATGAGAAAAGTATGTTTATAGCTGATCAAAGGTGTGTCATTTCGTGACCTAGAAGTCCTTATATAGATCTAGCAAGTTAAGTCCAAGTAGGAGACTTTGGGCCCAAGTATTCTCTTAAAATCCCGCTGAAAATCGCGTTAGCTTTGCGCAACAGTTTTGCAAGTGACATAACTTTCAACTCCGAACTCCAAATCCAGATCCGCAAAATCTGTGGTGTAGCTAACTCATTCCTCTACATCAT
The DNA here is from genome assembly GCA_003313485.2 of Penstemon barbatus. Taxonomy (NCBI): domain Eukaryota; kingdom Viridiplantae; phylum Streptophyta; class Magnoliopsida; order Lamiales; family Plantaginaceae; genus Penstemon; species Penstemon barbatus. The sequence continues at coordinate 62,902,031 of CM064879.1, read as the reverse complement.
AGTCGAAATTCAACTTCATTGGAGCTTCCTTGAAAGAGTTATGATCCTCGGATTGCATAATAACATTTCTGACAGCTTTTTCCTTCTTCATTTGTTGCACTACTTGACTTCATTTGATCTTTAATTCGTTGTTCTTCACTTCCAATCAAGTCCTTAGATCCAAAATAGCTTAGTCCTACAAATATGAACACAATATATAATAAAATACCTCAATTTATGCACAAAATAATCAAACCAATATGACTCAAATGACAAAACACAAAACTAACCAAAATTGCCTAAAATTCTACCAAAACTCTAATAAAAGTAATCGAATGAGTAAAGGAAATAGACTTGATAACACTGTTTTCACATAGTTATCACAAGGCCATGTGTCCTGCAAATTCCCGAGAATTTCGAGTTTATATTCGATTGCATAATATTAAAAGTATTTTGGTTGTATTCAAAACTTTAAAGGAAAATATACATTTTTCATATCATAATTTATTTTTACAGTTCTTCCGCGTTCAACGCAACGTGTCCTGTAAATTTCCGAGAATTTCGAATATATATTCAATTCCATAGTATAGTATTAATAGTATTTTTGGTTGTATTCATAGGGTGGGACCACACTAATTTTGTTCTAGAATTTTTTGAAGCAAAATTGTCACTTTGGAGTTCTTAACACTTGTCTTCTTGAGTAAAAGGACTTTGCACAAGCCCTTTGAATTATAACAATTACAAGGGACAGCACATTGCCACTAGGTAATGACTATAAAATCATATTGTAAATATTTAAACTCCGAAAATTGCTTAGAGATTTTAAGTCATCAGATAGGAAATAGGAATATTATAATTAAATTGTTCTCATTATTATTTTTTTTGAAAGTATTTAAGACTTTCCATGTAAAACAGTTGAGATTTAAATTTGTACATTTTTAATTAGAATCCATGAACTAAATAGGCATAAAATTATCAATATAATTTTGAATTCATGAACTTGTTCAACCTGTTAAACCGATGGTTCAACTAATATGAAGTTACAAAAATTCTATAACTATGCATGTTGTAGCTAGAGCTACAACTAATTTCCAATTTGACATTAAGTTACATAATTGTTACAACATGGTTAAAATATAATTGAATAGTGAAGTTAAATCAGTTGAAGACTGTCAAATTGTGATAACTTTTGTTATAATTTGTACTTTCTTTTTCTTTCTTTTTCCTTTTTTTTTTCTTTTTTTTAATTATAATAACATTATCAATCTTTTTAGATAATTATATATTTACATATATATATATATATATATATATATGTATATATATATAATGTAATTAATTTAAAAGAAATTTTGCAATTGGGACTGAAATTGCTTCAAACTTGTAATACTATACCATGGAATCGAATATAATCTCGAAATTCTTGGAAATTTATAGGACACGTGACCTTGAACGCGGAAAGAACTGTAAAAGTAACGTATGGTATAAAAAATATTTCTCCTTTAAAATTTTGAATAAAATCAAAAATACTTTTAATACTATACTATGGAATCGAATATAAATTTCAAATTCTCGGAAATTTGCACACGTGGCCTTGAACACGGAGAGAACTGTAAAAGGCAAATTAATTTTTCACGCAATTGACTGTGATTCATTATTGGTAGATTCTTCTCCATTTTAATTAGACTCCGGTCTTGAATTCTATTTACAGCAAAAAATAATTATTTCATGTAGTAAAATCGACAATTGGTCGTTAAATTGGCATAAATATTGTTAAAAGAATACTTCGACTCAAAATATTTTGTAAGAACTAACATGACAATGTACTACGATAAATTCAAAATGTGTAATATAAATAAATAAATAAGTTAAAATTTAGTTGTATGCTACATGTTTCTTTGTACTAGATCATGCATATTCTTTACACTCCAATTTCATAGGACCAAGTATTTGACAAAAGTTGTTTAATTTGTTTAGGTTTATAGAGATAAAATAAATAAAAAATTTTTATTTTTCTAATATGGTAGTTTTCTTTTAGAGATTATGGGAAAAAAACTAGAAGTATAATAATTAGGGGTGGAAGTAGGATTGTCCATTGAGAAGGATCTATTAGGTTCGACCAGATTTTATTTTAGTCGAACTCGAATAATTGTTGAGCTGAGTTAATTTGAACAATATATAATATTAAACCCGATCAATTTATGAGCTGAATTTGAGCCTAATGAAATTCAACAAGAATAAAATTCGAATAAATAAATATTTTAATTTACGACAATATCTTCTAAGGTGTGGTCAAAAATTACAAACATCTCCCCGTCCTTCAAGTATCATAGATTAGAAAAGGCCAACATAATTTACGGGGTTTGGTCAAACTAACAAAAATAGTGAAATGTCATTTTTATTCCCCATATAAAAGCAAAAAGTTACAATAACACCACAAAACTAGGTCAAATTATCAAAAAACTCTCTTCATTGTTGGAAATTACAATAACACCTCTCATTTTCATTTATCCTTTCAATTCCTACCTTTTTCAGTTGATGTTATTGTTTCGCATTCTAACATGTTTGATATTATTGTTGTCAAGTCTAAGAGAGTTGTATAATTGAGTTAGGCTTTATTACAATACATGAGATAAAACTCTATTAATGGTGATCCAAACCCTAGGAAACTCAGATGACTATGACCCAGGCCAGGGTTGGCCTAGTGATTAGGCAATTTGGATGGTCACCTAGGTCGCCCTTGTGTAGAAGAAACCTATATTTCTCACACATAAACAAGAAAAGTAGAGTCGACAAAATCCGTAAAATCCATCATTCAAGTTTGACTTAATTTTCTTATCATGTTTAAGATAGTTAAATTTGATATTTGAATGAGTCGAGCTAAGAATAACTGTTGATTTTTATCCAATCGAATCTGAACGATTTGACCCTGCAGTGAGTAAACAGGATATAACTAATTCGATCCAAGTGCGAAATTTTGTGGGTACCGAGGCCGCTACCCCCTACCCATATAACTGAATCCAGACCTAGTTAGTAGACCTAGGAATAATGAACTTACAACATGACTCAACCTTGGTCAAACCCAAACCCGACCTATCCTAAATTGTTCATTTCTTTTTTGATGTTGTTGATAATGGTACCGTTATATCCAATTTTAAATTAATCTCTAAAGTATATGGTGATACGGTTATTTAAACTTCTAATTTTTTTTATTTTTAAAAGAATAATTTTGGTTTAAAATAACGAACTAATTTGAGATAAACTATGCATCATCCGTATTTATTTATAATGCAACTAAAATATGTAAGTAGAATAATATTTTTCAAGTTTGATCAAATTTCGGGAATGTTATTGTAATTAACCCTTTTAATTTTTTTTTATTTACTTTACTGGACTATATTTACAGTTCGGAGCGAATAGTGCAAATGATTAACCCTTTTAATTAATTATCACTAGTATGACCAAAACCAAAGGGAAATTTAAAGTCACGGAAAGAGTATATATTACTACTAGAATTTGCAATTGTCTTTTTAAAATTCAAATTATTTGCAATTTAAGTTCCAATTTTAAATTATGTCACATTTTGGACTTTTGTCGTTCATGTCAATCCTTGATCTAAATTTATGTGCAAAGAGTGCGACTGTGTAGTATTTTTTCTTCCTACATTAGTTTATATCCATGTTATAAGTTGTATATTTAATAATTTTAATAAAAATATACTTAATAAGTTAACAGATTTTGAAAAATTAAAATTGTGTTTAATTTTATTTTGGATTGTGTAGATATTCTGTAAGGTCTGGGTTAGTGACATCAAACCATGACAAAATTATTTGTTTTATAAGTCAATTTATGGTGTAATTGGTTAATTTAGCTTATTAAATAATAATAATTTTATTCAAAATTTGGGATGGGAGTGTTTTAATATCAATACATTTGGTTGGTAGGCCTATTTCTCGAGAGTTTCAGCTTTGAAAATTGATAAAAATAAATATACATTAAATTTGCGGTTTAAACAAAAAGAGAAGGCCCAAATTGAAAATAAAACAAAAATAAGGCCCAAACTTCAGTTTTTTTCTTCTTTTTAGAACAGGCCCAAACTTCAGTTGCATTTCAGTTATTTGGAGGTCCAGTAATTTACTGAACATAATAGGCATGCGCCGCATGCCAAACAGACTACTATTAATTATAATTTATTTTAACAGGACTACTATTAATTATAATAATCACATATGAATTGATTAGGGCTGTCAATGGGCGGATTTCAATCCGGATCCGTTCGAATTCGGTTCGATTTATTAGGATAATTGTCCGATTAGAGATTCGATGGACCTGATCCGATTATAAAGATCCGAAATTCGAAACTCATGGAGCTAATATGAATTTAGGTCGATCCGATCCGTTAAAGATCCGTATTCGACAATAAATAAAAAGAAAGATATATATACAAAATGATTTATAAAAATAAGTATCATTAATAATATTTCAACATCAATTTAAGAAGATAGTAATTTATAATTCGTTTATAAATTTATTTAAACCAATAGAATCATTCTACAAATATGAATATAGTAAAGAAACTTTGAAAATGTGAGCTAAAATTAAATAAAATTGAAAAGATAATAAACTTGTTTTAGAAAAAAAAAATATTAATTTAACTTATTAAATACAAATTTATTGGATCCGAAAAATATCCGATATCTGGCCAAATCCGACCAAGATCCATTGGATTCAAAAAATCTAGATCCGAGCAAGATTCGAATCCGACAGAATTCGATCCGATATAAATGAAGCCTAATCTGGACGAACCTGGTCCGATCAGAATCCGACCAATTGACAGCCCTAGAATTGATGCAATATGTATTTTAATGATTTCAATGCTAAACTTTATTTAATTATTCTCAAATGTAAATCAATTAATTTTTTAAATGTCAGAGTTAATAGGTGCATGATAAATTCTAACACAATAATGATAAAATTGAAAAGGAAAGTAAATTGAAAATTTTGACGCTTCGTCATGCATATTTCTTAATCTTAACTTTAGTCATTAGATTATTTTTTCAGTAATGTCAAAGGCTTCTTTTGGTAAATGTAAATTGAAAGAGGAATAAAATTAAAATAACTTATTCATTTTTTTTGGTATGAAAAATAACTTATTCAAATTGGCAGACTTCCATCACTGCTTTTTATTAGTATTATAAATGGAAAAAGAAAGGGGACTTTACATCATTGCTAGATAATAAAATTAGCGGGGATTGTTTTTGTAATTCTTTTCTTAATAAAACAAACTTCAAATATAAATTCCCAAACATTGGATAATGGAATTTCTTTAAAAGAAATGTGTTTCCTCAATATTACTGGAAATTCTAGCAAGCTCAAACCTTATTTTCGAAATCAAAATTATTTACAAAATAATTGCAACTCAATAATTGCAAATGTGCTCAAAGACAATTCAGGAAAATACCGTTTTCATATTAAATACAATATAAATAAGTTATCATAAAAGCGTAATTTATGTAACGTCCGCGACGTTTGTAACGTTTTTTCTAAAAAAATTATTCTGCCCCTATTATGGATCAATAAATATGTCAACTATTTTCAAACAATGTAACCAATTTACAATTACAATATATAATACGATCTTGATTTCTCTCGATGTTTTGTGCAGATCAATGTTATTCTTAAATTTACAGCGTGTGTTATAGATTGAAGAGCAAGAATTTTGCCTTTCCCAGTATAACATTTTACGCAAAATTAATACGTCAGTGTTTTTTATATTTTAATTATAATTATAATTTTGTATTTGAATAAAAAAAATCGTACGTTTCTCACATAGAGTTTGCCAAACTTTAATTTGGTCGCCTTAAGCAAATGTGAAATCTTTATTCCATCTTTTTTACAATTTCTAGAAGCATAAAGCAACATGTTATGCCATAGAATCTTTAGATTGATTCCTTAAATTAAAATAGATACTCAACAAGTTGAAAAAGTACTAAAAAAAATATTTATATAGATCTTCACAATTAAAGATGCATTCTCCACCGCCAGATTTGCTGTCCCAATATTACTAATATTCTTGAAACATAGATATGATATTGAAATAGATTTCACATTAGTTAAATTTAAATTAAAAGAGCTCACGTTACAACTTTGTCAGACATGTGAAACATTATATGGGCAATTCTTGGCTGAACGACAAGGATGTCTATTGTCTCCAACTTAATTAATAAGTCTAAGAAATGGGAGAAAAAAAAATATTTGCGGCAATATGTTTATAATTATTGTTTATTTTATATTATATAATCTTGAATATTTCTTTTATGTTGTTTTAATCATGAAAATGGTATTATGTTAATTAGTGAAAGACAGAAGATATTCGTGCGTCAGTAGTTGTGCGCATATGATGTTAATTTATGCACTTGAATACAAAACATTTTTACTATATTTTGGTTCACATCAGTCTTCTAATTAATTCATGGCCCAGTTAATTAATTTTGACCAGGCTTTATTTAATCTCCCAATTAAATAGCCCAATTAATTAACTAGTCTCCCAATTAATTAATTCTGACTCTAAGTCTAATTAATTAACTATTCCTTTAATTAATTAAATCCAACTTAATTAATTAACTCACAAATTAAATTCCAATTCAATTTATGATCCTGATCCAATTCCAATTGGATCCTATTTTGTTCCAATTAGGTCGACTCACCCATAATAATCGACCCAATCGATTATTCACCCAGTCGATCCAGTCGACTCGATCGTTCTTATTTCCTCGCTTTCGCTTCATGTGTATTGTGTATGCCCCCATAAGTTCACCACATAATTGGCCGTGGGTTATAATTAAATATTATTTAATTATTCGAGTAAGACTTACTCTAAATCAATCGAACACTCTGTCGATTGATCATTCCAAAATTAGCACCCCTGCCCAATTTGGGAATTCTCCCACACTCCACGGTCGATGTCCAGCCACAAGCCCATGGAGCACAATCACTGGTGAATTAATTTAGTGAACCTTTTATCATTTATAATTTCCATATACGACATAATCTCTCCATCGATCAATCTCCCAGTCGAGACTTAAGGATATGGTCTTTCATCGGATTCCCTTTTCTTTTGTCTTGACCTTATGTACTCTGATCTCGAAATAAATTCTCTTTGACTTAATCTTTATGAGCTACTTATATAAAGTCGTCAGATACCTTGGCCAAGGATTTTACCAGAATTAATTTCTCACAGAAATCCATAGGAGAATTTCCCAACCTATCAAGTCGGGTCAATGGATCCTTTGTTGATGATATGAATTTGCATACGAGTTCCTCTATACCCAATATGAGTCCACAGAGACTTTCTGGCGATCCCCAGTCAGTCTGAACTCATATAAAAGCATAGACGTTCTCGCACCAGATAAACCCTATCACCTCAAGTAGTTAGGGATCGTTCTTCATATACTATTATAAATTTGGAATAACTTCAACCTCGATATGCGACTACCGCTTCCATGGTGAGTTATTCCCTAATTGGGGTATTCAGTGCGCTTCCCATCCCAGCAAGCCACCCACTTATGTCTATCGACCATCCCAGTCACGCTCGTGGACCCCAGCGTTCTCCAGTTCATCGGAGTATACACAATAGTGAGAGTCTAACCGAATCCAACGATGTCCTATCTCGATTGGATTCTACGACTCTTGAATATGTTCTAGATCACGGCCTTGGAGATCAGTCCACGGGTTGTCCCATAACCCTATGATCTAAGGAATTCTATCCTTATGCATAGATAATTATTACATAAGATAAAGTTGACCATTTAATAATGTGCATTTATTAATCGAAATTGAATAGTTCCTTATTTATTACAATAAATGCTAGCCATACAGCTGGCTTGCAGGACACTATTTCTATCAATCTCCCACTTGTCCTAAAGCCAGTCTTTTATGTTCTTGAGTCCCATCTTATGCAGATGTTTCTCAAATGCCTTTTGAGGCAGAGGCTTCGTCAGCGGGTCCGCAGTATTATCTTCTGAGTCGACACGTTCCATCTTAAAGTCTCCTCTATCAATGATATCTCTTATCACGTGGTATCGTCTTTGTACGTGCTTGGATTTCTGATGAGATCTCGGCTCATTTGCTTGCGCTATTGCCCCATTGTTATCATAGAAGATAGTAATGGGCTCAGCGATGCTAGGTATCACATCCAGTTCCTGGATGAAGTTCCTCATCCAAATACCTTCCTTTGCTGCATCACTCGCAGCAATGTATTCAGCTTCGGTGGTTGAATCCGCGGTTGTTTCTTGCTTGGAGCTTTTCCAGCTAACCGCACCACCATTGAGGCAGAATACATATCCTGATGTCGACTTGAAGTCGTCTACATCACATTGTAAGCTCGAGTCTGTATAGCCTTCCAATTTCAATTCTCCTCCACCGTATACCAAGAACAATTCCTTAGTCCTTCTCAGGTACTTCAGAATTTCCTTTACGGCTATCCAGTGCTGCTCACCTGGATCAGACTGGTAGCGGCTTGTAACGCTTAAAGCGTAGGCTACGTCTGGTCTAGTACATAACATACCATACATTATGCTTCCTATCGCGGATGCATATGGTACTCGAGACATATTGCTTCTCTCTTCAGGCGTCTTTGGGGCCATAGACTTAGAGAGTGCAATCCCATGTCTCATTGGAAGCAATCCTCTCTTGGATTCTTCCATATTAAATCTTTTCAAGATTTTATCTATGTACTGGGATTGGGAGAGGCCCAGCAGTCCTTTTGATCTATCTCGATAGATCCTTATACCTAGTACAAAGGATGCTTCTCCCATATCCTTCATTGAGAATTGTGTAGATAACCATGCTTTAGTTTCGGACAACGCTTTCACATTGTTTCCAATGAGAAGAATGTCGTCAACGTAAAGCACCAAAAATTCAACTGTACTCCCACTGATCTTCTTGTACACGCAAGGTTCGAACATGTTTTTGATGAATCCAAAAGTTTGGATTGTCTCATCGAAACGAATGTTCCAACTTCGGGAAGCTTGCTTCAGTCCATAAATGGACCTCTGGAGTTTGCACACCTTGTGTTCAGCTCCTTTGGACGCATATCCTTTTGGTTGCTCCATGTAGATCTCCTTATCAATGTCCCCATTGAGAAAGGCAGTCTTTACATCCATCTGCCATATCTCGTAGTTATACCACGCAGCTATGGCCAGCAAGATTCGAATGGATTTAGGCATTGCGACGGGCGAGAAGGTCTCCTCAAAGTCAATTCCAGGTCTTTGAGTATATCATTTTGCCACTAATCGCGCCTTGTAGGTTATTACCTCTCCGTTCACTCCAAGCTTTCGCTTATAGACCCACTTGCAACCCACGGGAGCCACTCCCACTGGTGGATCTACCAAGGCCCAGACCTTGTTTGAGTGCATGGAGTCCAATTCGGATTCCATGGCTTCGCGCCACTTTCCCGAGTCTATGTCTAACATAGCCTCTTCGTAAGTCCTTGGGTCGGTTAGAGACTGTCCAGTCTCATGCAGCAGACCGTAGTACCTAGCGGGTTCTCTACGTTGTCTTTTTGACCTACGAAGAATCGGTGTACCTTCTGGTGCACTTTCATGCTCATGTTCTCCCACTGCCTGTGGCGACGGGTCAGCTTGATTGACCTCTTCGGCTTTTTCAGCTTCAGTGACCTCATCCAGTTCTACGTTATTTTCTTTCTTGTCAACCAAGAAATCCTTCTCCAAGAAGTGAGCGTTGTTTGTCTTGTAGGATCGTAGAACTCGTCTCCTATTGAGTTTTCCGGATACCCCACGAACTTGCACAAAGTGGATTTAGTTTCAAATTTATCTCCCACTAGCTTTTTAACGTAAGCGGGAGATCCCCATATGCGCATGAATGCGTATGAGGGTGTATTGCCAAACCATAATTCGTATGGTGTCTTTTCTACGGATTTAGAAGGTACCATGTTTAGTATCTTCGTTGCCGTGAGGAGGGCATGTCCCCAAAATGAAAGAGGAAGGTCAGTGGCACTCATCATGGATCGAACCATGTCCATCAAAGTTCGATTCCTTCTCTCTGCAACTCCATTCAATTGTGGTGTTGCAGGAGGAGTCCACTGCGATAATATTCCATGCTCTACAAGATAATTCAGAAATTCGTTACTAAGAAATTCTCCACCTCGGTCAGAACGAAGAGCCTTTATCGTATGACCAAGTTGATTCTCTACTTCCATCTTGAATTCTTTGAAACGCTCAAAGGCTTCAGACTTGTGTTTCAACAAGAACATATATCCATAACGACTAAAGTCATCAGTGAAAGTGATGAAGTAGTCATAGCCACCTCGGGCGCTTTTTCTTAGTGGTCCACATACATCAGTATGTATCAAGTCCAATGATTGCTTGGTTCGCTCAGGGCTTCCCTTAAATGGCAACTTCGCCATTTTACCCTTTAGACATGGTTCACATGTTGGCATTTCATCAATGCGATTGATTTCAATCGCGCCAGATGATGCTAACTTTTGAATCATTGACTTAGATATATGTCCAAGTCGAGCGTGCCATAATTGGGCAGATATTTCATTATCTTGTTTCCTTTTGTTTTGTTGTACATGCATCACTAACTTAGGTGGTTCAATGGTATACAGTCCATCTTTTAATGTACCAGTGAAAAACATATTATCATTCATGACTAACGAAAAGGAACATTTATTAATAGTAAAATTAAAACCTTCATTATCCAAAACAGGAATTGAAATAGTATTTTTCACTAAACCAGGTACTTAAAGAACGTTCCTAAGGACTAATTTATTACCACCTAAATCTAATTCCACTTCGCCAATGGCCTCGGCAGCAGCTCTAGCTCCATTGCCAAATCTTAGGATCCAATCCCCTGGCCTAAGTGGCCTTGTTGCTCCCATCACTTGTAAATCATTACAAAGATGAGAACCACAAGCAGTGTCTAGCACCCATGATGCACAGTTAATTGATGAATTAACTTCAACAAGGAATATACCTTTCGAGCTCTCCAAGAACTCTTTGCAGTTCCTCTTCCAGTGTCCAGGTTTCTTGCAGTAGAAACATTTCTGTTCACCAGACGAAGCTTTACGCTTCTTTCCCTTCCCTATAGGCCCAGTGGTCCTTTGCCTTTGCTTGAAGAAGCATTTCCTTTCCCTTTCCCTTTCTTTGTCCTTTTGGACTTGGATTGGGTCGAGGTAGCAACCATCACTGGCTTATCCTTTTTCATGGAAGCCTCGGCAGTGGCGAGCATATTAGCCAACTCATGAAGTTCAACTTTCATCTTGTGCATGTTGTAGTTCACAACGAATTGCTCGAATGATCTTGGCAACGACTGGAGGATTATATCTTGGCAGTAGGTCTTGTCCATCTTTACGTCAAGATGACCAAGCTTTTCAATAAGCCCAATCATCTTGATGCAGTGAGATCGAACATCAGCACCTTCAGCCATCCTCGTTTGTTGCAAAGTCTTAGCAGTTTCATACCGCTCATATCTACTTTGCACCCGAAATAGACCATTCAGGTGCGTGTAGATTTCAAAAGAAGATTTCATATGCTCGTGCTGCTTTTGAAGCTCATTCGTCATGGATGCCAACATGAGACAACGTGACTGCAAGTCATCGTCAAGTCACAAATCCACGGCTTCTTTCTCAGTATCATCGGCATCCTTAGCAAGTTCGGGAGGGGGCCCATCAAGGACAAAACCTCGCTTTTCAGAAGCGAGAATGATCTTGAGGTTCCTGACCCAGTCATGGAAGTTGGGTCCAGTTAATTTGTTTTGTTCAAGTATGATGGAAATTGGATTCTTAGACATTATATCTACAAAATGACGAGAGAAGAAATAAATACGCGAAAGATTAATTTAAAATGCACAATTTACAACATGGTTTTTATTTGTAAATTACTCCCACTATTTTAATCAAAATCTTATGCCCCCACATAAGTTTCGGGAATTTAAAATATCCTAGCGGGCTTAAGGCCCAAATGCAATCTCCTAGTACCCACGACTCGTTGGCCATACTATTTGATTCACTTGGTGGTCGATTACGTCGACGGTTAACCATCGCAGCTAACCCTTAAGTTCATTTAGCCTCGTTTTTCAATATGGACCCACGACTCGTGAGACATCCATACTTACTAGCGTTAAATCATATCCAATACTCATGGAGAGAAATAGTTCAATCCTAGACGTCCCACGACTCGTGAGACAGCGCCTAAAACCTTGCTATCCCCTCCCTTGGCACTATCTCGTGCATCGAGGCAATAGACATATCATCTTCCTATAGCTCGACCCACGACTCGTGAGACATCGAGATATATTCGTACAATATGCCTAAGACCTAGTAATTGGATAGGCTCGGACCATAGAGACTATTCATATGCGCCCTCAGGTTCGATTTAATATTCTAATTGAATTTTTAGTTCAATTGGAGGTTTTAAGTTTTCTTGTGCGATGTCTCATCAGATTATGCTTTATCTTGTTTACGTGATCTATTCTAAGCATGCATGACATACATCAAAGAATATAAGTAAACATACATCACCTAGCAGGATATGATTGATCGATTGCCCATCCTATGCGATTCATCACGAGCCAAGTGATGAATCAATTGATCAGTCTAGGGTGGAAATTAAATGTCCTAACTATTACAATTTTCAAACCCATACATCATGGGCCTTCTTGTAATATCCAGCTTGATTGGGCCTCCATGTAATGAATTGGGCCTCCATGTCCTCCAAGGTAAATGGGCCTCCATGTGGATCTTCAAGTCTTCATGAGGTATTCGCGGCTCCAAGCCTATTATAAGCCTAGCTTAAATAATACAAATGGTCCTATTCTATTACATTTGTTTGCGCAAGCAAGGGCACCAATCAGGCCCATTTAATTACAACCCAAAAATAAATAAACCAAAAACTCACAGGGCTTAAGGGCAAAATCGATCAATCCACACATTCACTCAAGAACATGCATAAATTCACATAAGGGCAAAATGTAAATTTACCGGCTCCATTAATTTTAATTCGCAAAATTATCCAAGTTAATTAATTTTGAATTAACAATTAACCTCTAAGATTAATTAGCTCTTACTTGAGCTCTAAGTAATCTACAAATCCTATCTTGATTAAATTGGTTAATTAAGGTAATCTAAATCTCTAAGATTCTTACCTTATCCAAAACTCTAAGTTTCCCAAATATTCCCAAATCTCCAAGATTTTCAAGATAATCCTATTTTGACTAGATTAGTTTAATTAAGGTAGTGTTACATCTAACAAGATAACTACCTTATCCAAAAACTAAGTTTCCTAATCTTCCAATCTCCAAGATTTTAGATTCAAAAT
>CM064879.1:62821105-62888699 GCA_003313485.2 Penstemon barbatus | reverse complement strand
ATCTTTATTCCATCTTTTTTACAATTTCTAGAAGCATAAAGCAACATGTTATGCCATAGAATCTTTAGATTGATTCCTTAAATTAAAATAGATACTCAACAAGTTGAAAAAGTACTAAAAAAAATATTTATATAGATCTTCACAATTAAAGATGCATTCTCCACCGCCAGATTTGCTGTCCCAATATTACTAATATTCTTGAAACATAGATATGATATTGAAATAGATTTCACATTAGTTAAATTTAAATTAAAAGAGCTCACGTTACAACTTTGTCAGACATGTGAAACATTATATGGGCAATTCTTGGCTGAACGACAAGGATGTCTATTGTCTCCAACTTAATTAATAAGTCTAAGAAATGGGAGAAAAAAAAATATTTGCGGCAATATGTTTATAATTATTGTTTATTTTATATTATATAATCTTGAATATTTCTTTTATGTTGTTTTAATCATGAAAATGGTATTATGTTAATTAGTGAAAGACAGAAGATATTCGTGCGTCAGTAGTTGTGCGCATATGATGTTAATTTATGCACTTGAATACAAAACATTTTTACTATATTTTGGTTCACATCAGTCCAGAATTTCCAAAATAGGCAGAATTAGAGTCCAACCAAAAATCAACCAGTCGAGTCCAACCAAAATAGGCAGATATATTCGTACGATTTATCGTGCCACCGCGGTTGGATCCAATTAAAAAAAAATTGTTTTTGATTACTCACATATTTAATTCAAACAGATCCAGTCATTAAATCCCAATCCAAAATAACATCAACATGATAAAAAAAATTTCGAATTAAAAATTATCCATTAACTCCAAGTTAAATAACATATGTCCTAAAACATGCAAAGTTAAAGAACTAGCCACACATAAATCAAACATATGATTTATAACACAGAATTTGCAAATTCATATATATACAAAACCTAGAGTTGGCTCTGATACCACTGTTGGGATTCGGTAAGATAAACAGCCCTAGGCACAGCGGAATATAAAATTTTAGGACCTCTTACGGAATCTTGCCAGGATACTACTCTAATTGTATATATATAAATGTTAATTAAAACGATAGTATAAGTTTACACGTTATACCTATCTCCTTGCAAATCCAAGTTGGCAGTCAGCAAAAACGAACTCTGATTTCTGCTCCAGCAAAATCGATCCAAGCTCTGCACTAGCACCCCACGTGTTGCGCCTCTACGAGTTGATACACCACAATATCACGAAAATAATATATCTTGATCGACTAGAACACAAGATATATTAAGATCTAGGAATTAGGAACGATTTTAGGAACAAAATCGAAAAACGAAAAATTCTTCCAAACACAAAAGGGGTTCGGCCGATGTGGTAAGGGAGAGGGAGAGAATTTTTGCTCTGCTCAAATTTTGCTTGTTGAGTTTTTTCTTTTTTTTTTTGTGAAAAATAACTACAAGAAAGCTATTTATAGTTATCTCCTTAACCTAGTCCTATTAGGACTAGGTTTCCTCTCTCCTTCATGGGTCATGGCCCTTTTTAATTTAGAAGACTAAGTCTTCTAAATAATTCATGGCCCAGTTAATTAATTTTGACCAGGCTTTATTTAATCTCCCAATTAAATAACTCAATTAATTAACTAGTCTCCCAATTAATTAATTCTGACTCTAAGTCTAATTAATTAATTATTCCTTTAATTAATTAAATTCAACTTAATTAATTAACTCACAAATTAAATTCCAATTCAATTTATGATCCTAATCCAATTCCAATTGGATCCTATTTTGTTCCAATTGGGTCGACCCAGTTGAACCACCCATAATAATCGACCCAGTCGATTATTCACCCAGTTGACCCAGTCGACTCGGTCGTTCTTATTTCCTCGCTTTCGCTTCATGTGTATTGTGTATGCCCCCGTAGGTTCACCACATAATTGACCGTGGGTTATAATTAAATATTATTTAATTATTCGAGTAAGACTTACTCTAAATCAATCGAACACTCTGTCGATTGATCATTCCAAAATTAGCACCCCTGCCAATTTGGGAATTCTCCCACACTCCACGGTCGATGTCCAGCCACAAGCCCATGGAGCCCAATCACTGGTGAATTAATTCGGTGAACCTTTTATCATTTATAATTTCCATATACGACATAATCTCTCCATCGATCAATCTCCCAGTCGAGACTTAAGGGTATGGTCTTTCATTGGATTCCCTTTTCTTTTGTCTTGACCTTATGTACTCTGATCTCGAAATAAATTCTCTTTGACTTAATCTTTATGAGCTACTTACATAAAGTCGTCAGATACCTTGGCCAAGGATTTTACCAGAATTAATTTCTCACAGAAATCCATAGGAGAATTTCCAAACCTATCAAGTCGGGTCAATGGATCCTTTGTTGATGATATGAATCTGCATACGAGTTCCTCTATACCCAATATGAGTCCACAGAGACTTTCTGGCGATCCTCAGTCAGTCGGAACTCATATCAAAGCATAGACGTTCTCGCACCAGATAAACCCTATCACCTCAAGTAGTTAGGGATCGTTCCTCGTATACTATTATAAATTTGGAATAACTTCAACCCCGATATGCGACTACCGCTTCCATGGTGAGTTATTCCCTAATTGGGGTATTCAGTGCGCTTCCCATCCCAGCAAGCCACCCACTTATGTGTATCGACCATCCCAGTCACGTTCGTGGACCCCAGCGTTCTCCAGTTCATCGGAGTATACACAATAGTGAGAGTCTAACCGAATCCAACGATGTCCTATCTCGATTGGATTCTACGACTCTTGAATATGTTCTAGATCACGGCCTTGGAGATCAGTCCACGGGTTGTCCCATAGCCCTGTGATCTAAGGACTTCTATCCTTATGCGTAGATAATTATTACATAAGATAAAGTTGACCATTTAATAAAGTGCATTTATTAATCGAAATTGAATAGTTCCTTATTTATTACAATAAATGCTAGCCATACAGCTGGCTTGCAGGACACTATTTCTATCAGAAATATGGTAAATCTAAATCCAAAATATAAGTGAGAGTCTAGCTGAATTCAATAATGTCTCATCTCAAATGGATTCTACGAATCTTAAATATGTTCTAGATCATGTTACGCTCCAAATACGAGTGCATAAACTACGCAAGTGTACGGCCGTTACAAGTAATATAAAACGATAAGTACATACCGAGTATCGAATCCCAACGAACGGGTAAAATGTGGGAACAAACGAATCAATCGACGGCTTACTTTATCTAAGAAAGCTTGATACAAAATGATCGAACCAAAATATTGATAAAGGTGATTTTATTTAACTACGAGCGGTAAAGTAAATCTAACTACGAAAGCAAGTAAATGGTGAGTTAATTATGTGGTAAGGAGGATTCGTAAGTGATTAGTTAAAGCAGATAAATTATGCGATTGCTAGGTTAGCTAAGCAAACAATCCTAGATTTAGTTGTTGTTTGTGAGTTCAAATTAGTTAAGTCTCCCTGTCGGTTTGACCTAACTCTACCAATCTACCCAAACTCTCCATCTCCGGATCAATAACGAACATCGCTGTCATCCGATGCTCTAAGGAAAGTTCGAATCCATTAGAGGACTCTAAGGTGTGCCGTTGTCACCCGGGACCTAAGACTAACCCAAATCCCCGAATAAAGAGAATCTAAGTTATTTGGTGCATTCACAAACGAACCCATTATACAAACACGGACCAAACTAGGTATATGCCTATCCTAGGTTGAAATCCACAAATCGTCACTCGCCTAACCTTCAACGTCCCATGTCTAGGTTGCAAAGGTAGATGGCTAAAAGTGCGATAAAACAATAAACCCAACAAATCAAGCATAACCCAACATCAAACATAACTAATCAAACGATAACAATAACTCGAAAATTAATATCTTATGCTCGTGTTTGCTATTCAAGGATTCAAAGATGTTTGTATGTATCTTCCGATGGCATACCAACCTATCAAATTAAACTAGTCCAATTTATTCCTAAATGGACTAAAATCTAATCGATGGCATTAGATTCAAACCTTACACGAATATGAAACGACTTAGGTATATGTCTATCCTAGAATCGAATCACAATCCAAATTCATAATCAAATCCTCAAAATCACTATTTCTAGCAATCAAGAATCAATAAATCTCATCTCAAAGTTTGTCAAACCTTAAGATAAACGATAAGCACGGAATCGGATTAACGAACACATATAAGCATCATATCAATCATCAACTCATAATTAATCAAACAATAACATAAATGCTTATAAATCCGGAGAATCCAAATCCACAATCATTGTTCCAAAAAGATAATACAACATCAATCTCCTAATCAAGGACAACTAGGAAATAGAAAAATATCACCTAATCGGAATGAAATCAAGAGATGAATTCTCCTCCCTTTAATCACCACATAATCACTCCCCAAGGGTGGTGACTAACTCACCCCCTTGGTGGAGTCTTCAATTACAAGAAAAGCAAGAAAAATTAAAGAGAGAGTTGGAGGAGACTTGAGAGGAAAAGGGCGGCCAAGAGTGAGGGAAAGAATGAGGAAGAAGTCTCAAAGTTGTTCTTTTATCTTGCCCTAATAGCCCCTTTATGAGAAAACCCGAAAATACCCTTGAAAACGCGGAGAGTCAGCTGATATTTCGCACCAGCAGGCACACACCGCGATGTATCTTATTTGCACCGCGGTGCAATATAGGCAGAAAGTTTTCTGCTCTGGCACAGTTCCTTCCGAGCGGCATATCTCTTGATTCCAAACTCCGATTTTCGATCCGTAAAGTCCGTAGTGTAGCTAACTCACTCATCTACGACATATCCAAAATTCAACTCATTTGGATCATCTATGAAATATTTATGCATGTTCTAGTGAGCAGCTATCTACGAACTTCCAAGTTTTGACTTCGGTTTTTCATTCCTTTGAAGCTCTTTCCTACATCTCCCTACAAAACACACAAAACAAAATCAAAACACACAAACAACAACCAAAACACACAAAAGTCCAACAAAGGACCAAAAACGCAAAAGAACGCGAAAATAAGCAAAAACACGCAAAACTCGAATCAAAGCAAGTTGTTTTCGGCTTAAGAAGACACGTAATAATGACGTTTTCATGACGTTATCAGATCACGACCTTATAGATAAGTGCACGGGTTGTTCCATAGCCCTGTGATCTAAAGGTTTTATCCTTATGTTTAGATAGTTATTACATAAGATAGAGATGACCATTATGAATAAGGTGGATTTATATATTAATCTAAATTGAATAGTTCCTTATCTATTATAATAAATAGCAGTCATACAGTTGGCTTGCCATACACTATTTCTATCAAGGACACGAGGAGGGTTTGGGGCTAGAGATATGGGTATAGTAAATTTCGGAATTAACATTTTTTATCCAAAACTCGTCTCGTAATAATTTGGGAGGACATGACGAAATTATGGGTCCCGTTTATTTTTTTAGATCATCAATTCTTCACGAACCTAACAAACTTAAATTACAATATTACGTAATCAAATTTCGCCATTTTACTTTTGTTAAACCGAATTAGTTTTAACATATTATTACGTAAAACATATCATCAATTTATTATAACGATTATTTCAAATGCACCAATTACGATCTAAAATTAAAATCATAGAATGAGCATTTTTTTTAAATCATCAATTCCTCACGCACCTAACAAAATTAAATTACAATAAACAAAATTAAATTACAATATTACGTAATCGTATTTTGTCATTTTGTTATACAAAACATATCATCATTCATCATAACGATTATTTCAAATATATCCAAATACGATAATAAATGTATTATTAACTAGTGTAAGATTTAAAGGAAATTTTAGGGCAAAGTAAAAGTTTCTTTATAAGATGATGCTGATAATTTCTTTCTTTTTTTTTTTTTTTTGGTTTCTCAAGGGTTTTAATCTCTTTCGAGGCACATCGGACACATTAAGTAGGAACTTCTCCCAAGAGGGATTCGAACATAGGTTCACTACTTTGTCGTGACTAGTCCATTCCACGACACTATAAAATGTGTAATAATATAAAGATATAACGAGTTCAATTATTCGGGGTTGGAGGGGCTAATCTCAAATCCGTCCTGTATTTTTGTAATAAAATACGAAATTTGACATTCAGGTACCCAAACCCAAAAAAATACCCTTTTTCATTCGGTTATTTTAATAATGAAACGGGCCGAGTTTGAATTATCAAAACCCAATCACTGTAAAATTTTGACGGAAATTTCGATGAATTTTACAGAAAATCGGTTGAAATTTCAATATTTCGACTGAATTTTAGACAGAAAAAATCCGTCATAGAAAAGCTCGTCGAAATCAAAATTTCGATAGATTTTTCGACCGAAATTTGGGCAGAAAATTTTTGCTGAAATATCAAAATTTCGACAGATTTTTTATGGGGATTTTTGCTCATCACCCCCCAAAAAAGTTTCAGTTTCGCTTCTCCCCCCTACAATTGAAAAAACATGACAGTGTCCCCCAAAAGTTGACAAATGAATGCATTTTGCCCCCTGATCAAATTCTTAGTAATTTTAGGGTAAAAACGTCGTTTTGTGCAATAACCAAAAGCTTTTTAGAGGGTTAAGTGAACAAAATTTTAAATAACCAAATGTGACTTGTAATTTGAAAAAATTTAAAAAAATATTTAGTTATATTTTGGTACGAAAATTCAAATTTAGAAATTTTTTTAACAAAATTTTCATTAGCCCTAATTATTTATTTATTTATTTACAAATAAATCATCTCCATACTAAAAATATTTTAATCAAATCAAAGGAATTTGAAAGTAAAACAATTAAAATAAAAAAAATATGTTATAAGACTAAAATTAAATTACGATGTGATTATGAAGTTAAGAATTCTATGAAAATGTGCTTTGAAATGTCATTATTCTAATAACTTGAATTAATAATATTTTGTGCACTTAGCCCCTCCCCCCCCCCCCCCCCCAAAAAAAAGATTAAAATTATTGCACTAAACCCAAATTTACATTTCTACCCTTGGAAATCCAACAAATTATTGACCAGGGGGCAAAGTGCACTCACTTATCTACTTCTGGGAGGCACTGTCATGTTTTTTCATTTATAGAGGGAGAATGCGAAAACAAAACTTTTTTGGGGGGTGATGTGCAAAAATCCCTTTTTTCTGTTGAAATTTCAAATTGCAACAGAAAAAATTCTGTCGAAAATGTGAAATTTTCTGTTGAAATTTCAAATTGCAACAGAAACAAATCTGTCAAAAATGTGAAATTTCAACAGAGACAGATTTTTTTTGTCGAAATTTCAAAATTTCGACAGAATTATTTCTATCGAAATTCGGAATCATTTTCTACAAATTCAATATTGGTCGAAAGCTTTAATTTAATTTATGTTTACACTAATTATCGATTTTTCACTCAATCTAAATTGACGACAACCATACATTTTAATTAAGCATTAATTAACCAACATTCACCGAAATAAAAAAAAAAAATCCCCAAATATCAAATACGTTCTAATTAAACATCAAACAACATTCAAATACCCAAAATATGATCAAATCCCTAAACATCAAACAAAAGTACCAAAATAAGTTTGTCAAAATACGATCATACATAACAAATGAACGAGCACTAATTTCTAGAATTACTAATCATCATTCAATGTTTCGGGAACTTGAGTGTCACTGGGCTCTTGAATGTGGCCCTGTTGAGACGGTTGTTGAGCGGTACCGGGCAGATTATAAAACATCGGAAAAGTATTTGGTTGGGACATATGCGGAAAGTGAGAAGATATCATATCCGATTGCATCATATTAGCCATGAGTCCCCGGGAAGGTTGAAATGCACTCGCCTGATGATTAAAAACTCCAGGGTTCATGAAATTTGGTGTCGGATGTGAAGATGTGCCCGCATGATTCCGAATTGATGTAGACAACATTTGAACGTACATCATCCACTGCATTTCCATCTCGGCTCTATGTTGTGCCCTTATTGTATCCACCGAATCCAAGACCGATGCCAACTTATTTCCCAAAGTTGAAAGTCGTTCAATGATCTGTTCATCGAGTGGCGCAGCAGTATAATTACTCCCTTGTGTGTATGAATTCTGAGTAGAAGGCGTGGGACGTACACAGGAAGCCCGACTTGCAAGTTCGTACACTATCCCCTTATTTGACACACCCTGTGTTTGTGGCCACGTCTGAAATTACAGGTCTAAAAATAAAGTTATTATATTTAATAAACCAACAAACATATAATAAACTAGGAAGTTATTTTTTCTACCAGTTGTCCAAATTATACCTGAGAATATCAGGTGACGGGAAAGGCGGTTCTCCTCCATCTGAATTGGACGCTTGACTAGGTAAATTTCCCAAATAATCATTCTATACATCAAATAAGTTTGTAAGTGTACTCCTGAGATTTAGGTGAAATAAAACTCAATTAAAGTATTCAACTTATGTAAGCCTTTTGTGCCTTTTGATTCACCCATCCTATTTCTCCTTCTGATTTTTTTTTTGGCATATTGTGAGAAAAAAATTTCGTCTTGTCTTAGAGCACGTCCTAACTCGTCCCACTGAAAATGAACCCGATATTTGAAAAAGTATTTAACTAATGCAATCAAGAGATGCGAAAATAAATATTTGTATAAATTAGTTACCAATTTTTTTCAACCATGATCCGAGGTTTAGCCCAACTGAAATGACCTATTTTGCCACCACTATCTGCCGCCCAATTTTCCTTGGCTTATTGACACTTCTCCTTGTATTTCTCTGTCTCCCAATACGCCTTTAATGCAACATACTCATCTTCATTTATATAACCCGGCCTCTTCTTTGTCTTTCAAACGTTAAATAATTTATGAGAAAATACTCTTGAAACCCTTCTTTTATATATTTTCTTAATAACCCTCTCATCAGCGACATTCCGACGAAAATATCTCTGTAGATATCAAACGAACATATATAAGAATAGGGATAACTATGTGAAAAAAGGGAAAAGCATAACTTGAATTCATTCCACCACATCTCCATCGGATGATCCTCGAGCTCGGTATAAGTCGAGGCAGAACTATTATATCTTTCCTTAATTATACATCCTATCTTCTTCACGGCATCCCGATTATGCTCCAATGGACCAAAACTGTATGCAAGACAAAAAATGGAAAGGAATTTAGTGAAAACACTAAGACAAATTCAAAAATCATACTCATTAGCATTAGTAGGAAATATGAATAACCTACGATCAATGGAATCGCTTTGGGCATCTGGGTGGGGCGTGCTAGGTCCTTATACGTGATGAAGTTTGGAAAAACCATGTCCAGATGGTCGGGTGACAGAACTCGGACTACGACCAACGTCGTCACCTGAAGATGATCTAGGAATGTCCTATGTAGAAACATGCTGGTCAAACAGAGGCATGACAGTCGTAGTCTCCCTTGAAGTCGGAATAGTCGTCTGACGCCTCTGTGTGCTACCGGCCCTACTTGTACCTCTAGATCTACTATCTCTATCCCGAGATGACATCTACATTTATGATATAATGACAATTAAAATATCAACATACTAAACATTAATTAATATTTGAATAATAAACCAATTAAATTGATTTAATTGAAAAGGTACACACACAAACACCTATCCAGTAATACGGATGGACATCCAGACCCTCCTCAGATCTTTCGGATCAAGATATGATCCTTTATATTTCAGATATTGGGCTTTATAGTTTTGCACAAAGATTAATTAATGTAAACATAAATAGAGATATCGGTGTATAGGATCTTGATCTACTACAATTATTTGTACATTTGTATCTTGCATTGTATAAAGGGTGAAATACACTTTTCCCCCTTAAAGTATTGGGGTGTCATCAGTTACCCCCTAAAGTATCAATTGTAACACTTACCCCCTATGTTATAGTATTAAATACTCTTGAAACAAACACATTATTTTTTTTTATTAATTTATCAAATATTTATGTTAATTATGAATTCATTCATCCACCAAATAATATTTATTTCAATTTCTTCATTTCTTCGATTTCCTTCGGTTTTATAGTCTCAAATTTTTTCTTATTTTCGTCTCATTTTTTTTCTTGATTTATGTTTCAATTTGTATTCTTTATTTTAAGTTTATATTTTTTATATTTCTATCTCAATTTTTCTATGTTTTTATTTGAATATAATTATCTCATTTATTTTCGGTACGAATTATTATTAAAAATATTGAGTAATTCTTCTTCGAATTCTTTTCGCAAAATTCACGGTTGGCACCAAGCAATATTATGTTTTAATTTCTTCATTTGTTCAATTTTTTCTTATTAATTATGAATACATCCATTTACCAAACAATATTAAATTTCAATTTCTTCATTTATTTGACTTCTTTTGGATAAAAAATTGAGATAAAAATGAAGAAGAGGAGATTAAAAAGAATATGGTAAAAAATGAAGAAATCAAAACGTTGTTTGGTGAGTGAATGGATTCATAATTAATAAAGAGACAATTTATTTTTATAAATTAATAAAGATGTTTTTATTTATGAAATGGGCGGGGGTATTTTTGGAATAAAAACTACAAAACTATAACAGAGGGAGGTAAGTGTTACAATTGATACTTTAAGGGGATAACTGATACCACCCCCATACTTTAAGGGGGGAAACGTCTTCATTGTTCAAAATATTGTACTGATTTTGCATAATATATGAGAGTATATTTGCACAATATTAATTAAGCCTCGAAACTCGCAATAAAATGAGAGAGAAAACTAGAACTTATCATATAATATGTGAGTTATTACCAATTTACCCCCTGTGAAATGCATGATATTCATTCCCCCTCCTTTGTGATTTGAAAGAGCACATTACCCCTTGTAAAAATGTTAAAGAAGTAATTACCTCCTTAGCTGGAGAGTGTAACTTACTTATCGAAATTGAGAGTGGACATGAAAAATATTTTGTAACATATGGGGGTATATTGCCACATCTATCATAACATAAGGGGTAAATTGCCACATGTATCATGTTACATGGGATAAACTACCACGTTATCATAACACACAAAGGTAAAGTGTCATATATAAAAATAAGGAAGGCAGTGTGAAACTTTTATAGATTTCAGGGAGATAAATTGTTTTTTTTCCAAATCACGGAAAAACAAATTGAACATATGAATATCAATTAGGATAAATTACCATTAACTCTATAATATAATACGTAGAAAAGTATTAATAAACTCCGTTCATGTTCATAAAACAATTCACATCTTCAACCAGAAAGTTAAAAGCTTATGTTTCAAGATTTGTGTAATCTCCTTAATATATTTTCTTTTTAGTGCGTAATTGTTCATTAATATAAAACATGTTTTTAAATAACCAATTTGCACATTGATGGTGACATTGAACTTAGCTTCCACGATCGATTGACAAAGGTAGACAAGGACTAAGTTAATGTTGTAGACTTGTGGTGATAAGCTGATTGTTTTACGAGTTGGCAGTGACAAATATGCACGATGTTATCATATCTAATTGAGCAGAAAAAATTGAGCCATATGCACGATGAATATACTTAATTCGATACCACTAATAATATAATTATGAAAATGTCACAATTTCAATAAAATAAAGAAAATGTCACAATTTCAATAAAATAAAGTAGGGATATATGTTGAATTGGCATGTCGGGTGGTAATCGAGCTGAGTAGTATCGAACTATACACTGTTCAAGATTGGTTTGATTTTTATGGAGCTTGAAATTTTGTGTTTGAACTTTGTTTGATTTTCAATCGAGCCGAGCTCAAACGAGCTTTTATCGAACGATCTCGAGCCGAGTATCGAGTAGCTTGATATTTTATATGTATTTTTTCAATTTTTAGCTTATCGAGTCGAGCTCGAGCCGAGCTTCAAAAGTTATTGAACGAAAAAAGATGTTCAAGCTTGTTTGATTAGTCTGACGAACTGAGCTCAAACGAGCTTTTATCTAACGAACTCGAGTCGAGTATCAAGTAACTTGATTTGATTTTCAACACTAACCATTATTCATTATGACAATAGTTGTATAAACGTAATGATTGTATTATATACCCAAAATCATGATATAAGCAAACATTACTTTTAAATTTATCATCATTTTTAAATAAAGAAGCACACGTATGGGATGTGACACCAGGCCAATTCCTTTTCTCGATCTCAAAGGATTATCAATTTATGGAGACTATTATTCAATTTGCAATTATAGGAACTTTGAAAAAGGTCTCCTTGTTCACGTTTGGTGTTGGATATACATATAACAAAATATCACAAAATAAATTTACTTGTTTATATTAAAAGATGAATGAGAACTTCTAATTAAGTTTATGTTCACTTCTATAATAGGGAAATGCACGATACTCTCGTGTTATGAGAAATTTTCACAAAAATTTCTTGTAAAAGTACTTTCGAAACTTTGTATAGAATCTTGAGCCCTTCTACTTCCATCGATTTTTTGATAGGGTTGTGCGTAAAATTTCCTAATACTTATTAACTTTTGCACGAAATTCCTTTGTACCTTTTAATTTTTGCACGTAATCCCCTTGTATTTTCTATTTTAGCACAATATTGGCCCCTTGTAACATATAAGATTTTTTATTATGTAAGGGTAATTTAGGTGTATTGGCTAAAATTTTACATCGTTAGCAACTAACGGAATACAGGGATTCTGTGCGAAGTTTCTGAAAGTACAAGAAGATTGATGCAATAAAAATTTGTGCAAATTCTCATAACACATGTGATTAACGTGAGTTTCCACTTTAAAAATACTTATGACGTGTCAAATACGCAGGTTTCGCGAAAGTGAGCCAAAAACCCTTTCAAATGAGTTTTCCCCAAACCCATAAAACCATCAAAAATCTATTCAAAATCTCAAATTCAAACTCTTCAAATCTCTCTAAAAAATATATTGATTTGACACTTACCACCTATTTTTTTCCCCTAAAACAATAACTTCTAACTTCCAACTTTAGACTTAAATAGTTATATATGTAATTTTTTCAATTATTAAATCAATAAAATAAAGAATTTAATTTTTACTTCAAAATATAATTATACTAATGAACATTTTTATAAAAATAAAATACTACATTTTATTTAATATGACAAAGAAGAAAGAAAAACATATCTTCCCAACCACCGCTAACACCTGTAGCACCCCATATCCACGCACTCTCCGCCGCACCACCCCCACCCTTTGTTGAACGTAAATATATCAAGGAAAAATAATAATTACTAGCAAGTCCTATTAATATTTTGGGGAGCACGACTGACCCTACGGACACTTCCCCATTTGTTAGGTTCTGGTTCGGTCCCGCTATTTTGCGAAACTAGGTCAAAACAATTACAAATAAGAAAAATTCTCACTTAAATCGGGTTTGGTCGAATTCAAAGTAATTATATGACAAGTGTAATATATTTGCTTTGAGATTGGATGTAACTCACAGGAGAGTGACCAATCACAAAGCAAGTGCAATACACTTTCTTAATGGTTGGATGGATTTGGCCAATCAGACTTGAACAAAAAATTTCCTACAAATAATTCAAGTCTGAGTAAATATTTCGCGAAATTGAGATTTCATTATATATTCAAACATAATATATCACAAACTTATAAAACACAATAATTTGACTCATAACGCCTATTTTCTCCCTAAAAGGCACTATTTTGATCTTCAAACCCGGACATCAAAACTCAATTTAATTGAGATTTTAATTCTTTGAAGATGTTCCTACTTAATGTGTTTGAGTCGAACTAAGAAATATCCACATTCGTGGGAGTTGAGCTCATAACCTAATGGTCATGGAACATCATTCTTAACCACTTGGTTAAAGCCTCATCGGCTTTATCCTCCATACTTAGAGTGAAATAAAAAACACCCCTTATATTTTGTTTAACTATAATAAAAGACCCTATGTTATTTTTTTATTTTTTTAACCCCCACCCCTTTGAGCTTTGTCTAGCTTTAAAAATGAAATAAAAAAAATAAAAAATAAAAAGAAACCTATGTTATTAACAAACAAAATCACCTATGTATTATCAATATATTGTATGTATTCACATTTTCAACTATAGCGTGAATTTTCCACTTTAATTTATCTCCTTATGTTTAAGGATAAACTGCAAGAAATATAGTCCTATATGATATCAATTTGTTACATTTTAATGTCCTAATAATTCAACAACACTTTTCCTAAACAAACTACATAATTTATACTAGTTCTCGACCTATAAAATCTTACTACTTCTCGACCTATAAAATCTATCTAATGATTTTCTTTTACTCAAACTAGTTAAACATCCTCTCAATTAACTAAATTCACACTCATATATATATATATATATATATATATATATATATAAAAATGGTGCAGTTGAGTTCATCATCATGCCCAAGAGTCTACCCCTTAAATACCATCGGCGCACATGAAGAACCTCCACGCTCGTCTCTTGAAGTAAATTGTTTCACTAATGTTGTAGTTCGAACAATTCTTTGCGCAATTGGGTTAGGAATTGCGGGTTCATTAACGTTGTTTGTGATCAGCATATTCGTTAGGCATCCCTATTTCCTTATCGAATCGGTTTCAGTTTCCTTGTACGATAACATTTCCAACAATCCTTCACATATGACAGCAGAATGGAATATTAGCTTTGCAATTGACAATTTAAATATGTTCTCTGGAATTAAATATGAATATTTAAATGTTTCAATTAAGTGTCTGGACGCGAATCCATCAAGAACGGTTCTTCCACGATTTCACCAAAAAAGTTCAAGAAGCGATTCGTTTAACGCAAGCATACGGGATGTGCGTTGGCCACGTTTTAACACTACAAATATTGTGCTTGAATTTCATGTGAATTTCTTGGCCGAGGCAAAGTACACATGTCCTGTAATTCTCGCTGCACATAGATTTTTGAACAATACGTGCAGAGGTATGAGTGTTGGATTGACCGATTCGGGTGGAACGAGAGGGAGTATTATGTTGAGAGAGCCTATAATTTGCTATTGAGATTCATCATATTGAGATATTTACGTGCTTTCCAATTTATTGCTATTGTTATTGGAAAAAAAAAAAAAAAAAACTCAAGGATTTTGATTTTCTTTTTGTGTTACCATATATAAATATATGCATTCAGATAAATTTATGTTGATTTTCTCATGGTGTTAAGCATATTTTCAATAATAGCAAATGTAATGCTTTAATTTTTAGCAAATTCGGGTTGAATTCAGAACTTGTTTCGATCTAAGTTTCACTAGTTCATTAGACCTCGTCAGATTTTGTTGTACATCAAAACCTTTTTTTAGTCCAATAAAATCTCTACTTTAAAAATTCATTCCACTATTTTTTTCTAAAATAAATTTATTAGCATTTCAATTTCATTTATATTTAACTCAGGTGTTTATACTTTCTTAACTAATAATGAAAATAAACATAAAAATTAAATTAGCAACGAAGTATCTACTTATACTGATGATAAAATAATAGTTTTAACATTTCTTATATTTATATAACATATAATTTTATTTACTTTCAGATATGGGTTTTTAACGGATTTGAAAGACCTAGATCCATATTCGCTTCATATATATGATCAAATGACATCTTATCATATATTAATATTATATGTAATTTTATTTACTTTCATATATGGGTACCCATGAATAATATTAGAAAAATAATTACATATCTATTTCAACAAAATAACTACTAAAATTGTGGTAGATATAAAGGCTTAATTTTAATTTTGCCCCTTGCGTTATTTTGTATGTAGCATTTTACTATCACGTGGTATTATATCATTATATGTGTGTCTGGTTATCTCTTGTGTTATTCAATGAGTATGGATGAGTAATTTTATCTTTTTAAACAAATATTCATGTACATAATGATAATTTACTTTTTTCGCGGGAGTGTACATTTTCATATGTCAAGGGATAAATTATAAGACCGAAAGTTTCAGTACCAAAATTTACTATATCCATGTTACTTGTCCCGAACATGTCTCATGCCCACACTAACTTACCCTAGCTAGTGTTAATTGCGTTTGATAAATATATTCCCTCCGTTTTTTTTTTTACTTTTATTTGTCGCTTTAGGATTTTAATGTAAAATTAATGATATTTTATCAATTTTGCCCTTCTTACTACTCCCTCTGTCCCAAATTATATGTTGTTTTACATGTTTTCACACATATTAAGGTACCCAATAAATAGCCTCAATTTTTGGAAAAAAATAAATTATATACGTAAAGTACCCTTATTTTCTATTTATCTCAGCATTAACTATTTACACGCTATTCAAGTTTTACTCTCTCTCTTAAGGGTAAAAAGAAAAAATATGTAATTAATATTGTATTGAATTCCTAAAGTGATAAATAATTTGGGACAATAATTTCTCTAAAACGACAAATAATTTGGGAGAGAGGAAGTAATACTTATCATTATTGCTATTTGATTAAAAGGGTATTTTTGAATGTTTGCTTAAAAAAATGACTATTTATGACATTCCTTAATTCGTGTGCAATCCTTCAAAGCGACAAATTAAAAAAAAACGGACTGAGTAATTTGAATGCAATCTAATTTGATCTAGGCAAGAATTACAATCACGTAATTATTCTTCAACATTGATAGAATTATTTCCGCAAATATCGGATGTCCTAACTCTAAAGAGCCTTCCCAAGGTGAAAATACAATTAAAATAGAGTACATAAAGCAATAATCACACAAACACAGATCAGCAAGGCACGTTCTTGAATCGCCACCACGACACCCACCCTTTCAAAAATGGGTTATTTGCAGTTACTATCACTATTTAACAATTAACCCCAAAACATTTTATTTTTTTCGCTATCTCACCCTTTGCTAACAAACCATCAATTTCATTTATTAAATGTCCATTTTACCTCCCCCTCTAACAACTATTTGAATTGATTCTTTGTTTTTATAGGACTACTTGAATTGATTAAATGTCCATTTTATATTGCAAATTTTCCTAATAAAATCAAAAACATAAGTTAGTTTCTTCGATTATTCTAACAAATGAAAAGTTTACATATAAAATTATAATCATGATATCAAAATAAAAACATCATAAAATATGTAAAATCAGCATGTTTAATACTCCTTCCGTCCCATTTATTTTGCTCCGTTTGTACTGTCAACTTGACTAAATTTATAAAATTTATAATAATTAATTAATTAATATATTACATTAATAAGTTAATAATATCATATGACATCATATATATTAATATTTAAGATGTTTAATACAACATAAATGTGAATAATTTATATGAAAATTCATTTAAAATTGAAAAGTTTGATTGCATATTATTACTAGAATCAATTCAAGCCGTTCTGAAAAATGAATCAATTCAAGTAGTTATTAAGGGAAAGGGTAAAATAGACACTTGGAATGGATGATTTAATAACAAAAGGGGTATGATTGCTAAACAATAAGAAGTTTTGGGGGTGACTGCCAAATAAACGATAGTTCAGGGGTTGTAAGTGCAACTAACCCTTTCAAAAATTGGTTTATGGATCCCAAAACAAAAAACCATCTCTCTTCTCTCTCTCATATTCACGTTTTGCCAGGTCTACTTCAGTCTTCATCAACATTGATTCCCACACCGAAAATAATTAAAACATTAAAAACCCTGTTTTTCCCTCCTCTTAACTTGCATATATATAAACCATCTTCCCTTTTTGTTAGCATATGTAGTGTTGAATGTAATCTCTCTATATATGCTATAGGGGGCAAACACCTTTTTGTATCGTTCATTCTTTAAAGCCCTTTTTTCTTTGTAAAGGTATCGAATATTCTCTTTTTATTGATACTTCATGTGTGTGGGTTTATGATTGTAATGCGTGTCCCTTTATTTATCTCCCTTTGTTTATGTATGTCATTTGATTGGGAAAAAATTATTACTAATTTTTATGTTTTGCATCTACAGGTTTAACCACCAGAAAGTTTGGATTTATTGAACTTTTTGTGATTGAGATCAGTTCATCATCAAAGATGAGGGGAGCTGTTCTTGTAGCGATTGCGGCCGCAATTGGAAATATGTTGCAAGGATGGGACAATGCAACTATAGCAGGTTTGTGCTAATTTAATTTTTTGTGTTATGTAATCAATCCATGCCTAATTTTAGCTGTTTTGAGTAGTGATGGGATCTTGGATCTCTCTTTTTGTAATATGGATATATTTCAATTGTTTCAATATAGTCCATTTTATTTAAAGATATTGATTTGTTTGATTATAATCTTAATGGGTTTAAGATCTTGAAATCGGAATTGTTTGTTTCAGGTTCTGTGCTATATATCAAAAGGGAATTTGATTTGCAAAGTCAACCCACAATAGAAGGGCTTATAGTAGCTATGTCTCTTATTGGAGCAACAGTTATTACAACCTTTTCTGGACCCGTATCAGATTCACTTGGACGTCGTCCAATGCTTATAATCTCGTCTGTTTTATACTTTCTTAGTGGATTAGTTATGTTATGGGCACCAAATGTGTATGTTCTTCTTTTGGCAAGGCTTTTGGATGGTTTTGGGATCGGTCTCGCGGTGACTCTAGTCCCCGTTTATATTTCTGAAACTGCCCCACCGGAGATAAGAGGATTGCTAAATACCCTTCCTCAGTTTACTGGTTCCGCAGGGATGTTTTTGTCATATTGTATGGTGTTTGGTATGTCTTTGATGGATTCACCGAGTTGGAGATTGATGCTCGGGATTCTTTCAGTTCCTTCTATTGTGTATTTTGTATTGGCTGTGTTTTTCTTGCCTGAATCTCCAAGGTGGCTAGTGAGTAAAGGAAAGATGAAAGAGGCTAAAAAAGTTTTACAAATGCTACGTGGAAGGGAAGATGTCTCAGGTATACTTTCTGTGTTATTTGTTGGATTTCGAGTCTCTAGTTTGATCTATGTCTCAGTTTACATGTCTTTTCTGCTATGAGTACTGGTCATTCTACAAGAGTTGTAGATCTCGTCGGTAATATTCTGATCCTATTAAAAGCGGATAAATCAAATTACTTCCGATCATTCATGATTTAGGACGTGCTACTATATATCTGGCTTTTAATCGATCTTGATGAGCTTTTATCTCTAAGAAAAATTTCACAAATGTGTTGGTTTTTTAAGTCGTTATGATGTTAAACTCTTAGAGATTCACGAATTCAATGTTTCATTTTTTTACTACTTTTCCCAAGAATATAAAGAGTGAGTAGTCTGTACATTAGATCAGCTTACTTTTCTGTGTGAAGAAATCATAAGGCAAGATATGACTTTACTCATACTTTGTCAACAGGTGAAATGGCGTTGTTAGTGGAAGGTTTGGGTGCCGGAGGTGAAACATCCATAGAGGAGTACATAATTGGTCCAGACAATGACCTTCTCGATAACCAAGAACATGCCGAGGACAAAGAGCGTATCAAACTATACGGTGCCGAAGAAGGCCAATCATGGATCGCAAAACCTGTCCGAGGCCAAAGCACTCTAGGCATGGCTTCCCGTCACGGAAGCATGGTGGACCCCATGGTCACCCTTTTCGGAAGCATCCACGAGAAGCTTCCGGATCAAATGGGAAGCATGAGAAGCATGCTCTTTTCGAATTTTGGTAGCATGTTCAATGTCGCAGAGCATCATCACAGTACTAAAAACGAGGAAGAGTGGGATGAGGAAAGCCTGCATAAGGACGGGTCCAATGGTTCCGCTGCTGAATCCGATGACAATTTGGAAAGTCCTTTGCTTTCGCATGAGGACACAAATGCTGACAAAGATCATGGTGGTGAACAAGTTAGTGGTATGGGAATAGGTGGGGGTTGGCAACTTGCGTATAGGAAAGACGAGAATAGTTCCGGAGGTCTTAAAAGGATATACTTACACCAGGAGGGTCCTGGTCCTGGGTCGAGAAGGGGTTCTATTGTCTCGTTTTCGGGTGGAGATGCCATAGCTGAAGGTGATTTTGTTCATGCAGCTGCTTTAGTTAGTCAGTCGGTTCTTAGAACAGAGGATTTTACCGATCAGCATCCGATTGGCACAGCAATCGATAAACGACCTGAAGGTGCTGCGAAAGGGCCGAGCTGGAGGGATCTTTTCGAACCAGGGGTCAAACATGCGTTGGTAGTAGGTGTCGGACTTCAAATTCTTCAACAGGTATATATGTCTAGGCTAATTTAACTAAATGGTACCTTTTTTTTTTCTTTTGACATCATACTATTTGAAGTATTACAATGCACTTCATCGTCTAAACGACGCCAACCCTTGATCTAGCGGAAAACCATACAAATTATATACGAGCTAAATGCAAAAACACCCCTTGTGATTTGTCTAAATGGCAACCCCCCCCCCCCCCCCCCCCCCGCGTGTTAGTAAATTAGCAAATAACCCCTGTGTTCTCTTTTTATTAGCAAAAAAGCCCATTTGAAATTCCTTCATAAGTCAACAGGGAGGTTATTGTCAAGTTTTTAAGTGAACAAGGGGGTTATGCCATTTTTTAAGTTAACAGGAGGATTGTCGATATTTTTGGGTTAAGAGGGGTGTTTTCGCATTTTTTTTGTGGAGGTATAATTGTTATTTTTTTGCTAATTAGGCCAAGCATAGGGGGTATTTACTGATATTTTTACTATATTTCTGAAATCTTATACTTGTGCACATATACATTGTTCATAATCCTGATACATGTACTTTTGTTGGCACACAGTTTTCCGGCATTAATGGTGTTCTTTACTACACTCCTCAAATTCTGGAACAAGCCGGAGTTGGAGTGCTCCTATCAAATTTGGGCCTTAAGTCAGACTCTGCATCTCTTCTTATAAGCGGTCTTACTACATTATTGATGCTTCCAAGCATCGGTGTTGCAATGAGACTTATGGATATTGCTGGTAGAAGGTAATTTTACAAAGAATCTCAATGAATTTTTTGGCTAATAAAATAGAACGCAGGAGCTTCTTTTTTTTGCTTTTTGCTAATAAAAATAATACGAGGGTTTTTTTCGCCAATTAGGCAAAGCACGAGGGGTATTTTTGCACTTAGCCCCTCGTTTTGTCGATTGTTTCAATTCCTTTTGGACAAAAAACTGAAACATGAATGTTTTATAATGTTTTCTCCAGATGGCTACTGCTATCGACTTTGCCCGTTTTATTCGGGACACTTATCTTATTAGTTCTTGGAAACGTCGTCGACTTTGGCACTATAACACATGCTGTCATCTCAACCGTAAGCGTCATTGTTTACTTCTGCTGCTTTGTTATGGGATTTGGACCAATCCCAAACATCCTCTGTGCCGAAATCTTTCCTACTCGTGTCCGAGGAATATGCATCGCAATATGTGCTCTTACATTCTGGATCTGCGACATTATAGTTACTTACACGCTGCCAGTCATGCTCAACTCAATAGGCCTTGCTGGTGTTTTCGGGATTTACGCTGTTGTCTGTGCCATAGCTTGGGTCTTCGTTTTCCTTAAGGTCCCGGAAACTAAAGGGATGCCGCTTGAAGTTATTACAGAATTCTTTGCAGTTGGTGCAAAAAAAAATAACTGAGATCCAAAGGTTCGATTTTTCTTTAATATTCTTACAATCTACTGCGATCGGTCATCTAATACATGGTTGAAGGTGTAGTTTTCGTTATATGAAGAAAAGAAGATGATCAGTGACAGTAGAGGGATTCAAGTTTGCGGTCGCGTTACACCCTCACCCCTTCCCCGTTTTTTCGATTATACGTTTCTGGTTTTGTTCAATTTGTTGACTATATCTTCATAGAATTTTTGGTGCTGTACAATTTTAAAATTTATCATTTGTAAAATTATGAATTACTACATGTTAATTTTTAGAAAATTAAACTGTTGAGAAGGTTACTATAATATCTGGAATGGATTGCTTCAGCAGGACTTAGCAAATTACTTGCTGCTATGTCAATATAGGTGGGGATTGATATAGAGTATAAAAGTTTCACATCGCGTCCATGATATTTTATATCTAGCTCTTTGCCACTTGTGTAATGATAATGTGGCAATTTACCCCCCTATATTATGATAAATATTGCAATTTACCCCCTATGTTAAAATTAATATGGCAATAAGTGAGTTACACTCTCCGACCGGAGGAGGTAAATTATTTCTTTAAAATTTTCACATAGGGATAAAGTGTTATTTTCCAAATCACGAGAGGATAAATTGAACATTATGTATTTCAAATGTGGTAGATTAACATTAACTCTTATTGTGCAACAGATGCACTAAAATAAATATGAAAAATTCAAACTTAACTACTTTGATAGGACAATCTGTTTGAGCTCAATTTGTTATGCATATATAATAATAAGTTCACTAACAATATAAGTCTTGTGTAATATTTGAATGGGAATTGTATTGTTACACTTTTTTATACTCCCTTCATCCCATTATTTTTACTCCATTAGCTACAGTAACCAGTCAGACTTTTCAATCTTTTAAGTGACTTATCATGTTAAAATATTTACATTTATGTTGTATTTAACCTTTTAAATATTAATATATACGATACTATCAAATATTATTAACTTATTAATGAAATACTATATTAATTAAATTATTATTTAAATTTTTATAAATTTTGTCAAGTTGGCTGATACCAAGAGATAAAAATAAATGTGACGAAGGAAGTATATGATCTTGGATTAATTTTAACCAAAATAATTTCGTTACTACATATATAAACAATAAATTAACTACAAAATGCGTATACAAGCACGAATGACTTAAAATGAATTTAAATTTATGTGAAATATACAGAAATCTAGCTACATCTAATCATTTCTTCCCAATAATGCGACATATTCTCGCAATAAATACACCAAAAGTATGTATATAATCATATAACAAGAACTCTTGGCAAAAAGTAAGAGACCACGCCTTTACAAAATAGACACAAATCATCATCACCTTCTTCACTTCTTGGAAGCAGCCTTCGCAAACGAAAAATCACTTTCGTCTCTCGTGTCTTCGTCTACAACATAAGGTACAACAGCGTGTTCGTTCTCTATCTCGTCACTATCATCAGCTCGTATAATCAAGCTGGTTGTAGCTGCAGGAGGTGCCGATGGATCTTCTAAATCGTTTTCTACATATCCAAACCCACGAGTCGAGTGTCCAGTAGTTTGGTATCGGTGAAGTGCGGGCCCCGTAGGGTGAAAAGGCGACCCCATCATTGAAGATGATGGACTTTGATCCCCGCCTAGAGTACGTGTTGATCGTCCCGGAGTGCCGTGTTTCTTTTTCACAGCCATATGCCATTTCTTGAGGGCTTTCGATGTTTGTTCATCGAAGATCGATTTCTTCATAGTTGAACCCATCTGTATTTTTCCAATAAACATAATAATATTAGGATTACGAGGTAAGTTCAAAAATACATACCCCATGTGCTTTGCCCAATTGGCAAAAAACCCCGTTTTATTTCTAGCAAAATTCCCCGTGTATATTTTATTACCAAAAAACCCCATTTAAAATTCCTTCATAAGTCAAGATGGAGGTTATTATTGTCAATGTTTAGTATTAACAGGGGGATTATTGTCCATTTTCTAGGTGAATAGGTGTTTTGCATTTTATGATGAGGGTATAAATGTCATTTTTCTTGCAAAATATGTACTCCGGCTTGGGAGGGGGTTTTATGCTAATAAAAATAAGCAAAGCTTAGGGGATATGTTTACATTTCACTCCTAAATTTATTTGCAGAAGGAAGACTAATAATTTCTAGTTAAATCAAGAAATACAAAGCTTTGATTGTACCTGAGCAACGAGCGCATACAACGGAAGCGTGATATAGCTGGTCAAGCATAGGACTCCAACTCTGTAATATCACAATTCACGACTGTCATTAACTAAAGATCCTATTATTTTCCGATAAGCTTCCAAATTAAATGATGTGGAAAATAACTTACCCCAAACTAATTTTAGCAATAACTAACGCGATATTGTCATGTAAGCAAGATCTAATACCAAACTCGTACTGCACACGGGAGAAAATTTTAATCTCGTTAGTTAATATGTGCATATGTTAATGGTTGAATTAATTATCCGAGATAAATAATAATTACCCAAATCCAGAAGAAGTATGTTAATTGGAAGGCATTCTGCAAAGTTCATAAAACTCATTAGCAATTTAGCACAATTATTTACCTGAAAAGAAATCTTTAGAAAATATTATACAATAAATAAAGTTTGAAATATGTATTCACCTGAAACAACGCAAAGTGTATTAAATCGAGAACCAACTTAGGACGACCAAACCAAAAATATTTGTCTGAGCCTTGAACGAGGGGTATGCCTTGGACCACTGCATGTCTTTCTGTCATCTCAACAGCCATCTTCGTCAAAATAGCTTGTAGCTTTGTCCCAACAGCTAAGATGATCTGAGAAACGTGACGCTATTAGATATTTTTCTATATTTAGTTTAAATAATAGTACTGATAAAGATCCTTACAATTATAGGTAATAAGGATGCCCAAAACAGTGCCTGCCAACCTGATATCGACACAATGTACGAAAGAAAAATGTCAAGTCTCAAGAAATTTACAAAAATTAGAATTTACGCAACTTTGATGTAGATCAATGACATACCATCAACATTTAGGAGGAAGAAGACCACAAATGATGCCCACAAAACTGGACTGAAAATAAAGAAACGGGGGAAAACGTAAGAAAGAAAGAAAAATGAGTCAAATACAAAAATATTCCCTATGCTTTGCCAAACTATCAAAATAAAAAAAAATAAAAATTGTGTTATTTTTATTAGCAAAAACCTCCATGTGCTTATTTTTTATTACCAAAAATCCTCTCCCAAGCTGAAATGACAATTATACCCCCACCAAAGGATGCAAAAACACTCCTCTTAAACTAAAAATATAACAACAACCTCCCTGTAAACATTAAGATTGGCAATAACGCCCATGTTCACTTAAAAGAATTGACGAAGACCTCTCTATGATTTATGAAGGAATTCCATATGGGTTTTTTCGCTAATAAAAAAAGAAAACGGGGGGTTTAATTAGTTTGGCAGACCACAAGAAGTGTTTTAGCATTACCTCAAGAAAAAACAAGCCACATTAATTGGAACGAGAAATTCAGTTCATCTAAATTTTTCATTCGACTAAGCATATTTACCTTACTCCCACAACGGTCTTAAAGTCATCCTCTAATGACCTTTTGATATACTTTTGGAAGTTGAATTTGCTTCCAGGTGCCAAATGAACCTTAAAAAAAAAGGAAATTCTTTTGTTATTAACAAGGAAAAGTTAACAGAGGTTGTAATAACTATAAAAGACGGGCATTGTAGAAAACTCACCGAAATGAACCCATGGCGCAGGGTTAAGTAATCAGACTTGCTAACAGACTTAAAAAATTGTTGAAAAAAGCATGCCTGCATCAAGTATATGTTGAATTATTTGATAAGCATATTCCTTTTCACAAAGAAAATTATGTCCATAAGCTAAAACTTACAATGTAAAAAAACATGGGAATCTTGGTCCAGAAACTAGTGTGGGACCTAACAAATGACGTCTCGTGAGTAAGCCTGAATCTTGAAGGATCTGCGAGGTAATAGTTGTGGAGTGAGAAACTAAATATAATGTCTAAAGATCCGTTACGTTAAAGAAAAATCTAAAATATGAAGTGATATATGTACCAGTTGTAAACTCATAATTGTTTGATGTAGTCTCCAGCTCCCATTGCTTCCATCGTCGAGTCTACACAAAATAGTTAGCTTAATATCTAACATATATCTAAAAAAATTTAATTATGTAATCAAATAAAGAGAAAAAATGAGAGCCACAGTTTGACTTACCTTAAGTTTTCCGAGAGCCATTGTAATAGCACTGTAAATAACATGGAATACAGCTAAAAAGAATATTAGGATGTGTATCTGATGCAATCCATCCACTGTTATAAGCGCTACTCGCCCCTGTTGAAAAGGTCAATAGTACACCAAAGAATTTCTTTTTAATACATAGCACTCATAAATATGCATAGGTTGTGTTACACTACACTTATTAGACACTGAATTATATTCATTTTGAAAGAAAGAATTACCTCCTTGCAAGAAGGGACACTATAGCCGGCTAGAATTCGTCGTTCATTGGACAAAAGTCTACGGCGGCGATGTTCTTCAGTAGCCTCGACATGTGCAGCAGGACAAGGCAACATGGTGTTTGCAGCACTGGCTGGTATGCAAATGTCAGCTATGTAATATTGACTGAAAACTAGTATCAATGATATGAAACCAAGTACCATCAACTCTGCATACGCCAAAAACACAAGTTATAAATCAACAAGATTTCTTTAATGGTAGAAAAAAAATAAAAAAATAAAAAGAGTGAGAAAAGTAAGATGGGATTGAAGTAATTTCTATGTACCAGCTTTGACCTTCTCCAAGGCCTCGTAAAGAGCATTCTTATGCCTATCTGTTAGCCACTGCAAAAAAAATCGCCAGTTTCATGTTAGGAGAAGGCACATACTTTTGCTCGAGATAGTAACACGAATTAACTTAATATGAATCAAGAATAAAGATTTGATCCATTACAAGAAGCAAGCAATCTTAAATTCTAGGATAAATTTCACTTAGCCCCCCTCAACTTTCTATCATTACGAATGCAAACAGAGCCTTGCAGTTGTCAATTTTCATCTTCATGGTTTGTTGATCTTCTTATTTCAATTCACAAGAGACGGTCTACTAGGTTTGTTAGTGATGGTAATGAATTAAGAACTTGAATTCGATATCACATCATTTAGACATAATTTGATTACTACAATAGCGTATGGAAAACTTTATAACTTCACTTGATAAACATCTTTATGCATGATTACCTACAATTCATATTTCTGTCTCCACTAAATGAAAACACCATTAATTCTTTTATTGTTTACCTTCGTTTCATTAACATATTAAATGGCCTATTTGTGCAAAGTGATAGATGGAGATGGCTAGTGATGCAACTAATGTTGGAGGGGCCAAAGCGTGCAATCGCAATAGCTGAAGTTAGCAGAATTAAAAATTACCCAAGATTCATAAGTGGTATACAAGAATAAATTGTACAAGCAACAAAAGATTAATTGGTATCTCAAATTTAAAGATGAAACACCTTTAGAACAGATACACATATAAGAGACATTAGCACCAAATTAGGAACATAAGAGACAACACAATCAATTATGTTGTTATCTCTTCTCCTTTATTGGAAACTTTAGGTCTAAAAAACAACAATCTACAAAAAAAAAATTGTATCTTTTTATAAGAAAAGACAAAACCAAATTAACTGATAAAGGAAAAGAACCTCAACCCATAACATAATCTGTAAATAAGGGCTAAAATTAATTTCAACAAACATAAAGCAGAACACTAAACATTCAAATCAAATCAACAAACAAAACCCACAAACATAATTAGTCAACAGTAAGAAATCAAGGAACTAAAGTAACTGTTTTGGTCTAAAAACCAACTGGGTATTTTTTTTTTTTTTTATTACCGTTCCAACTTTGTGAAGAATCTTTTCCAAAGCAATCGAAACAAGTATAATTATTGCACACACAACAGCTACAGCCCATGTTGGTGTCTGATCTATGCCTCTTTCTTCATCCCCACCCGCCATTCAATTTGGTGAAAAGATTTTCCGATTGAAGAAGTACAGCTTTAAATAGAAAGTTGCTTTGAAATGTTGACTTTGAAAAGAAAAGAATACTCTTTTTTTTGTTGAAAAAATTATAGTGTATTATCTATCCGTGCATGAATATCTCCTTTTTTTTGAAGGTTTTTATAGTTGGGAGAAATACGTGTATGCTGCTTTGAAAAATATATACAAAATTCTTACAAGTCTTTTTCTTGGGTATGGTGGGGACGACAACCTTCATTATTGAGGGGGTCATTTAATGAGCCAATCTCAATTTATTCCCCTTTAATTTTCATATTTTTAAATTTACCCCATTTAATTCGAAAATAGCATTTTACACTTAAATTCTTATAAAAGAGCAATTTACCTTCTGCAACTGAATAGTGTTAATTCACTAGCCGATTTAGAGAGTGAGTATGAAAAGTATTTTTGTAACACGTGCAGTAAAGTGCAAAAATTATCATAACATAGAGGATTAAAGTGTCATGTTTGTTATAACACGATGATAAAATGTCATATATAAGAGGGGTAATTTTTTCAATTCGTTCGAGGAAACAATGTGAAACTTTTATAAGATCATACGGGTAAAACACTTTTTTTCAAATGTTAATTTATTTCTCTATGATTTTCATATTGTTCAATTTACCACTTTGATTTGAAAAAGATAAAATTTCCCTTTATAAGAATTTTATGAATGAGCAATTTATCTTCTTCAACCGTAGTGTGCAACATTTATCATAACATAGGGAGTAAAGTGTCATATTTATTATAACACGATGATTTAATATCACATAAAAGAGGGATAGTTTTGTCAATTCATTTAGGGAGTGTGAAACTTTTATAAAATTATAGTGGGTAAAATGCTCTTTTTCAAATTACGGATAGATAAATTTCATTAACTCTTATTTTATTACATGTTTTAATTTTTAAATGACAATATCTTGCATGAACCACATTTTATTACATGTTTTAGATCTAGAAGGTTTTGCCGTACGCGTATCTTTT
Organism: Penstemon barbatus; assembly: GCA_003313485.2. NCBI lineage: Eukaryota > Viridiplantae > Streptophyta > Magnoliopsida > Lamiales > Plantaginaceae > Penstemon > Penstemon barbatus. The sequence goes on along the minus strand of CM064879.1, from coordinate 62,860,031 downwards.
ACTAATTCTTATATATTAAGCAAATATAAGACTGTTTCAACAATATATACACGCACGAATAACAAATAAAGGGTAAGAAGTTATATTTTGAGAAAAAAATACTATTATACTAAATTATTTGATTAAATAACGAAATGGTATTTTTACTAATTACATAAAACTACAAAAACATCAATAAAAGCTGCTTGACTAGCGGGGACCATTTTTATTAAACGTTTCTTTGTCACTTGTCAGCACACAATTAAATGTCGATCTATCATAATTACGTAACACTATTAATTGTTAATGTTAAAACAGATGAATATGAATATTATGTAAGTTTATTAAAAGTAATTAGCTAAAAATTATTTTCTTTTTTTTTATGAATTACTTGTATATTTATCCGTCCATAAATAGATAAATCAATTTTGTGTCGGCGTGAAGCATAAAGAAGTAGAAATCATCCACGTTCAATTCAACACAACAAATATTTGTTAATAAAATAACAAAAAAAAATTCAAAACAGAGTAAAAGGCAGCGTTGACTGGCTAAAATCACGGTATCAATCAATATTGAGATTAGGTCAAAGGTCAATTTAGGCAGTTTAAGCTTCGGCGTACCAAACTTGTTTGGACATGTTCTGTTCTTTCCTATTATTTAAATCTAAAAGGGTATTAAATAACAATAAACTAAAATACAAGAACTGAATTAAAATTTTAAATATTAATAATCCCTTATGTTTGTTATGTAATCAGTAAACAAAATATTAATGACTCATTTATGACCATAACCCGTCTTCTCCATCTAAACCATAACGTGCACATGTATCTTCGATCCAATATAAGAGTATTACTTCAAAATTATAGGCACGTTAATAATTTGAATGTCCTTTTGTTTAAGAAATTTTATATAATATTTGATAAAAAAGTTTCAAAAAAGAAAGTTTTAGGAAAATTTTCAAAATTATTTCGTGTTTGGGAAAAGCGAAACAAATATGTTTTGTACTTTTTGAAATAAATTTATCATTATTCGATTTTCTCAAATTAATCTTTCAAAGTAAAAATAACAATTTTATTATCTCTCGAAAAAACTACACAAACTCTTTTTTTATTTGACATAAAGTAACTCGTCTTTTGTATAGCGTATCTCATATAATAAACACGATTTAACATAAAGTCTTACACATTTTACACTGACAACTTAATTCTTCTAAAAAAAATATACACTAACTTTATTTCTCGAAACTCAAACAAGGAACATCACACAAATTAAAATTATTTCATAAACCTTCGTTACTCTGCCAAACACCAAACAAACAAACCCATGAAGTTTTGAGGTTTGAAAATGGGCATCTTTTGCAAGTTAACTCCCTGTGATATAATTAATGGATAATTTACCTTCCTGTGAAATAAAAATAGGTAATTTAACACCCTATGAAATGAAATAATGAACAATTTACCTCCTTGTGATTTAAAAATGGGCAATTTACCCCCTATGAAATGAAATATTGAGCAATTTAACTCCCTATGATATGAATTAATAAGCAATTTAGAGGGAGTCAATGTGCTTCTTTTTATAAAAAATACAGGAAGATATTTTGTCATTTTTCTTATCACAGAATGTTAAATTGTCTATTTAAGATATCACATGAAGATTTTTTGCCCAGTTATTTATCACAGTAGTTAAATTACCTATTTAAAATAACACAAGGAATTAATTTGCTATTCAATCTTTGAAAATGTGCAAAGTTCTTTTAGTATTTAGTATTTAAGATGTTTGACTTTAGAGTAGCTATATTATCCAAGCATTAATTGTGTTAATATCAGGCCTGGTCCAGGCCCTAAGCAACTCAGAATGTCGGCCTTGGACCCCCCAAATTTTGAAGCCCGTAGCCTGGCCCATAACTACCCCCTAAATGAAATGCCGTTTGGGAGGCTCTATCCGAAAATTAGCAACATAAAGGGTCTATTTGGATGGGTTTTGGCTCGGTTTCGCGAGTCTCGGTTTAAAAAAATTGATTTGGAAGGTTTCGATGAAACCTTTGAGACTTCATTTGGATGAGTTTTGACTCTTTGATTTTGTGGTTTAAATAAGTTGAAACCCCACTTGGATTGGGTTTGGATGTTGGAGTTTAGGGGGAAAAGTAGATGATAGGTGTCAGATCAATATTTTTTTTAGTGAGATTTGGGGGGAAAAAATAGGTGGTAGGTGTCAAATCAATGTTTTATAGGTTTGAAGAGTTTGAGTGTGAGTTTTTATAAGTTTTTTATGATTTTATGGGTTTGGCGAAAACTCATTTGGAAGGGTTTTGGCTCGGTCTCGCGAGACCAACGAGACCGGGCCAAAATCCATCCACACACACCCAAAAAAATCAAAAGAAAAATAAAATTTATTTGGTATATTTATTTAGTGTTTGGAAAAATAGTTTAAGAGAATAGTCGAGGTTTATAAAATAATATCTTTGCGCGATGTTGTTAGTTTGATTTTGAAAAAGTGATATGCGAAATAAAGTAGGTGTAAGTTTTTTTGGAAGAATTAGGGTGTAGGCATGGGATGTGTAAGACTTTACGTCAAATTATATTTGTTAAGTGAGATAAATTGTATAAGAAATTTGTTACTTTATGTCATATTAAAGTATAATTTGTATAGATTTTGTTTAGAGATAATTTTTTTTTTTTTTTTTACTTTTAAGATAGAAGTTTGAAAAATCAAGAGATGAAAAAATTATTTCAAAAAAATAAAAAATATATTTATTTAACATGTCCTAAACATTAATTTTCTTGAAAACGTCAAACAAACATGCCCAACATTTCTTTTCAAGTTTCTAGGTAGGCCCAATTTTTTGGCCCTTTCTCGTTTTGAAGTTCTCACTCTCAATATGTCATTATCTCTTCAATTTTTTCTTATCATTCAATCTCAATATTTTTTCTTGTCTATCTTGTGACATCCATCATTAGCATTTTTTTTTCTTGATTCAATTTAATATCAATTTATTACTACAACAATTCTGATATTATATTTTGGAGCCATTAATCTGGATTTACCATTCCTACATAAACATAAACAGGTAAATAAGAGTACTACACATCTAACTCTTGTTTAATTTTTTTAATAGTAGTTCTGCATATAAAGATTTTTGTTCATATTTTTACCCTATGGTCTTTTTCATTTACTTCAATACCGATTTGGTTCACATGGAAAAAGGAATTGTTAAGCATAACATAAAAATACTACTAAATAAATAATTATCTTTAGATTTCAGTCAGTAATAAAGCTAATTGTCTTGCAAAACTTTTGAATTGTTAGTTTATTGGCTTTCGACTTGTTATTTGTCAGGTTCTATCATTTTTTCTTAAATGTATATTTTTTTATTACATACCCCCAAATTTTAATTTCGCCTAGGCCCTCGAAAACTTAGGACCGGCCATGGTTGGTATTCAAATTCCGACAAATTCTTTTGGGGATAGGGTACTAGAAAAGGTAGTTGATCGCGAATTACTAATAAGCCTAGAGTTTATTCTTCCTGATCGATGCGCAAGTGATTAATGGGGACGGATTTTAGATTTTTTTTTTTTTTTTTTTGACAACTCAGGTGTCCAAATTTACACTAAACTAATCCTGAAATCCTCAAAACTCTTGCCCTAAAACCCTGAATTATGTAAATCACAGGATATGCATTCACTAAGCCTCAAGCTACGCGGGATAAATCCAGCTCAGACAAGCGGTTAATTGCATAATAATTCACATTAGTGATCAATGGGATATAGAGGAAAGAGGATTATTGGTGGTCTTTTTACCGTGAAATACTATCATTTTATCATAATGATAAAATTCATTATAAAATGAGAATACGTATTCAATACTTGACAGGTCATAATAATTAAAAAAACTAATAACCTTATCGATCTACATTCTACAATGCCATTAGCATTAATTAATTTAGAAAAATAATCACACTTTAACTAATTTTCACCCTAGGACCTCTAAATTTCTCAATATGACAATATATTAGTAATTTTTAGAGTTAATGGTAGTTTACCATCTGTGATATTCATAATGTTTAATTTATCTCTATGTAATTTGAAAAAGAGCACTTTACCCCATGTAATCTTATAAATGTTTCACACCGCCTCCCTGGTATTTTTATATGTGGCACTTTACCGCCATTTGTTATGATAGTTGACAGTTTACCTCCTGTGTTATGATAAATATGGCAATTAAATTCCCCCCCCCCCCCCCTCCCATATGTTAAAAAAATACTTTTCATGTCCACTCTCAATTTCGACAAGTGAGTTACACTCTCTGATTGAAGGAGGTAAATTATTTTTTTAATAATTTTTACAGGAGGATAAAGTTTTTTTTTTTCAAATCACATAGAAATAAATCGGACATTATGCATTTCACATGGGGTATATTGACATTAACTCAAAATTTTTATATCATTTGAGTGTAGTTTTTGTTAGAAACAGAAAGAATGACAAAGGATTTTAGAGATGAAAGCTAGTATCTCACTCAAGAACTTCCTTAATCAATAATAAAAGTACGGCTACTGCTATTATAAATAGCTTACAATAATAAAAGAAATAACCACCCACGATTAAATCCTAAGATCGTGGTTATGACTAAAACAAAAAACTGAAATCCTAAAGATATGGATTATTGACTAGATAAGGCTCTAGAAAATAGGAGACAATAAAACAACTTTAACATCCTCCCCTAAACTGAACATCACTGATAATCAGTTTACATCATAATGCGAGATGACACCCATTAAACCACGCAATTTTAAGAACACATCGAGCCTCAACGGTTTTGTTAAGATATCAGCAACCTGCTCCTGTGAAGAGCACTGAATTAATTCCATAACCTCTTGATTGACAAGATCACGAAGGAAATGAAATCGAACATCTATATGCTTGCTACGATCATGCATCACATGATTCTTTGAAAGTTTAATAGCTGAAATATTGCCACAATATATGATTGCTGCCTTGTATTGGTCATGTTTGAGTTGCTGTAAAATCCTTCTTAACCACACTGCTTGGCAAGCACTTGATGCTACAGAGATAAACTCTGCTTCAGTGGTAGATAGAGTAACCACGGGTTGCTTCTTTGAAGACCAAGACACTGCTCCTGAGCCCATCATAAACACATAACCCGAAGTGCTTTTCCTGTCATCTTGATCCCCTGCATAATCACTATATGTGTAGCCTACAAGTTCTCCATTTCCTCCTTTCTTGCAAAACAAACCAAACTCAGAAGTGCCCTTCAAATACCTCAGTACTCTTTTTGCCGCTTGTAAATGAACCTCAGTTGGACGCTCCATGTACCAGCTGATATAACTTACTATGAACATTATATCGGGATGTGTGGCAGTCAAATACATGAGACTTCCTACCATATGTTTGTAAAGTGTGCTATCAACCCTCACTCCATCTTCATCCTTCTTAAGTTTGAAACCAGGAACCACTAGATTGTGCACAGGATTGCACTGATCCATATTAAACCTTCTTAACACCTCTTGAGCATATTTTTGTTGGCTAATAAAGATACCGTTTGTCTTTTGTAGTACTTCTATACCAAGAAAATAAGTCATCTTCCCAAGATCAGTCATATCAAATTCAGCCATCATAGATTGTTTGAATTCATAAGACATTTTCTCAATATTTCCAGTGAAAATAAGATCGTCAACATAAAGACAAACAATCAACATACCTCGATTGATTGTTTTAATAAACAAAGTATGCTCATCTGGGCACTTCTTGAATCATTCTCGTAGAAAATAAGATTCTATACGGCTGTACCAAGCTCGAGGAGCTTGTTTAAGGCCGTATAAAGCCTTTTTCAGCTTGTAAACCTTATGCTCATGGCCTTTTTGTTCTTAACCAGAAGGTTGTGCAACAAACACCTCTTCATCTAATTCTCCATGTAAAAATGCTGACTTAACATCTAACTGATATATAGTCCAACTTTTCTGTGCATCAAGTGATATAACAACTCGTATCGTATCCAAACGAGCTACTGGTGCAAACACCTCCGCATAATCCACTCCATATTGTTGACAGTACCCTTTTGCAACTAAGCGAGCCTTGTACTTATCCACTTCTCCTTTTTCATTGAGCTTTGTTTTATAAACCCATTTCACCCCAATTGTTTTTCCTCCTTGTGGTAACTCGGTCAATTCCCATGTATCATTCCTTTCAATGGCTTTAATTTCTGCATTCATTCTGGTTGTCTTCTTATTCAACATCCTTCACGTGGTAGGCTATCGTCTGTTTGCTCATTCGGAGAATTATCATCAGCCAAGTGACTTTGAACTAACTCATCGCCTCCAACTATTTCAGTATCGCTTCCAACTGCAATCTCCTCTCTTGTATGATTCATTGTGCTCTCCTCCCCATTTGCTTCCCATTCAATATCGACCAAAACTGCATCTTTGTGAATGTCACCCCAGTTCCAGCTTTGGTCCTCATCAAAGACCACATCTCGACTAACAACAATCTTATGAGTTATAGGATTAAATAACCTATAAGCCTTAGATTCTTCACTTACCCAAAGGAAAATACATTTCATGCTTTTGTCATTGCTGTCAGGTACATGAACATGAGATATGCACCCAAAATTTTTTAAGTGATCCACTGATGGTTTGAATCCACTCCAAGATTCTTTGGGAGTCTTGTTCTTTACTGCAAGTTTTGGGCTTCTATTTAGAATGTGTACTGTCCAATTAACTGCCTCGGGCCAGAATGTTTTTGGAATTTTCTTTTCGGATAGCATGCTACGAACCATATTCATGATGGTCCCATTTTTCCTTTCGGCCACCCCATTTTGTTGGGGAGTGTACGCAGCCGTCAATTGCCTTTGAATTCCATTCACGTTACAAAATTCAGTGAATTCATTTGATGTAAATTCACCCCCACGATTAGTGCGAAGACTCTTTATGAACATTCCGGTTTCTTTTTCAACCTTAGCTTTGTAGTTCTTAAAGGTGACAAAAGCTTCTGACTTTGCACCTAAGAAGTAAACCCATGTCTTTCTACTAAAATCATCAATGAAGGTTATGAAGTACCTTTTCTTGCCGTTTGAGATGGGATTTATCGGTCCACATATATCAGCACGCACCAACTGAATGATCTCAGACACCCTCCATGTGCTTTCTTTGAGATGGGATTTATCGGTCCACATATATCAGCATGCACCAACTGAATGATCTCAGACGCCCTCCATGTGCTTTCTTTCGGAAAAGAGTCTCGAGCTTGTCTTCCTATCAAACAATTTTTACAAACATTGAGTGGAGCTTTGAGTTGAGGCATTCCTTCAACCATATTCTTTTGTTGAAGCACTTTGAGACCTTTCCAACTAAGATGTCCATATCGACAATGCCAAAGTCAGCACTGGTCTGTGGTCAACGAAGAGAAACACCTCTGTTCCTTAGATGGATATTGTACAAGTACAGCAAACATTCTGTGTTGGGATTCGGTAAGAAAAACAGCCCTAGGCACAGCGGAATATAAAAATTTCTAGGGCTTCTTAAAGAATCTTGCCAGGATATTCTCTAGTTGTATATATATAAATATAAATAAATGACAGTATAAGTTTTCTCGTTTATACCTGTCTCCTTGCAAATCCTAGGCTAGCAATATGAGCTCTGATTTCTGACCCCGGTTGATCGACCCACACCCTTTTGTAGCGCCCCACGTGTTGCGCCTCTACGAGTTGATACACCACAATATCACGAAAATTAATATACCTAATCGACTAGAACATAGGCTATATTAATATCTAGGTTTTGGGAACGATTTGGGAACAAAAACGAAGACGAAAAAATTCTTCCACTGGAAGAACTGGTTCGGCCGATCTGGTAGGGAGAGGGAGAGAAGTTTTTGCTTTGCTCAATTTTTGCTTAAGGAGTTTTTTGAAAAATAACTAGAAGAAAGCTATTTATAGTTTTCTTTCTATCCTAGTCCTATTAGGACTAGGTCTTCTCTCTCCTACATGGGCCATGGCCTTCTTTAATTAGAAGACTAAGTCCTCTAATTAATTCATGGCCCATATTAATTAATCTTGCAGGGCTTTATTTAATCTCCCAATTAAATAGCCCAATTAATTAAATCATCTCCCAATTAATTAATTAAACTCCAAGTCTAATTAAATTAATTATTCCATTAATTAATTAAATCCTAATTAATTAATTTACTCATAAATTAAATTCCAATTTAATTTATAATCTTGATCCAATTCCAATTGGATCCATTTTCGTTCCATATGGGTCGACCCAGTCGACCCACCCATTTAATCGACCCAGTCGATTTTGACCCAGTCGACCCAGTCGACTGGTTCGTTCCTGTTTCCTCGCTTTCGCTACTTGTGTATTGTGTATGCCCCCGTAGGTTCACCACATAATTGGCCGTGGGTTGTAATTTAAATATTATTTAATTACTCGAGCAATTAATACTCTAAATTAATCGAACACTCTGTCGATTAATCATTCCAAAATTAGCACCCCTGCTAATTTGGGAATTCTCCCACACTCCACGGTCGATGTCCAGTCACAAGCCCATGGAGCCCAATCACTGGTGAATTAATTCAGTGAACCTTTTATCATTTACAATTTCCATATACGACAAAATCTCTCCATCGATCAATCTCCCAGTCGAGACTTAAGGGTATGGTCTTTTATCGGATTCCCTTTTCTTTTGTCTTGACCTTATGTACTCTGGTCTCGAAATAAATTCTCTTTGACTTAATCTTTATGAGCTACTTACATAAAGTCGTCAGATACCTTGGCCAAGGATTTTTACCAGAATTAATTTCTCACAGAAATCCATAGGAGAATTTCCCAACCTATCAAGTCGGGTCAATGGATCCTTTGTTGATGATATGAATCTGCATACGAGTTCCTCTATACCCAACATGAGTCCACAGAGACTTTCTGGCTATCCCCAGTCAGTCGGAACTCATATCAAAGTATAGATGTTCTCGCACCAGATAAACCCTATCATCTCAAGTTGTTTAGGGATCGTTCCTCGTATACTATTGTAAATTGGAATAACTTCAACCCCGATATGCGACTACCGCTTCCATGGTGAGTTATTTCCTAATTGGGGTATTCAGTGCACTTGCCATCCCAGCAAGCCACCCACTTATGTGTATCGACTATCCCAGTCACGCTCGTGGACCCCAGCGTCCTCCAGTTCATCGGAGAATACACAACAGTGAGAGTCTAACCGAATCCAACGATGTCCTATCTCGATTGGATTCTACGACTCTTGAATATGTTCTAGATCACGGCCTTAGAGATCAGTCCACGGGTTGTCCCATAGCCCTGTGATCCAAGGACCTCTATCCTTATGCGTAGACAAATATTACATAAGATAAAGTTGACCATTTAATAAAAGTGCATTTATTAATCTAAATTGAATAGTTCCTCATTAATTACAATTAATGCTAGCCATACAGCTGGCTTGCAGGACACTATTTCTATCATTCTGTTGCACGTCATTTTAGTCTCCATAATTAAACCTTTTTCAGGATGGAAAACTTTACATTTTCCATGTTGCATTTGAAACACCCTTTTCTTGCAATTGACCGATACTAAGGAGGTTGTTCTTCAACTCTGGTACGTAAAACACTCCAGTAATCACTTGTACGATCCCGTTCACTTCCATTCGAATATTGCCCTTCCCTAGCACAACTAGACTTGAGTCATTGCCCAACTTCACTGATTCTCTAAAGTTATCATCAAAATTAGAAAATATATCACTTTTGCCACACATATGGTTGCTGCAACCTGAATCAAGGAACCATACGTGATGATTTTCAGCTTCATTGGTACCAGTATAAGACATCAACAACATCTCTTCACTTATCTCTGCAAAGTTTGCCCTTGAATTGCTTGATTTCTTAGGACACTCCCATCGAAAGTGTCCGAGTTCATGACAATAATAACATTATATGGCAGATTTATCGAATCCAAACCTACCCCTTCCTCTACCTCTTCCTCGATAAGCACCACGGCCACCACCTCTTCCTCCCGACTGAGCTCCATGAGTGATTTGCAATGCTTGTTCATCCATTGTGTGTCAGCTTATCCTTTGTTCATGCACCAAGAGGCTGCTTTGAAGCTCATCGATGGACAAATTGTCCAAATTATTGACTCCTCAATAGAGCACACAACGTAATCATAATTTGGAGTCATGGATCGCAAAATCTTCTCAATGATAACCACATCTTCCATCTTTTCCCCATGAATTCTCATTTTATTGGCTATTGTGAGAGTTCTTCCAAAGTAATCGTTCACTGATTCTCCAACCTTCATGTGTAGCACTTCAAACTCTTTACGAAGAGCTTGCAATTGAGCACGCTTAACTCGTGTCGTCCCTTGATACTTCTGCTTCAGCGAATCCCATATATCTTTCGCAGTATCCTTCTTCAAGATTGTCTCCAAAACTGTACGATCGATGGCTTGGAACAAATAATTCTTAGCCTTCAAGTCCTTCAACTTTTGTTCTTCAATTACTTTCTTCTCTACGTCAGTGAGAGTCACCCCTTCTGCTGCTGCAGGAATCCCAATCTCCACTAAACTCCAATACTCCTTAGACCTCAAAAAGTTCTCCATCAACATGCTCCAATGATCATAGTAACCATCAAATTTTGGGATAGCAGGCTGCACAAAACTGCTCTCAGTTGCCATAATGTTAGTGATTTATTATGTTCAGACTTTGAATCAGGCCCCATAAGGCTCTGATGCCAATGTTAGAAACAGAAAGAATGACAAAGGATTTTAGAGATGAAAGCTAGTATCTCACTGAAGAACTTCCTTAATCAATAATAAAAGTACGGCTACTGCTATTATAAATAGCTTACAATAATAAAAGAAATTAAATAACCACCCACGATTAAATCATAAGATCGTGGTTATGACTAAAACAAAAAATTGAAATCCTGAAGATATGGATTATTGACTAGATAAGACTCTAGAAAATAGGAGACACTAAAACAACTTTAACAGTTTTAGGATATCAAACTTGAAAAGCTGTAAATACAATGGACGAATCTAGCCTCTTTGGCTTATATATACCTACTCATGATTCTTTGAACAATCAATCATACAAATTACCAATATAAACGGCTTACACTATTCGTCATTCAAGTTTAAACTCTTTTTACATTCGTCCCTCATATGTTGTTCTTTTTTTTTTTTAGATGGCGTCCCTGATAGAAATAGTGTCCTGCAAGCCAGCTGTATGGCTAGCATTAATTGTAATTAATGAGGAACTATTCAATTTAGATTAATAAATGCACTTTTATTAAATGGTCAACTTTATCTTATGTAATATTTGTCTACGCATAAGGATAGAGGTCCTTGGATCACAGGGCTATGGGACAACCCGTGGACTGATCTCTAAGGCCGTGATCTAGAACATATTCAAGAGTCGTAGAATCCAATCGAGATAGGACATCGTTGGATTCGGTTAGACTCTCACTGTTGTGTATTCTCCGATGAACTGGAGGACGCTGGGGTCCACGAGCGTGACTGGGATAGTCGATACACATAAGTGGGTGGCTTGCTGGGATGACAAGTGCACTGAATACCCCAATTAGGAAATAACTCACCATGGAAGCGGTAGTCGCATATCGGGGTTGAAGTTATTCCAATTTACAATAGTATACGAGGAACGATCCCTAACAACTTGAGATGATAGGGTTTATCTGGTGCGAGAACATCTATACTTTGATATGAGTTCCGACTGACTGGGGATAGCCAGAAAGTCTCTGTGGACTCATGTTGGGTATAGAGGAACTCGTATGCAGATTCATATCATCAACAAAGGATCCATTGACCCGACTTGATAGGTTGGGAAATTCTCCTATGGATTTCTGTGAGAAATTAATTCTGGTAAAAATCCTTGGCCAAGGTATCTGACGACTTTATGTAAGTAGCTCATAAAGATTAAGTCAAAGAGAATTTATTTCGAGACCAGAGTACATAAGGTCAAGACAAAAGAAAAGGGAATCCGATAAAAGACCATACCCTTAAGTCTCGACTGGGAGATTGATCGATGGAGAGATTTTGTCGTATATGGAAATTGTAAATGATAAAAGGTTCACTGAATTAATTCACCAGTGATTGGGCTCCATGGGCTTGTGACTGGACATCGACCGTGGAGTGTGGGAGAATTCCCAAATTAGCAGGGGTGCTAATTTTGGAATGATTAATCGACAGAGTGTTCGATTAATTTAGAGTATTAATTGCTCGAGTAATTAAATAATATTTAAATTACAACCCACGGCCAATTATGTGGTGAACCTACGGGGGCATACACAATACACAAGTAGCGAAAGCGAGGAAACAGGAACGAACCAGTCGACTGGGTCGACTGGGTCGATTAAATGGGTGGGTCGACTGGGTCGACCCATATGGAACGAAAATGGATCCAATTGGAATTGGATCAAGATTATAAATTAAATTGGAATTTAATTTATGAGTAAATTAATTAATTAGGATTTAATTAATTAATGGAATAATTAATTTAATTAGACTTGGAGTTTAATTAATTAATTGGGAGATGATTTAATTAATTGGGCTATTTAATTGGGAGATTAAATAAAGCCCTGCAAGATTAATTAATATGGGCCATGAATTAATTAGAGGACTTAGTCTTCTAATTAAAGAAGGCCATGACCCATGTAGGAGAGAGAAGACCTAGTCCTAATAGGACTAGGATAGAAAGAAAACTATAAATAGCTTTCTTCTAGTTATTTTTCACAAAAACTCCTTAAGCAAAAATTGAGCAAAGCAAAAACTTCTCTCCCTCTCCCTACCAGATCGGCCGAACCAGTTCTTCCAGTGGAAGAATTTTTTCGTCTTCGTTTTTGTTCCCAAATCGTTCCCAAAACCTAGATATTAATATAGCCTATGTTCTAGTCGATTAGGTATATTAATTTTCGTGATATTGTGGTGTATCAACTCGTAGAGGCGCAACACGTGGGGCGCTACAAAAGGGTGTGGGTCGATCAACCGGGGTCAGAAATCAGAGCTCATATTGCTAGCCTAGGATTTGCAAGGAGACAGGTATAAACGAGAAAACTTATACTGTCATTTATTTATATTTATATATATACAACTAGAGAATATCCTGGCAAGATTCTTTAAGAAGCCCTAGAAATTTTTATATTCCGCTGTGCCTAGGGCTGTTTTTCTTACCGAATCCCATCAGTGGTATCAGAGCCAGCTCTAGGCTTTGTATATATATGAATTTGCGAATTCTGTGTATAATAAATCATATGTTTGATTTATGTGGCTAGTTCTATAACTTTGCATGTTTTAGGACTTTATTATTAACTTGGAGTTAATGTTTAATTTAGGATTCGAAAATTTTATCATGTTGATGTTATTTTGAATTAGGATTTAATTGACTGGGTTTGTTGAATTAAATCTGTGGGTAATCGAAGAAACAAAAAAAAAAATTTTTTTTTATTAGATCCGACTCGCGGTGGCACGCGGCGGTGCGCGGCAGCCACCGCAAGCCGCTGCCAACGGCAGCGTGCTGGCAGCACGCTAGCCGCACACGCTGCGCGCAGCAGCAGCCTTCAGGCTGCTGTTTGCGCGCTGCTGTACGCGGCTGCTCGCTGCCGCACGCAGCCGCGTGCAGCGGCTGCTGCCGCAGGCAGCTCACGCGCCGCCTTGGTGGTCGCGCGTGGGTTGTCCTACGTGGCAACTCCTGATTAGCTTCGACTGGTCATGTTTGGGTTGGACTCTAATTCTGCCTATTTTGAAAATTCTGGAGATTTAGAATTTTGGGAAGATTAGGAAACTTGGAGTTTTGGGATAAGGTAGTTTTCATGTTAGAGTTAAACACTACCTTAATTAAACTAATCTAAACAAAATAGGATTATCTTGAGAATCTTGGAGATTTAGGAATATTGGGAAACTTAGAGTTTTGGATAAGGTAAGAATCTTAGAGATTTAGATTACCTTAATTAACCAATCTTAATCAAGATAGGATTTGTAGATTACTTGGAGCTCAAGTAAGAGCTAATTAATCTTAGAGGTTAATTGTTAATTCAAAATTAATTAACTTGGATAAATTTTATGAATTAAAATTAATGGAGCCGGTAAATTTACATTTTTGCCCTTATGTGAATTTATGCATGTTCTTGAGTGAATATGTGGATTGGTCGATTTTGCCCTTAAGCCCTGTGTAGTTTTTGGTTTATTTAATTTTGGGTTGTAATTAAATGGGCCTGATTGGTGCCCTTGCTTGCGCAAACAAATGTAATAGAATAGGACCATTTATTTTTATAAGTTAGACTTAGATTAGGCTTGGAGCCGAGAAGACCTCATGAAGACTTGGAGATCCACATGGAGGCCCATTTACCTTGGAGGACATGGAGGCCCAATTCATTACATGGAGGCCCAATCAAGCTGGATATTACAAGAAGGCCCATGATGTATGGGTTTAAAATTGTAATAGTTAGGACATTTAATTTTCACCCTAGACTGACCAATTGATTCATCACATGGCTCGTGATGGATCGCATAGGATGGGCAATCGACCAATCATATCTTGCTAGGTGATGAATGTTTACTTTTTCGCACATTATTCTTTGATGTATGAGATGCATGCTTAGGATAGAAAACGTAAACAAGATAAGCATAATCTGATGAGACCTCGCACACTTAGAAACCTCCAATTGAACTTAAAATTCAATTAGAATATTAAATCGAATAACGGGCGCATATGAATAGTGTCTATGGTCCGAGCCTATCCAATTACTAGGTCTTAGGCATATTGTACGAATATATCTCGATGTCTCACGAGTCGTGGGTCGAGCTATAGGAAGATAATATGTCTATTGCCTCGATGCACGAGTTTAGTGCCAAGGGAGGGGATAGCAAGGTTTTAGGCGCTGTCTCACGAGTCGTGGGGCGTCTAGGATTAAACTATTTCTCTTCACGAGTATTGGACATGATTTAACGCTAGTAAATATGGATGTCTCACGAGTCGTGGGTCCATATCGAAAAACGAGGCTAAATGAACTTAAGGGTTAGCTGCGATGGTTAACCGTTGACGTAGTCGACCACCAAGTGGATCAAATAGTATGGCCAACGAGTCGTGGGTACTAGGAGATTGCATTTGGGCCTTAAGCCCGCTAGGATATTTTAAATTCCCGAAACTTATGTGGGGGCATAAGATTTTGATTAAAATAGTGGGAGTAATTTGCAAATAAAATCCATGTTTGTGAATTGTGCATTTTAAATTAATCTTTCGCGTATTTATTTCTTCTATCGTCGTTTTGTAGATATAATGTCTAAGAATCCGATTTCCATCATACTTGAACATAACAAATTAACTGGACCAAACTTCCATGACTGGGTCAGGAACCTTAAGATCATTCTCGCTTCTGAAAAGCGAGGTTTTGTCCTTGATGGGCCCCCTCCCGAACTTGTTAAGGATGCCGATGAAGCTGAGAAAGAAGCCCTGGATTTATGGCTTGACGATGACTTGCAGTCACGTTGTCTCATGTTGGCATCCATGTCGAATGAACTTCAAAAGCAGCACGAGCATATGAAGTCTTCTTTTGAAATCTACACGCACCTGAATGGTTTATTTGGGGTGCAAAGTAGATATGAGCGGTATGAAACTGCCAAGACTTTGCAACAAACGAGGATGGCTGAAGGTGCTGATGTTCGATCTCACTGCATCAAGATGATTGGGCTTATTGAAAAGCTTGGTCATCTTGACGTAAAGATGGACAAGACCTACTGCCAGGATATAATCCTCCAATCGTTGCCGAGATCATTCGAACAATTCGTAGTGAACTACAACATGCACAAGATGAATGTTGAACTTCACGAGTTGGCTAATATGCTCGCCACTGCCGAGGCTTCCATGAAAAGAGAGAAGCCAGTGATGGTTGCTACCTCGACCCAATCCAAGTCCAGAAGGACAAAGAAAGGGAAGGGGAAAGGGAATGCTTCTTCAAGCAAAGGCAAAGCACCATCTGGGCCCATAGGGAAGGGAAAGAAGCGTAAAGCTTCGTCTGGTGAACAAAAATGTTTCTACTGCAAGAAACCTGGACACTGGAAGAGGAACTGCAAAGAGTTCTTGGAGAGCTCAAAAGGTATATTCCTTGTTGAAGTTAATTTATCAATTAACTGTGCATCATGGGTGCTAGACACTGCTTGTGGTTCTCATCTTTGTAATGATTTACAGGTGATGGGAGCAACAAGGCCACTTAGGCCAGGGGATTGGATCCTGAGATTTGGCAATGGAGCTAGAGCTGCTGCCGAGGCCATAGGCGAAGTGGAGTTAGATTTAGGTGGTAATAAATTAGTCCTTAGGAACGTTCTTTATGTACCTGGTTTAGTGAAAAACATTATTTCAATTCCTGTTTTGGATAATGAAGGTTTTAATTTTACTATTAATAAAGGTTCCTTTTCGTTATTCATGAATGATAATATGTTTTTCACTGGTACATTAAAAGATGGACTATATACCGTTGAACCACCTAAGTTAGTGATGCATGTACAACAAAACAAAAGGAAACAAGATAATGAAATATCTGCCCAATTATGGCACGCTAGACTTGGACATATATCTAAGTCAAGGATTCAAAAGTTAGCATCATCTGGCGCGATTGAAATCAATCGCATTGATGAAATGCCGACATGTGAACCATGTTTGAAGGGTAAAATGGCTAAGTTGCCGTTTAAGGGAAACCCTGAGCGAGCCAAGCAAACATTGGACTTAATACATACTGACGTGTGTGGACCACTAAGAAAAAGCGCCCGAGGGGGCTATGACTACTTCATCACTTTCACTGACGACTTTAGTCGTTATGGATATGTGTTCTTGTTGAAACACAAGTCTGAAGCCTTTGAGCGATTCAAAGAATTCAAGATGGAAGTAGAGAATCAACTTGGTCATACGATAAAGGCTCTTCGTTCTGACCGAGGTGGAGAATTTCTTAGTAACGAATTTCTGAATTATCTTGTAGAGCATGGAATATTATCGCAGTGGACTCCTCCTGCAACACCCCAATTAAATGGAGTAGCAGAGAGAAGGAATCGAACCTTGATGGACATGGTTCGATCCATGATGAGTGCCACTGACTTACCTCTTTCATTTTGGGGACATGCCCTCCTCACGGCGACGAAAATACTAAATATGGTACCTTCGAAATCCGTAGAAAAGACACCATACGAACTATGGTTTGGCAAGGCACCCTCATACGCATTCATGCGCATATGGGGATCTCCCGCTTACGTTAAAAAGTCAGTGGGAGATAAATTGGAAACAAAATCCACTTTGTGCAAATTTGTGGGGTATCCGGAAAACTCAATAGGATACGAGTTCTACGATCCTACAAGACAAACAACGTTTGTCTCGAGGAACGCTCACTTCTTGGAGAAGGATTTCTTGGTGGACAAGAAAGAAAATAACGTAGAACTAGATGAGGTCACTGAAGCTGAAAAGGCCTTAGAGGTCGATCAAGCTGACCCGTCACCACAGGCAGTGGGAGAACAAGAGCATGAAAGTGCACCAGAAAGTACACCGATACTTCGTAGGTCAGAAAGACAACGTAGAGAACCCGAGAGGTACTACGGTCTGCTGCATGAGACTGGACAGTCTCTAACCGACCCAAGGACTTACGAAGAGGCTATGCTAGACATAGACTCGGGAAAGTGGCGCGAAGCCATGGAATCCGAACTGGACTCCATGCACTCAAACAAGGTCTGGGCCTTGGTAGATCCACCAGTGGGAGTGGCTCCCGTGGGTTGCAAGTGGATCTATAAGCGAAAGCTTGGAGTGAACGGAGAGGTGATTACCTACAAGGCGCGACTAGTGGCAAAAGGATACACTCAAAGACCAGGTATCGACTTTGAGGAGACCTTCTCGCCCGTCGCAATGCCCAAATCCATTCGGATCTTGCTGGCCATAGCTGCGTGGTATAACTACGAGATATGGCAAATGGATGTAAAGACTGCCTTTCTCAATGGTGACATTGATAAGGAGATCTACATGGAGCAACCAAAAGGATATGCATCCAAAGGAGATGAACACAAGGTGTGCAAACTCCAGAGGTCCATTTATGGACTAAAGCAAGCTTCCCGAAGTTGGAACATTCGTTTTGATGAGACAATCCAAACTTTTAGATTCATCAAGAACATGTTCGAACCTTGCGTGTACAAGAAGATCAGTGGGAGTACAGTTGAATTTTTGGTGCTTTATGTTGACGACATTCTTCTCATTGGAAACAATGTAAAAGCATTGTCTGAAACTAAAGCATGGTTGTCTACACAATTCTCAATGAAGGATATGGGAGAAGCATCCTTTGTACTAGGTATAAGGATCTACCGAGATAGATCAAAAGGACTGCTGGGCCTCTCCCAATCCCAGTACATAGATAAAATCTTGAAAAGATTTAGTATGGAAGAATCCAAGAGAGGATTGCTTCCAATGAGACATGGAATTGCACTCTCCAAGTCTATGGCCCCAAAGACGCCTGAGGAGAGAAGCAATATGTCTCGAGTACCATATGCATCCGCGATAGGAAGCATAATGCATGGTATGCTATGTACGAGACCAGATGTAGCGTACGCTCTTAGCGTAACAAGTCGCTACCAGTCTGATCCAGGTGAGCAGCACTGGATAGCCGTAAAGGCAATTCTGAAGTACCTGAGAAGGACTAAGGAATTGTTCTTGGTATACGGTGGAGGAGAATTGAAATTGGAAAGCTATACAGACTCAAGCTTCCAATGTGATGTAGACGACTTCAAGTCGACATCAGGATACGTTTTCTGCCTCAATGGTGGTGCGGTTAGCTGGAAGAGCTCCAAGCAGGAAACAACCGCGGATTCAACCACTGAAGCAGAATACATTGCCGCGAGTGACGCAGCAAAGGAAGGTGTTTGGATGAGGAACTTCATCCAGGAATTGGATGTGATACCTAGCATTGCTGAGCCCATTACTATCTTCTGCGATAATAATGGGGCAATAGCGCAAGCAAAGGAGCCGAGATCTCATCAGAAATCCAAGCACGTACAGAGACGATACCACGTGATAAGAGATATCATTGGTAGAGGAGACATTAAGATGGAACGTGTCGACTCAGAAGATAATACGGCGGACCCGCTAACGAAGCCTCTGCCTCAAAAGGCATTTGAGAAACATCTGCACAAGATGGGACTCAAGAACATAAAAGACTGGCTTTAGGACAAGTGGGAGATTGATAGAAATAGTGTCCTGCAAGCCAGCTGTATGGCTAGCATTAATTGTAATTAATGAGGAACTATTCAATTTAGATTAATAAATGCACTTTTATTAAATGGTCAACTTTATCTTATGTAATATTTGTCTACGCATAAGGATAGAGGTCCTTGGATCACAGGGCTATGGGACAACCCGTGGACTGATCTCTAAGGCCGTGATCTAGAACATATTCAAGAGTCGTAGAATCCAATCGAGATAGGACATCGTTGGATTCGGTTAGACTCTCACTGTTGTGTATTCTCCGATGAACTGGAGGACGCTGGGGTCCACGAGCGTGACTGGGATAGTCGATACACATAAGTGGGTGGCTTGCTGGGATGGCAAGTGCACTGAATACCCCAATTAGGAAATAACTCACCATGGAAGCGGTAGTCGCATATCGGGGTTGAAGTTATTCCAATTTACAATAGTATACGAGGAACGATCCCTAAACAACTTGAGATGATAGGGTTTATCTGGTGCGAGAACATCTATACTTTGATATGAGTTCCGACTGACTAGGGATAGCCAGAAAGTCTCTGTGGACTCATGTTGGGTATAGAGGAACTCGTATGCAGATTCATATCATCAACAAAGGATCCATTGACCCGACTTGATAGGTTGGGAAATTCTCCTATGGATTTCTGTGAGAAATTAATTCTGGTAAAAATCCTTGGCCAAGGTATCTGACGACTTTATGTAAGTAGCTCATAAAGATTAAGTCAAAGAGAATTTATTTCGAGACCAGAGTACATAAGGTCAAGACAAAAGAAAAGGGAATCCGATAAAAGACCATACCCTTAAGTCTCGACTGGGAGATTGATCGATGGAGAGATTTTGTCGTATATGGAAATTGTAAATGATAAAAGGTTCACTGAATTAAATCACCAGTGATTGGGCTCCATGGGCTTGTGACTGGACATCGACCGTGGAGTGTGGGAGAATTCCCAAATTAGCAGGGGTGCTAATTTTGGAATGATTAATCGACAGAGTGTTCGATTAATTTAGAGTATTAATTGCTCGAGTAATTAAATAATATTTAAATTACAACCCACGGCCAATTATGTGGTGAACCTACGGGGGCATACACAATACACAAGTAGCGAAAGCGAGGAAACAGGAACGAACCAGTCGACTGGGTCGACTGGGTCAAAATCGACTGGGTCGATTAAATGGGTGGGTCGACTGGGTCGACCCATATGGAACGAAAATGGATCCAATTGGAATTGGATCAAGATTATAAATTAAATTGGAATTTAATTTATGAGTAAATTAATTAATTAGGATTTAATTAATTAATGGAATAATTAATTTAATTAGACTTGGAGTTTAATTAATTAATTGGGAGATGATTTAATTAATTGGGCTATTTAATTGGGAGATTAAATAAAGCCCTGCAAGATTAATTAATATGGGCCATGAATTAATTAGAGGACTTAGTCTTCTAATTAAAGAAGGCCATGGCCCATGTAGGAGAGAGAAGACCTAGTCCTAATAGGACTAGGATAGAAAGAAAACTATAAATAGCTTTCTTCTAGTTATTTTTCAAAAAACTCCTTAAGCAAAAATTGAGCAAAGCAAAAACTTCTCTCCCTCTCCCTACCAGATCGGCCGAACCAGTTCTTCCAGTGGAAGAATTTTTTCGTCTTCGTTTTTGTTCCCAAATCGTTCCCAAAACCTAGATATTAATATAGCCTATGTTCTAGTCGATTAGGTATATTAATTTTCGTGATATTGTGGTGTATCAACTCGTAGAGGCGCAACACGTGGGGCGCTACAAAAGGGTGTGGGTCGATCAACCGGGGTCAGAAATCAGAGCTCATATTGCTAGCCTAGGATTTGCAAGGAGACAGGTATAAACGAGAAAACTTATACTGTCATTTATTTATATTTATATATATACAACTAGAGAATATCCTGGCAAGATTCTTTAAGAAGCCCTAGAAATTTTTATATTCCGCTGTGCCTAGGGCTGTTTTTCTTACCGAATCCCAACACAGAATGTTTGCTGTACTTGTACAATATCCATCTAAGGAACAGAGGTGTTTCTCTTCGTTGACCACAGACCAGTGCTGACTTTGGCATTGTCGATATGGACATCTTAGTTGGAAAGGTCTCAAAGTGCTTCAACAAAAGAATATGGTTGAAGGAATGCCTCAACTCAAAGCTCCACTCAATGTTTGTAAAAATTGTTTGATAGGAAGACAAGCTCGAGACTCTTTTCCGAAAGAAAGCACATGGAGGGCGTCTGAGATCATTCAGTTGGTGCATGCTGATATATGTGGACCGATAAATCCCATCTCAAAGAAAGCACATGGAGGGTGTCTGAGATCATTCAGTTGGTGCGTGCTGATATATGTGGACCGATAAATCCCATCTCAAACGGCAAGAAAAGGTACTTCATAACCTTCATTGATGATTTTAGTAGAAAGACATGGGTTTACTTCTTAGGTGCAAAGTCAGAAGCTTTTGTCACCTTTAAGAACTACAAAGCTAAGGTTGAAAAAGAAACCGGAATGTTCATAAAGAGTCTTCGCACTAATCGTGGGGGTGAATTTACATCAAATGAATTCACTGAATTTTGTAACGTGAATGGAATTCAAAGGCAATTGACGGCTGCGTACACTCCCCAACAAAATGGGGTGGCCGAAAGGAAAAATGGGACCATCATGAATATGGTTCGTAGCATGCTATCCGAAAAGAAAATTCCAAAAACATTCTGGCCCGAGGCAGTTAATTGGACAGTACACATTCTAAATAGAAGCCCAAAACTTGCAGTAAAGAACAAGACTCCCAAAGAATCTTGGAGTGGATTCAAACCATCAGTGGATCACTTAAAAAATTTTGGGTGCATATCTCATGTTCATGTACCTGACAGCAATGACAAAAGCATGAAATGTATTTTCCTTTGGGTAAGTGAAGAATCTAAGGCTTATAGGTTATTTAATCCTATAACTCATAAGATTGTTGTTAGTCGAGATGTGGTCTTTGATGAGGACCAAAGCTGGAACTGGGGTGACATTCACAAAGATGCAGTTTTGGTCGATATTGAATGGGAAGCAAATGGGGAGGAGAGCACAATGAATCATACAAGAGAGGAGATTGCAGTTGGAAGCGATACTGAAATAGTTGGAGGCGATGAGTTAGTTCAAAGTCACTTGGCTGATGATAATTCTCCGAATGAGCAAACAGACGATAGCCTACCACGTGAAGGATGTTGAATAAGAAGACAACCAGAATGAATGCAGAAATTAAAGCCATTGAAAGGAATGATACATGGGAATTGACCGAGTTACCACAAGGAGGAAAAACAATTGGGGTGAAATGGGTTTATAAAACAAAGCTCAATGAAAAAGGAGAAGTGGATAAGTACAAGGCTCGCTTAGTTGCAAAAGGGTACTGTCAACAATATGGAGTGGATTATGCGGAGGTGTTTGCACCAGTAGCTCGTTTGGATACGATACGAGTTGTTATATCACTTGATGCACAGAAAAGTTGGACTATATATCAGTTAGATGTTAAGTCAGCATTTTTACATGGAGAATTAGATGAAGAGGTGTTTGTTGCACAACCTTCTGGTTAAGAACAAAAAGGCCATGAGCATAAGGTTTACAAGCTGAAAAAGGCTTTATACGGCCTTAAACAAGCTCCTCGAGCTTGGTACAGCCGTATAGAATCTTATTTTCTACGAGAATGATTCAAGAAGTGCCCAGATGAGCATACTTTGTTTATTAAAACAATCAATCGAGGTATGTTGATTGTTTGTCTTTATGTTGACGATCTTATTTTCACTGGAA
Organism: Penstemon barbatus; assembly: GCA_003313485.2. Taxonomy (NCBI): domain Eukaryota; kingdom Viridiplantae; phylum Streptophyta; class Magnoliopsida; order Lamiales; family Plantaginaceae; genus Penstemon; species Penstemon barbatus. The sequence goes on along the minus strand of CM064879.1, from coordinate 62,836,996 downwards.
ATATTGAGAAAATGTCTTATGAATTCAAACAATCTATGATGGCTGAATTTGATATGACTGATCTTGGGAAGATGACTTATTTTCTTGGTATAGAAGTACTACAAAAGACAAACGGTATCTTTATTAGCCAACAAAAATATGCTCAAGAGGTGTTAAGAAGGTTTAATATGGATCAGTGCAATCCTGTGCACAATCTAGTGGTTCCTGGTTTCAAACTTAAGAAGGATGAAGATGGAGTGAGGGTTGATAGCACACTTTACAAACATATGGTAGGAAGTCTCATGTATTTGACTGCCACACATCCCGATATAATGTTCATAGTAAGTTATATCAGCTGGTACATGGAGCGTCCAACTGAGGTTCATTTACAAGCGGCAAAAAGAGTACTGAGGTATTTGAAGGGCACTTCTGAGTTTGGTTTGTTTTGCAAGAAAGGAGGAAATGGAGAACTTGTAGGCTACACATATAGTGATTATGCAGGGGATCAAGATGACAGGAAAAGCACTTCGGGTTATGTGTTTATGATGGGCTCAGGAGCAGTGTCTTGGTCTTCAAAGAAGCAACCCGTGGTTACTCTATCTACCACTGAAGCAGAGTTTATCTCTGTAGCATCAAGTGCTTGCCAAGCAGTGTGGTTAAGAAGGATTTTACAGCAACTCAAACATGACCAATACAAGGCAGCAATCATATATTGTGGCAATATTTCAGCTATTAAACTTTCAAAGAATCATGTGATGCATGATCGTAGCAAGCATATAGATGTTCGATTTCATTTCCTTCGTGATCTTGTCAATCAAGAGGTTATGGAATTAATTCAGTGCTCTTCACAGGAGCAGGTTGCTGATATCTTAACAAAACCGTTGAGGCTCGATGTGTTCTTAAAATTGCGTGGTTTAATGGGTGTCATCTCGCATTATGATGTAAACTGATTATCAGTGATGTTCAGTTTAGGGGAGGATGTTAAAGTTGTTTTATTGTCTCCTATTTTCTAGAGCCTTATCTAGTCAATAATCCATATCTTTAGGATTTCAGTTTTTTGTTTTAGTCATAACCACGATCTTAGGATTTAATCGTGGGTGGTTATTTCTTTTATTATTGTAAGCTATTTATAATAGCAGTAGCCGTACTTTTATTATTGATTAAGGAAGTTCTTGAGTGAGATACTAGCTTTCATCTCTAAAATCCTTTGTCATTCTTTCTGTTTCTAACAAAAACTACACTCAAATGATATAAAAATTTTGAGTTAATGTCAATATACCCCATGTGAAATGCATAATGTCCGATTTATTTCTATGTGATTTGAAAAAAAAAAACTTTATCCTCCTGTAAAAATTATTAAAAAAATAATTTACCTCCTTCAATCAGAGAGTGTAACTCACTTGTCGAAATTGAGAGTGGACATGAAAAGTATTTTTTTAACATATGGGAGGGGGGGGGGGGGGGGGGAATTTAATTGCCATATTTATCATAACACAGGAGGTAAACTGTCAACTATCATAACAAATGGCGGTAAAGTGCCACATATAAAAATACCAGGGAGGCGGTGTGAAACATTTATAAGATTACATGGGGTAAAGTGCTCTTTTTCAAATTACATAGAGATAAATTAAACATTATGAATATCACAGATGCTAAACTACCATTAACTCTAAAAATTACTAATATATTGTCATATTGAGAAATTTAGAGGTCCTAGGGTGAAAATTAGTTAAAGTGTGATTATTTTTCTAAATTAATTAATGCTAATGGCATTGTAGAATGTAGATCGATAAGGTTATTAGTTTTTTTAATTATTATGACCTGTCAAGTATTGAATACGTATTCTCATTTTATAATGAATTTTATCATTATGATAAAATGATAGTATTTCACGGTAAAAAGACCACCAATAATCCTCTTTCCTCTATATCCCATTGATCACTAATGTGAATTATTATGCAATTAACCGCTTGTCTGAGCTGGATTTATCCCGCGTAGCTTGAGGCTTAGTGAATGCATATCCTGTGATTTACATAATTCAGGGTTTTAGGGCAAGAGTTTTGAGGATTTCAGGATTAGTTTAGTGTAAATTTGGACACCTGAGTTGTCAAAAAAAAAAAAAAAAAAAATCTAAAATCCGTCCCCATTAATCACTTGCGCATCGATCAGGAAGAATAAACTCTAGGCTTATTAGTAATTCGCGATCAACTACCTTTTCTAGTACCCTATCCCCAAAAGAATTTGTCGGAATTTGAATACCAACCATGGCCGGTCCTAAGTTTTCGAGGGCCTAGGCGAAATTAAAATTTGGGGGTATGTAATAAAAAAATATACATTTAAGAAAAAATGATAGAACCTGACAAATAACAAGTCGAAAGCCAATAAACTAACAATTCAAAAGTTTTGCAAGACAATTAGCTTTATTACTGACTGAAATCTAAAGATAATTATTTATTTAGTAGTATTTTTATGTTATGCTTAACAATTCCTTTTTCCATGTGAACCAAATCGGTATTGAAGTAAATGAAAAAGACCATGGGGTAAAAATATGAACAAAAATCTTTATATGCAGAACTACTATTAAAAAAATTAAACAAGAGTTAGATGTGTAGTACTCTTATTTACCTGTTTATGTTTATGTAGGAATGGTAAATCCAGATTAATGGCTCCAAAATATAATATCAGAATTGTTGTAGTAATAAATTGATATTAAATTGAATCAAGAAAAAAAAATGCTAATGATGGATGTCACAAGATAGACAAGAAAAAATATTGAGATTGAATGATAAGAAAAAATTGAAGAGATAATGACATATTGAGAGTGAGAACTTCAAAACGAGAAAGGGCCAAAAAATTGGGCCTACCTAGAAACTTGAAAAGAAATGTTGGGCATGTTTGTTTGACGTTTTCAAGAAAATTAATGTTTAGGACATGTTAAATAAATATATTTTTTATTTTTTTGAAATAATTTTTTCATCTCTTGATTTTTCAAACTTCTATCTTAAAAGTAAAAAAAAAAAAAAAAATTATCTCTAAACAAAATCTATACAAATTATACTTTAATATGACATAAAGTAACAAATTTCTTATACAATTTATCTCACTTAACAAATATAATTTGACGTAAAGTCTTACACATCCCATGCCTACACCCTAATTCTTCCAAAAAAACTTACACCTACTTTATTTCGCATATCACTTTTTCAAAATCAAACTAACAACATCGCGCAAAGATATTATTTTATAAACCTCGACTATTCTCTTAAACTATTTTTCCAAACACTAAATAAATATACCAAATAAATTTTATTTTTCTTTTGATTTTTTTGGGTGTGTGTGGATGGATTTTGGCCCGGTCTCGTTGGTCTCGCGAGACCGAGCCAAAACCCTTCCAAATGAGTTTTCGCCAAACCCATAAAATCATAAAAAACTTATAAAAACTCACACTCAAACTCTTCAAACCTATAAAACATTGATTTGACACCTACCACCTATTTTTTCCCCCCAAATCTCACTAAAAAAAATATTGATCTGACACCTATCATCTACTTTTCCCCCTAAACTCCAACATCCAAACCCAATCCAAGTGGGGTTTCAACTTATTTAAACCACAAAATCAAAGAGTCAAAACTCATCCAAATGAAGTCTCAAAGGTTTCATCGAAACCTTCCAAATCAATTTTTTTAAACCGAGACTCGCGAAACCGAGCCAAAACCCATCCAAATAGACCCTTTATGTTGCTAATTTTCGGATAGAGCCTCCCAAACGGCATTTCATTTAGGGGGTAGTTATGGGCCAGGCTACGGGCTTCAAAATTTGGGGGGTCCAAGGCCGACATTCTGAGTTGCTTAGGGCCTGGACCAGGCCTGATATTAACACAATTAATGCTTGGATAATATAGCTACTCTAAAGTCAAACATCTTAAATACTAAATACTAAAAGAACTTTGCACATTTTCAAAGATTGAATAGCAAATTAATTCCTTGTGTTATTTTAAATAGGTAATTTAACTACTGTGATAAATAACTGGGCAAAAAATCTTCATGTGATATCTTAAATAGACAATTTAACATTCTGTGATAAGAAAAATGACAAAATATCTTCCTGTATTTTTTATAAAAAGAAGCACATTGACTCCCTCTAAATTGCTTATTAATTCATATCATAGGGAGTTAAATTGCTCAATATTTCATTTCATAGGGGGTAAATTGCCCATTTTTAAATCACAAGGAGGTAAATTGTTCATTATTTCATTTCATAGGGTGTTAAATTACCTATTTTTATTTCACAGGAAGGTAAATTATCCATTAATTATATCACAGGGAGTTAACTTGCAAAAGATGCCCATTTTCAAACCTCAAAACTTCATGGGTTTGTTTGTTTGGTGTTTGGCAGAGTAACGAAGGTTTATGAAATAATTTTAATTTGTGTGATGTTCCTTGTTTGAGTTTCGAGAAATAAAGTTAGTGTATATTTTTTTTAGAAGAATTAAGTTGTCAGTGTAAAATGTGTAAGACTTTATGTTAAATCGTGTTTATTATATGAGATACGCTATACAAAAGACGAGTTACTTTATGTCAAATAAAAAAAGAGTTTGTGTAGTTTTTTCGAGAGATAATAAAATTGTTATTTTTACTTTGAAAGATTAATTTGAGAAAATCGAATAATGATAAATTTATTTCAAAAAGTACAAAACATATTTGTTTCGCTTTTCCCAAACACGAAATAATTTTGAAAATTTTCCTAAAACTTTCTTTTTTGAAACTTTTTTATCAAATATTATATAAAATTTCTTAAACAAAAGGACATTCAAATTATTAACGTGCCTATAATTTTGAAGTAATACTCTTATATTGGATCGAAGATACATGTGCACGTTATGGTTTAGATGGAGAAGACGGGTTATGGTCATAAATGAGTCATTAATATTTTGTTTACTGATTACATAACAAACATAAGGGATTATTAATATTTAAAATTTTAATTCAGTTCTTGTATTTTAGTTTATTGTTATTTAATACCCTTTTAGATTTAAATAATAGGAAAGAACAGAACATGTCCAAACAAGTTTGGTACGCCGAAGCTTAAACTGCCTAAATTGACCTTTGACCTAATCTCAATATTGATTGATACCGTGATTTTAGCCAGTCAACGCTGCCTTTTACTCTGTTTTGAATTTTTTTTTGTTATTTTATTAACAAATATTTGTTGTGTTGAATTGAACGTGGATGATTTCTACTTCTTTATGCTTCACGCCGACACAAAATTGATTTATCTATTTATGGACGGATAAATATACAAGTAATTCATAAAAAAAAAGAAAATAATTTTTAGCTAATTACTTTTAATAAACTTACATAATATTCATATTCATCTGTTTTAACATTAACAATTAATAGTGTTACGTAATTATGATAGATCGACATTTAATTGTGTGCTGACAAGTGACAAAGAAACGTTTAATAAAAATGGTCCCCGCTAGTCAAGCAGCTTTTATTGATGTTTTTGTAGTTTTATGTAATTAGTAAAAATACCATTTCGTTATTTAATCAAATAATTTAGTATAATAGTATTTTTTTCTCAAAATATAACTTCTTACCCTTTATTTGTTATTCGTGCGTGTATATATTGTTGAAACAGTCTTATATTTGCTTAATATATAAGAATTAGTAAAAGATACGCGTACGGCAAAACCTTCTAGATCTAAAACATGTAATAAAATGTGGTTCATGCAAGATATTGTCATTTAAAAATTAAAACATGTAATAAAATAAGAGTTAATGAAATTTATCTATCCGTAATTTGAAAAAGAGCATTTTACCCACTATAATTTTATAAAAGTTTCACACTCCCTAAATGAATTGACAAAACTACCCCTCTTTTATGTGATATTAAATCATCGTGTTATAATAAATATGACACTTTACTCCCTATGTTATGATAAATGTTGCACACTACGGTTGAAGAAGATAAATTGCTCATTCATAAAATTCTTATAAAGGGAAATTTTATCTTTTTCAAATCAAAGTGGTAAATTGAACAATATGAAAATCATAGAGAAATAAATTAACATTTGAAAAAAAGTGTTTTACCCGTATGATCTTATAAAAGTTTCACATTGTTTCCTCGAACGAATTGAAAAAATTACCCCTCTTATATATGACATTTTATCATCGTGTTATAACAAACATGACACTTTAATCCTCTATGTTATGATAATTTTTGCACTTTACTGCACGTGTTACAAAAATACTTTTCATACTCACTCTCTAAATCGGCTAGTGAATTAACACTATTCAGTTGCAGAAGGTAAATTGCTCTTTTATAAGAATTTATAAAGTGTAAAATGCTATTTTCGAATTAAATGGGGTAAATTTAAAAATATGAAAATTAAAGGGGAATAAATTGAGATTGGCTCATTAAATGACCCCCTCAATAATGAAGGTTGTCGTCCCCACCATACCCAAGAAAAAGACTTGTAAGAATTTTGTATATATTTTTCAAAGCAGCATACACGTATTTCTCCCAACTATAAAAACCTTCAAAAAAAAGGAGATATTCATGCACGGATAGATAATACACTATAATTTTTTCAACAAAAAAAAGAGTATTCTTTTCTTTTCAAAGTCAACATTTCAAAGCAACTTTCTATTTAAAGCTGTACTTCTTCAATCGGAAAATCTTTTCACCAAATTGAATGGCGGGTGGGGATGAAGAAAGAGGCATAGATCAGACACCAACATGGGCTGTAGCTGTTGTGTGTGCAATAATTATACTTGTTTCGATTGCTTTGGAAAAGATTCTTCACAAAGTTGGAACGGTAATAAAAAAAAAAAAAAATACCCAGTTGGTTTTTAGACCAAAACAGTTACTTTAGTTCCTTGATTTCTTACTGTTGACTAATTATGTTTGTGGGTTTTGTTTGTTGATTTGATTTGAATGTTTAGTGTTCTGCTTTATGTTTGTTGAAATTAATTTTAGCCCTTATTTACAGATTATGTTATGGGTTGAGGTTCTTTTCCTTTATCAGTTAATTTGGTTTTGTCTTTTCTTATAAAAAGATACAATTTTTTTTTTGTAGATTGTTGTTTTTTAGACCTAAAGTTTCCAATAAAGGAGAAGAGATAACAACATAATTGATTGTGTTGTCTCTTATGTTCCTAATTTGGTGCTAATGTCTCTTATATGTGTATCTGTTCTAAAGGTGTTTCATCTTTAAATTTGAGATACCAATTAATCTTTTGTTGCTTGTACAATTTATTCTTGTATACCACTTATGAATCTTGGGTAATTTTTAATTCTGCTAACTTCAGCTATTGCGATTGCACGCTTTGGCCCCTCCAACATTAGTTGCATCACTAGCCATCTCCATCTATCACTTTGCACAAATAGGCCATTTAATATGTTAATGAAACGAAGGTAAACAATAAAAGAATTAATGGTGTTTTCATTTAGTGGAGACAGAAATATGAATTGTAGGTAATCATGCATAAAGATGTTTATCAAGTGAAGTTATAAAGTTTTCCATACGCTATTGTAGTAATCAAATTATGTCTAAATGATGTGATATCGAATTCAAGTTCTTAATTCATTACCATCACTAACAAACCTAGTAGACCGTCTCTTGTGAATTGAAATAAGAAGATCAACAAACCATGAAGATGAAAATTGACAACTACAAGGCTCTGTTTGCATTCGTAATGATAGAAAGTTGAGGGGGGCTAAGTGAAATTTATCCTAGAATTCAACAGATGATAAGATCACAGAAGAAGAAGATGAAGCTGCTGAAGAAACTGAAGCTGAAGCAAAGGCTAAGTCTGATAAGGAGATAGCTGCTGCTAAGGACTCAGCTGAAGAACAGCTTGATCCTGATGTTAAAAGAAATAAGTTAGAGCTGTTGAAGCATAATTTGGAAGCTGAAACTTCCAAACCTGCTGAAGAAGGAAAAGAGAGCAAGGATGATAAAGAAGACGAACAAATAGATTAATATTGTATATCTCCTTGTAATTTTCTTTTGCACGACTCATCTGAACAAACTTGTAATATGTAATCAGTTCAATATATATATAAAATTGCAAGTTTTAATCCAACAGACTATTTCTATCTCAGAAATTTTTGAGGATCAAAACTTTAGTTTAGGTACAGGTACTTAGCTGAAGTTTTGTCATCATCAAAAAGGGGGAAATTGTTGGATGAAAATGAAGATGAAGTGCAAAGAAGACAAGTAATTAAGGGAAGGTTTTGATGATTTCCAAAACATCATAATCAGCTAAGCATGGAAAGCTTAGTTCCCTTAAAAGAATTTTGAACAAGTAAAAGAAGACATCAGAAGAGTTCAAAGTTCAAAGACTAGAAGACTAGTGATCTCTTGCTGAAACAGCGAACAGAAGGGTAGGTCATCAGCCGAGTCAAATCAGATAAGTTCAGTATTTGATCAGCAGAGTACCTATCAGAAGGGTTGCTTCGATCAGCAGAGTGAAAGAGATCATAAGATCAGTTCAACGGTAATAAATGCACTTGGTGTAATAAATGCTGAAAGAGAAGGGTAGTAATGGCAAATGATTGAAGATATCCTCGGATCAGCAGAGTGCATTAAATGCGATGGACAGAAAGGTACTGTACACTGTACGATTGTTGCAGGGAGCCGTTTCAAAAGAGCTGAAGGTTGGATTTGAAGATTTGATTTCCTTCAACGGTCATAATTTCAAATCCGAGTATAAATAGAGCAAAGTTCGAAGAGAGACACACACAACAACAATCAGAGATCGAAAATTTGAAGCAGAATTTCTCTAAGTCTCAAAAGCTCGAACAGCTCACTCGTCTGGTGGAAGTCATCTGTTGACAGAAACCAAGTTGAAGAAAACAGAAAAACATTATCTGAGTGATTTTGTAATAGCTGAGTGTTGTGCGAAGCTAGAATCCGTCTGTGTGAGTGATTCTACTTCAGAGGATAGGTTTTCTTTGTGAATTCCTATTGTGAGCTTACAGCCTTTTCATTAGTTGTTTAGGTGTAAGTGGAGAAATATTGTAATCTAAGTGATTATAGTATAACCCAGAATCTGTGTGATCTGGAAGAGTGGACTAAAGGATTTTTATCCATATAACCACTATAAAAATTCTTTGTGTTATCTTGCATCTAAAGTTTTCTTGCATATTTAAAGTTTGCATTTTCAAACACCTTGGATTACCTAAAAGATTTTAAAAAGGAGTTTGTTAAAAACTGGGGATAAAATCTTTTATGAACTTAGTCTACTTGTGAAAAACACTTTAAAACAATCCGCTGCAAGTATACTCTTTGAAAAACTGTTTTGCTGAAAAACAGCTAAGTTACTGTAAGAAGAGTGGTCAGTCGTCTGTTCAAGATTTGTTCACGATCAGACTAGTCTGCTTACTGTTCTTCATCAGCTTAGTCTGCTGACAGAAGACTGAAAAGTTTTTAAGTTCAAAAATTTTCAGAGGTCTATTCACCCCCCCCCCCCCCCCCTCTAGACCTCATCTGACCACTTGGGACCAACAAGTGGTATCAGAGCAGGTGGTTCATTTGAATCAGCTGCCTGATCAACGAGCTTGATCCGAGTGTTTTTCAAAGGTTTTCAAAACTTTTCAAAAGAGCATCTTTTTGAAAAACTAAAACTTTTTGAAAAATGGATTGTATCAGCCATGTTCCCCACATTGCTGGTATGTCCTTTGAGGACTGGAAAATCAGAATGGAGATTTTCCTTGCTGCTTATAATGACAACATGTACACATGTATCATTAAAGGTCCATTCAGATTCACAAAGACCATAAAGATAAATGAAGTAGATACGGTTGTGGAAAAAGACCTTCATGAGATGACTCCAGAGGAGATAAAGCTTTACAATCTAGATAAAGTTGGGAGATTCATCATGACTAAAGCCCTGGACAATGATCGGTTTGACAAGGTCAAACATTGCAAAACTGCTAAAGAGATGTGGGACAAAGTCAGAGATATGAGCGAAGGCAATGATGCTATCAAGGAGCATCAGCTCACTGTTGCCTTGGAAAAACTTGACAACTTCAAGATGAAGACTGGAGAAACCATTGATCAGATGGATACCAGATTCACCAGAACTCTGAATGAAGTTTTAAAGTTGGGAAAGACCTTCACTGACAAGGAGATCACCGTCAGAGTACTAAAGGCCCTACCTCCAAAGTTCAACATGAAAGTGACAGCCATGGAAGAATCAAGGGATTTGGGAAAAATCTCTCTTACTGAGCTGTTTTCGGGACTCAAGGCATTCGAGTATAAACTGCCTAGAATGGGAATTGAAGAAACCTCAACTTCAGGACCCACAGCTGCCTTAGTTGCTGCTGAAAATACCAGGAAACCAGCACATAGAAGCCAAGATGTGGACTCATCTGATGAAGCCACTTTACTCAACAAAAAGGAGTACACTGCTGGAGATGTTGCACTGTTGATGAACAACTTTAAAAAGTTCTACAAAAGAAAAATGAAGAACAAATACAACAATGCTTCTACTTCCAAACCTAACTTTTCTTCTCAAGATAAAGATGATTATAAATCAAAACTAATGTGTTACAACTGCAGGAAATTGGGACACTTCATCAAAGACTGCCCATATCCAAAAGCAGAAAAGTACACTGAAGAGGAGAAGAAAGTGAGAAAAGAAAGAAAGCATCAGAGAGGGAAAGCAATGATGGCTGAAGCAGAAAAGCTTGCTGCTGTCTACTCATCTGATTCAGATTCAGACTCGTCTGATGAAGAATCTTCTGATGAAGAAAAACCTGCTCTCCTGTGCCTGATGGCAAAGGACTCTGATGACTCTGAGGATGAGGTAACTCCTCAAAATAATGAACTGTTTGATTCTCTAGAGCAAATGATGTTAAATAATACTACTATTGCTGGAGAATTTGTTAAGCTTAAGGAAGAGATGAGCTTGCTAAAAGAGCAAAATAACTCACTGAAACTTAAAGCTGAAAAGCCAAAAGAATCAGTCGAGTATAAACAGCTTGAGCAAGAACATGAATCTCTGAAAGCTGAATGTGAAGTTTATAAAGGAAAAATCATGGAACTTGAAAAGGTTATCGAGTTTCATGAAAAATCATCTGTTGCACCCACGCATACATCTAGTAAACAGAAGATGCCTTTAGAACAGGATAAGCAAGAGTTGAACCATACTGAAAAATTCATATCAGCTGACAATAGTAAGGTCATTCTATATGTTCAAACTGCTAGACCTACTTCACCTGAGAAAGAATTAAAGGAGAAGAAATCTCCTAAGGCTAAAAAGAGCAAAGAGCCTAGTGTAGGAAATAAGACTAGTAAGACCAAACAGCAGAATCCTAAGAAGTCTGCTGATAAAGCTAAAGTCAATCAGACTAGTGGTAAAACTAAGTCAAAATCAAATGAGCAAGCTATTAGTAAACCAAAGAAGCATAAGAACAAGAAAAATCAAAATGCTTGGTATGGAAATGAGTCATATTATGTGCAACCTGCTGCATATCATCCTATGTATCATGCACCTCAATTTCCTAGTTACTATGCACCTTACCCTGCTCATCCAATGCATGCATATCCTGCTTATCATGCACCTTACCCTGCTTATGAACATTATTCTTATCATACTGATCATCAACATGACTTATCTGATAATTATGATGAAAATAAAACTGTTCATGCTCCTGTGAAAACTCAGAAACCTAAGAAGCCTAAGACTTCAACATCTTGGGTTGTCAAAGGTGGAACTAATCCTTCAGGACCCTCTCAATAAGGGTACCTAAAACAATTTTATTTTTGTTTTGTAGGTTAGGATTAGGAGTAGGAGTAAAGTAGAGAAGATATGGTACTTGGACAGTGGATGTTCAAGACACATGTGTGGAAACATACATGAGCTGACTGATGCAATTGCTGTGGATGGTCCAAAGGTTACTTTTGGGGACAGCAAAAAAGGCAAGATTAAAGCTAAAGGAAGGGTAATCAGAGGGAACATAGAGATATCTGACGTCTCATATGTCAAAGGCCTCAAATATAATCTGCTGAGCATAAGTCAATTTTGTGACAAGGGATATTCAGTCATCTTCTCAACAGATAAGTGCTTTGTCGAACAGATTGGTACAAAGAAGGTAATTTTATCTGGAAGACGACAAGGGAATGTCTACATAGTCGACTGGAATTCTGCTGACAAGAATTCAAGTGTTTGTTTGGTGGCATCTGCACCAAGTGAAGTTAGTTGACTGTGGCACAAAATGATGAATCATTTAAACTTCAAGACCATAAACAGATTAATCAAGAATGATTTGGTAGAAGGGATTCCAAAAGCAGTCATGAGCAAAGACAAGCTCTGTGACGCCTGTCAGAAGGGTAAACAAACCAAGTCATCTTTCAAAAGCAAGAAGCACCAATCTTCTGAAAGAATTTTGGAGCTATTACATATGGACTTATTTGGACCCATTGATCCAGTCAGCAATGGTGGAAAGAAATACTGCCTAGCTGTTGTGGATGATTATTCAAGATATACTTGGGTGATCTTCATGAAAAAGAAGAGTGAAACCAAGGAACATCTTACTAATCTGATGGAACTGATCCAGAATGAAAAGAGCATCAAAATATTGAAGATCAGATCAGATAGAGGGACAGAGTTTACAAACTCTACTGTTGAAGAATATTGTAATATCAAAGGAATACATCATGAGTACTCTGCTGCCAGAACCCCTCAACAGAATGGTGTTGCTGAAAGGAGAAACAGAACACTAAAGGAAGCTGTCAGAACCATGATAGCTGAAGCTAAACTGCCTCAAAGATTTTGGGCAGAAGCAACAAATACAGCATGCTTTACCCAGAACAGATGTATGATCAACAAAAATCAGAACAAGACTCCATATGAAGTTTGGAACAACAGGAAACCAAACATTCATTACTTTAAGATTTTTGGTTGTAAATGTTTTGTATTGAATAATGGGAAAAATCACCTTACTGCATTTGCAGAAAAGGCTGATGAAGCTGTTTTTGTAGGATACTCATCTGTTAGTAAAGCCTATAGAGTTTTCAATAAAAGAACATTACTAATAGAAGAATCTATCCATGTAGTATTTGATGAGCCAAGTCAATCTTCTGAAAAGAATCAAAGTATTAATCAAGATCTGCCTACTGATTTACAGAAGTTAGACATTGGAAGAAAAGAAGAATATGTTCCCATCATACTACCTAATCTTAATTCAGCTGATAACTCAAGTGCTGTTCAAAATCACAGTGCTGATTGTCTAACAGACGAGTTGCAAACAGCTGACAGACCAGAGACTGTTCAACAGACTGCAAATGTTCAACAGACTACTACTGCAACTCCAACAGTAGTGTTGCAAGATCAAGACAGAGGACAACATTCAGACCTGCAACCTGATCTCAGATGGCTCAGAAATCATCCACCAGAGTTGGTGATTGGTGATCCATTAGATAGAGTGAAAACAAGAAGAGCTGCTGCACAAGATGCTATGTTTGTCACTTTTCTATCTCAAATAGAGCCTAAGCAAATTGAAGAAGCTCTAAATGATTCCTTCTGGATAGAAGCTATGCAAGAAGAGTTGAATCAATTTGAAAGGAATGAAGTCTGGTACTTAGTTCCAAGACCAAGTCATCAAAGGGTAATTGGCACTAAGTGGGTTTTCAGAAATAAGATGAATGAAGATGGTATTGTTACCAGAAACAAAGCAAGACTAGTGGCCAAGGGTTATTGTCAAGAAGAAGGAATTGACTTTGATGAAACTTTTGCACCAGTAGCAAGACTTGAAGCAATCAGATTGTTTCTTGCCTATGCTGCTTACAAGAACTTCACTGTCTATCAGATGGATGTGAAGTCTGCTTTTCTCAATGGAGAACTGCAAGAAGAGGTATATGTTGAACAACCTCCTGGATTTGAAGTCTATCAAGAAGAGGACAAAGTATATCGTCTGAAGAAAGCCCTCTATGGACTGAAACAGGCTCCAAGAGCATGGTATGATACCCTATCTGATTTTCTTTTAATTAAAGGATTTCATAAAGGTAAGGTAGATAAAACCTTGTTCACAATTGAATGGGAGAATCATATATTGATTGTGCAAATATATGTGGACGATATTATTTTTGGTTCAACTAACCAACAGATGTGTGATAAGTTCTCCAAGCTGATGCAGAATAAGTTTGAAATGAGCATGATGGGTGAACTTAATTATTTTCTTGGTTTACAAGTCAAACAGCTACCTGATGGAATCTTTATAAATCAAGCAAAATACACAAGAGATCTGTTCAAGAAGTTTGGTATGGAAACTAGCTCTACTGCTACTATTCCTATGTCTACAAGTCTTCGTTTGGATAAAGATGAAGATGGCAAATCAGTGGACATAACCAAATATAGAGGCATTATAGGGTCACTGTTATATCTAACAGCAAGCAGACCTGACATAATGTACTCAGTTGGAGTCTGTGCAAGATTTCAATCAAACCCCAAGGAATCTCATCTCTTAGCTGCCAAGAGGATATTGAAATATGTTAAAGGCACTCAAGAATTGGGATTGTGGTATCCTAGAGAATCTGGATTTGAGCTTATTGGTTATTCAGATTCAGACCTTGCTGGCTGCAAGATTGACAGAAAAAGCACAACAGGTGCTTGTCAGTTCTTAGGTAGTCGTCTGATCTCATGGATGAGTAAGAAACAAACCTCAGTTTCTATATCTACTGCTGAAGCTGAATATATAGCTGCTGGAGCTTGTTGTGCACAGATACTTTGGTTGAAGCATCAACTAGAAGATTATAACATCAAGATCAGTGGAATTCCAATCTACTGTGACAATACAAGTGCAATTTCACTTACTCAGAATACTACAAGTCATTCAAGGACTAAACATATAGAGATCAAGCATCACTTCATTAGAGATCATGTGGAAAAAGGCAATGTTATGATAGAGTATGTTCATACTGACAATCAGATTGCTGACATTTTCACTAAACCTTTAAGTGAAGCAAGGTTCTCAACTCTAAGAGCTGAGTTAGGACTACTCAATTTGGATGCATAAGCTGAGGGGGAACCCATCAGAAGACTGGAGTTCAACAGCTTAGTTATCCGTTATTCTATTCAAGGATTAACTTTCAACAGACTAGTTAGCTTATGGATTCTTAAAGACAGGGGGAACGTGTAAGACTAGCGGTACTTCTGCTCTAAAGATGAAATCTGTTAATGTCAGTTAGTGGAAGTTATATTATCTGAAGATCTGTTCTTAATTCTTGAAGACTGAAGATTATTTTATCTTGCTGGATTGACAAACAGCAGAGGAAGATTACTAGCTATTGGCATTCTCTAGTAATATCAGATAACAGATCACTCGTCTGTCAGATAAGTTAAACTCTACTCATCTGATATCTTATATAAGCATGGTCATAAATCGTATTTTAAGAAACGCGCTTTTATAAGTAACAGATTAGTGTCGATAGAGTTTCCCGCCCATCTGACATTAAAATAATAAAATTGAAATCCGCTTCTCCTAACCACACGATTTAAAACTGTCAGATTAGATCAACGGTTCAGATAAATCACGGAAACCTAATCAAAAGGAAACCTATAAAATCCGATCTAAACAGTACAGTCGTCTTACGCACTCAAATATTCTCAAACTCTCTAACTCTCAAACCCTATTGCTTCGAAAGCTCACTGTTCTTTTGCAGAATCTACTCACTAATCTCTGAAATGGACAAGATTATTGAGGGAAGGTACTTCAACTACAGCAAATTCCATTTCTCTGGCACTGATTTGATGCGTTCATTACTGGAAAAGATCAAAGAAGCATCGTTGGTTCCTGTTTTGGAGGCTCACGAAGATAGAGTCTACTGGAGGATGTTTACCATTTCTACATGACCAGAAAATTCAACATGATGACACTGTTATGACAGCTGTATTGGTGGTA
>CM064879.1:62732189-62792218 GCA_003313485.2 Penstemon barbatus | reverse complement strand
ATAAACCAAAAAAAAAAATCACAGGGCTTAAGGGCAAAATCGACCAGTCCACATATTCACTCAAGAACATGCATAAATTCACATAAGGGCAAAAATGTAAATTTACCGGCTCCATTAATTTTAATTCATAAAATTTATCCAAGTTAATTAATTTTGAATTAACAATTAACCTCTAAGATTAATTAGCTCTTACTTGAGCTCCAAGTAATCTACAAATCCTATCTTGATTAAGATTGGTTAATTAAGGTAATCTAAATCTCTAAGATTCTTACCTTATCCAAAACTCTAAGTTTCCCAATATTCCCAAATCTCCAAGATTCTCAAGATAATCCTATTTTGACTAGATTAGTTAATTAAGGTAGTGTTTAAGTTTAACAAAGTAACTACCTTATCCAAAAACTCCAAGTTTCCTAATCTTCCAAAATTCTCCAAGATTTTCAGGACTTTCAAAATAGGCAGAATTAGAGTCCAACCAGAAATCAACCAGACGAGGCCAATCACGGACTGCCACGTAGGACAGCCCACGCGCAACCACCAAGGCGGCGCGTGAGCTGCCTGCGGCAGCAGCCGCTGCACGCGGCTGCGTGCGGCAGCGAGCAGCCACGCACAGCAGCGCGTAAACAGCAGCCCGAAGGCTGCTGCTGCGCGCAGCGTGTGCGGCTAGCATGCTGCCAGCACGCTGCCGTTGGCAGCGGCTTGCGGTGGCCGCCCAGCTGCGGTGCGCTGCCGCGTGCCACCGCGAGTCGGATCTAAAAAAAAAAATTTTTTTTTTGTTTATTCGATTACTTATGATTTAATTAAACAAACCCAGTCAATTAAATCCCAATCCAAAATTAAAACTAATATGATAAAAATTTTCGAATCTAAAATTACCCATTAACTCCAAGTTAACAATAAAGTCCTAAAACATGCAAAGTTATAGAACTAGCCACATAAATCAAAACTATGATTTAATAAACACAGAATTCGCAAATTCATATATATACAAAGCCTAGAGTTGGCTCTGATACCACTGTTGGGATTCGGTAAGAAAAACAGCCCTAGGCACAGCGGAATATAAAAATTTTCTAGGGCCTCTTAAAGAATCTTGCCAGGATATTCTCTAGTTGTATATATATGAATGTAAATAAATGACAGTATAAGTTTTCTCGTTTATACCTGTCTCCTTGCAAATCCTAGGCTAGCAATATGAGCTCTGAATTCTGACCCCGGTTGATCGACCCACACCTTTTGGCAGCGCCCCACGTGTTGCGCCTCTACGAGTTGATACACCACAATATCACGAAAATTAATATATCCTAATCGACTAGAACATAGGGTATATTAATATCTAGGTTTTAGAACGACTTTGAAACGAAAAACAAAGACGAAAAATTATTCCAAAGTGGAAGAGTAGTTCGGCCGATCACAGGGAGAGGGAGAGAGAATTTTTTTGCTTTTCTTGATTTTGCTTGATGAGTTGTGTGTGAGATATGAGACCTAGTCTCTTATTTATAGATATCTCCCATACCCTAATCCTTCTAGGATTAGGATACTAATTCTCCTACATGGGCCATGGCCCTTTTAATTAGAAGACTAAGTCTTCTAATTAATTCATGGCCCACTTTAATTAATCTTTCAGGGCTTTATTTAATCTCCCAATTAAGTAGCTCAATTAATTAAATCATCTCCCAATTAATTAATTAAACTCCAAGTCTAATTAAATTAATTATTCCATTAATTAATTAAATCCTAATTAATTAATTTACTCATAAATTAAATTCCAATTTAATTTATAATCTTGATCCAATTCTAATTGGATCCAATTTCGTTCCAGATGGGTCGACCCAATCGACCCACCCATATCGACCCAGTCGATTTTGACTCAGTCGACCCAGTCGACTCGTTCGTTCTTGTTTCCTCGCTTTCGCTTCATGTGTATTGTGTATGCCCCCGTAGGTTCACCACATAATTGGCCGCGGGTTGTAATTAAATATTATTTAATTACTTGAGCAATTAATACTCTAAATTAATCGAACACTCTGTCGATTAATCATTCCAAAATTAGCACCCCTGCTAATTTGGGAATTCTCCCACACTCCACGGTCGATGTCCAGTCACAAGCCCATGGAGCCCAATCACTGGTGAATTAATTCAGTGAACCTTTTATCATTTACAACTTCCATATATGACATAATCTCTCCATTGATCAATCTCCCAGTCGAGACTTAAGGGTATGGTCTTTCATCGGATTCCCTTTTCTTTTGTCTTGACCTTATGTACTCTGATCTCGAAATAAATTCTCTTTGACTTAATATTTATGAGCTACTTACATAAAGTCGTCAGATACCTTGGCCAAGGATTTTACCAGAATTAATTTCTCACAGAAATCCATAGGAGAATTTCCCAACCTATCAAGTCGGGTCAACGGATCCTTTGTTGATGATATGAATCTGCATACGAGTTCCTCTATACCCAACATGAGTCCACAGAGACTTTCTGGCGATCCCCAGTCAGTCGGAACTCATATCAAAGCATAGACGTTCTCGCACCAGATAAACCCTATCATCTCAAGTTGTTAGGGATCGTTCCTCGTATACTATTGTAAATTGGAATAACTTCAACCCCGATATGCGACTACCGCTTCCATGGTGAGTTATTTCCTAATTGGGGTATTCAGTGCGCTTGCCATCCCAGCAAGCCACCCACTTATGTGTATCGACTATCCTAGTCACGCTCGTGGACCCCAGCGTCCTCCAGTTCATCGGAGTATACACAATAGTGAGAGTCTAACCGAATCCAACGATGTCCTATCTCGATTGGATTCTACGACTCTTGAATATGTTCTAGATCATGGCCTTAGAGATCAGTCCACGGGTTGTCCCATAGCCCTGTGATCTAAGGACTTCTATCCTTATGCGTAGACAAATATTACATAAGATAAAGTTGACCATTTAATAAAAGTGCATTTATTAATCTAAATTGAATAGTTCCTCATTAATTACAATTAATGCTAGCCATACAGCTGGCTTGCAGGACACTATTTCTATCAATATTATTATACTCCACAAATTTAGAATTGTTTCTCAGCCGAGATTATGTGGAGATAAAGTATGATTCTAAAAGACTCTTGAAGAAGCAATACCGGATGAAAGGTTTTAATATACTCTCAATTGATTTATCATTGCTTGATAACCATTGTTTGATGTAAATGTAAGATGTTAATATAAATATTCATTCCCGAAAGTGAATATAAATGATTCATTCACATAAGTGAATGCAATTAACAATAGACATGACATGGTTTAGTCATGGTCAAAATTTATATTATGTGCTTCATAGAAAGATTGCATCATACCACTAGAAGTAAAACTATTATAGTGGTAAGCAAGAAATAAAGGCAATAGTGTGCAAATTGATAACACTTGCTAGAGATGTGGAGTAAGACATTGGTCTCTTACGTATCTTATGGATACTTTCTAAGAATTCATTAAGTGAAGATGAACGATATTTATTTAGCAATGCCCGTAGTGTTGATAATAAAATTGGACCATTTGACACTGCTAATATGATAAGAAGTCAAATGGAGCTAAGATTGATAAATGAAAAGTTAATGATGATTTATTTAAGTTTAATAAATAAATATTTAATAAATTTTCTTTACTCAAAATCGTAGGTATACCGATAATATATGCGTCATGAAGATGCTTGAATAATTATGTGAGTATCTTAAAAATGAATGGTGGAAATATTTATTTGGTTGACAGTAGGTCGACACACACAATTCTTCGAGATCAAAAATATTCTCTAACTTGAAATTAGCAAAAGCAAAAGTTAATACATATTGAGGTATACTTAAAGGCTCCAGAAGAGCAAATGTAAATTGTATGGATGAACAAATATTTTTGTGAGAGATGATGTGTGCTCTTTATGGATTTGTTGAATTCAAAGACACCCGTCTTGAAAAATGTATTGACAAGTTTCATATAGAAACTATATATATGAGGGGAATATAAAATATATTTATACTACATCCAATATTTCATGCCAGAAAAATATTGATGAAAATGATCTCAGTTTTCTTATCATAATGAATTATGCGACCATAAGCAATGTTGGATCATAAATTTAAGTTGAACCAAAAGTTCAATGATCCAAAATATTATGAAGTGGCATGATAATCTTGGTCATCCAGGGAAAATTACAAATGCGCCGAATTATTACGGGCATCTTTTAAAGAATCATATGATTCTTTACCTCATGATTATGTGTGTGTTGATTGCTCACAAAGAAAGTAAATTGTAAGACCATCTCTTGTGAAGATTGGTCTTGAGTCCCAAATTTTTTATGATGATATTAATGGGATGTATGTGGACTTATAGATATGGTCCTGTAAAAGTTTTTTTTTAATTGTCTAAGATATGCCTATTGTCAACACGCATTGCTTTTGCTAAGATTCTTGCTCAAGTATAAGATTGAGGGCAACGTTGCAACTTGTGTCAGGCTGGAAGCCTAATAATTCTCAATTAAAATTTATGATTGTGCGATTTATGTTCTGATTTTTCCACCAAAATGAACATATATGGGTTTACAAAGAAGTGTTGGTTTGTTTTTATTTCCCGACTGTAATCATATATTTTGAACGCCTGACGATGCTATAACCATATATCTTAAACGTTTGATGAGGCGATATGGTTAAATCAAAATATGATGATAATTTTGTTTTGAGACAATTTTCTCGTCATTAGGGGGAGAATTGATGTCATTGCATGTAGAACGGCGTGAAATTATTTTGACATGAGTACATAAATGTACATTAATTACTTGTCTCAGCTTGGCCCACACACAACAAATAGTACGAGCAAGAATTGAAAATTGCACCAACATGGATTAAGTCCTTGAAGGACAATATGCTAGCATACTATAAACGCACTTAAAGCGTGAAATCACTATTGGTGCAACAGAAGAAGGAAAATGGTACTTAAAGTACATGTCCATCCTTAAGAGGAAACTATTTCAAAATAAAGCGCTATAAAATAAAAATGACTGATCAGTCTAAATCACGAGATGCCCATTAAGAGGCACATGAAACAGAAATAAAACATATGAATAAATCAAGAAAACTGGGATAGAAAGCAAAGTAATTATAAATAATAGTTTTGCTTATTTGGGTCGAACTAAATAAAAGTTATAAATCAGGATCCTGAACCGTGAACGGTTATAAATGTCGACATAAATAAATAATTTGGTCTTAATTGGAAGGACTTGAAATGTATTCCCCCTTGATTGGTGCAATCACGATGCGGTATTTAATTGGAAGGACTTGAAATGTATTTATGGATGTAGTTACCGCATATTAGATAGATCATTGGGTAGTGATATTTATATTAAAATTCCCGAAGAAATTAAATGGTCTGATGCTTATCCTTTATTAAACAAATATGTTCCTTATACGAGTTAGGGTGACCTGGTCTGATGAGGTATAACCAGCTAAATGAATACCTCGTAAAAGAAGGATTTGTGCACAATTCAATTTGTCCATGTATTTTGCATTGAAAGATTTTGAAATGAGTTTTATGTTATTGCGGTATTCGTGGATGATTTAAATTTTATGAGGAATCCTGCAGAGCCCACAAATACCGTAAATTACTTAACGAAATAACTTCAGATAAAATTTTGATAAATGTTTATTCGTTGAGCAAATTTTATGGTTGATTGTTCTTTAGATATATGAATATCACTTTCTTCCCGGGAAAGGACAATGAATAAATATTTGGTCCTAAAGTACCATATTTAAGTGCAATAAGAGCCCTCATGTACCTTGAAATTGTTCGAGGTCGCATATAGCTTTCTCGGTGTCCTAGTTACAAATTTGCACCAACATGGAGTCATTGAAATGACATTAAATAAGTATTATGTTATCTTCGTGGAATATATAATCATCTATACAAACTCCTCATGTTTTTACAGTGTTGATTGGATATGCTGATGCTGGGTTTTTGTCAGATCCACATAAAGCAAAATCACAAACAGGGTACTTGTTTACATATGGTGGTACTGCTATATCTTGGCGCTCCACAAAACAAACTCTTACAGCTACATCCTCGAATCACGCTGAGATATTAGCAATTCATGAAGCAAGTCGAGAACTTGTTTGGCTAAGGTCATTGGTACAACATATAAGGGAGACATGTGATCTTTCATTAGACAAAGAAAATCCAATAGTATTGTACGAAGATAATGCAACTTGTATCGCTCAACTCAAAGGAGGATATATTAAAGGAGATAGAACTAAGCATATCTCACCAAAGTTCTTTTTCACGCACGAGCTTCAGAAAAAGGGAGAAATAGACATCCAACAAATTCGCTCAAGTGATAACTTGGCAGATTTGTTTACAAAATCACTCCCTACATCAACATTTAAGAAACTAATATATAAGATTGGTATGCGGCGGCTCAGAGATCTTTGATGAAGACATGGCGATATGAGAGGGAGACCTTTGCATACTGCACTCTTTTTCCCTTAGCTTAGGTTTTTTTCCCATTGGGTTTTCCTAGCAAGGTTTTTAATGAGGCAGGTTTAAAAGCGCAAATCTTACAAAAGATATATGTACTCTTTTCCTTCACTAAGATTTTTTCCCACCAGGTTTTTTTTAGTAAGGTTTTTAACGAGGCATATTCTTAATAAGTGGCATCCAAGGGGGAGTGTTGTAAATCAAGTGTATTTGGATGGATGCCTATGAAGTACATGCATGAAGAATATCCATTTCATATGGCCAATGTATTTTTAACTCTTCATTTAGATACATGTACCCTTTGTAATTAATTAGATGCATGTTAATTTTAATCTTATCTCATCTATTATGTATCTACCTAGCCTATAAATAGATGAGGTTTTGGCTTGTATATATACCAAGAAAAGGAATATAGGCTTTGTGTGGCTGAGTTTTGGCCCACTCTTGCGGGTCTCGCGAGACCGGGCCAAAACCCATCCAAATGGAATTTATTCAGACTAATGAGACTTGAGCCCAAACCATCTTGAGACTAGAGCCCAAACCTTTGAAACCATTAGCTTTTTTATATTAAAACTTATTTATCTACCCTGCAGACTACACAAAATATGTCCCCTACTTGTCTCTCACATTTATCTTCTCTCTCCTCAAAGTTTATGTCGTTTTCCCTATTTCAATTTCTCTCTTCTTATCTCTCTTCTTATCTCTGTTCTGTAACGTTGAAGAAATTTTCTCTTTAAAGTTGCGAATCTTGACCACTTTTCAGCTTTAATCGATTATATACAGTGCAAGAGGTTCTTTATTGCAATTTTAAACGGTTCAAAATTGCCAGACGTACAAATAATGGAGATTTTTTTCTCTACCCTCAAAGATTTGGTCTGAATCAGGAACAGCAGCAGCGTATTTGGCCCTTTTATGGTGGATTTATACTTTGGTTTGAATTATTAAGTTGTGGGGTACTATTTTATGACAAAATTTTGTTATTAGTTTTTTTTTAAAGATGAATTATTAGGTTGTGAAATAGTGTTTTAAAGATGTTGAGTGGGAGATAAACTATAGAAGGGTGAGACCCAAAAACTCGAAATTCGGAGAAGATTCTAATTTAATATTGAAAATATAATGAAGGTTATGAGTGGAAGATGTTCTAAGCAATGTTTTCAGAACCGGACCGGACAGTGAACCGGTGAGCCGACTGGTTACTGGTTTTACTAGTCGAACCGGTTGGACCGCTGGTCGGACCGGATGACGTCATAATAATATAATAAATATATTTAATTTTAAAGAATATGTAATGTGCGTAAAATTTAAATATTATCCTATCATTGATTAAAAATATAAATTTTGTTATATTATACTAAAATTAAATCATATAATATTTATCTAATTTATATCATAACGGTAATATGGTACTAATTTGTATGCTCATATAAATGATTATATTTCTTTATAAAAATTTAAAAGTGTAAGTTAAAAATACAACATACTAAGAAATTCATAAATTTTAAAATATAGTTATGTATAAAAGTCTAATATTCAAAGTCAAACTTGCATATTATATCGATTGGACTCTTTATCCTAAAAATTGTATTGAAAATAAATATTTTATAGAATAAATTATTCAAATTTATTATTTGATTATTAATTTTCATTCATAACGTGTAAAATATTTATTTGAGTTAATTATCTAATTTATAAATAAATTTGGCAACAAGTTTTTATAATTTATAAATTTTAATTTATACTAAAAATTCAACAAAAGTGATGTAGCTCAAATGGTAAGAAAGTCATGTTTCACTCTAAAGGTTAGGTGTTCGAATCCCAACTTTTACAAGAATTTTTAACATTAAAATAATAAAAAAAAATTAAAAAAAAAAAGAAAAATCAAAACCGGGTTGAACCGGTCCATACCGGTTCACCGGTTCGGCGGTTTCAGACCGGTTCAACCCGGTTCAAAGTGGGTTTTGGAGGAACTGGTTTTATGGGGTAAACCGGACCGGACCAGGCACCGGTTCGCGGTCCAACCATCGGACCGGCCGGTCCGGTCCGGTCCGGTTTTAATAACATTGGTTCTAAGTGAACACCTCTTTGAAATTCATAGGTAGAGCCGGGACTAGACATTTTGGGAGCCTTAGGCGAGTTTTAAAATTGGAGCCCCATGTTAGAATTTTTTTTACTGAAAATGTAAAAATACTAATTAAATATTATCAACATATTAATTTTTAGATAGATAATTAAATGAAAAAATAATTTTTTTTAAAAAAGATCATGAATAAATTTATAATTTTGAAACTATTTTTTGCGGAAGCAAATTTTACAAGTTTATTTACTGAATATAATTCCATAGCAAGTTATACATTATATACAAAATTTATAAAAGTAAATACACACACACATATATCACATATATATATATATATTGGGGAAATCTTGATTAATTTTATTGGGGTGGGGGGGGGGAATTATTTTGTGCAATGTACTAAGTGAAAAAAATAATAATCATAAAATTGTATTATAAAGAAAATAATAAAAATCTTATTATTTTTGCTGATATTAAAAAAGATTTTTTTAAAAGAACATACCTAAAACAATTTGAGTAAGAGTCAATAAGAAAAAAAAAATATTAGGAGAAGAATTAAGTCAAAAGAAGAAAAAAAAAAGGAACAATTATATAAAAAGGAATAAGTTAAAAGAACATTGAACAATTAAAGTATATAAAAAGAAGTCACTAATGGGTTTTGAAACCCAATCCTCTCATTTGGGCAAAATAGCATTTTTAGTCCCTTAAGTTTTACTAGTCCGCGAAAGTAGGACACTTAAATCTCCGACAAGCATTTTAAGCCCCATAAGTTTCGTAAGTCTGCGAAATTAGGACATTTAAATCTCCAGCAAGCATTTTTAGTCCCATAAGTTTCACAAATCCGCGAAAGTAGGACATTTAAATACTCAGCAAGCATTTTTAGTCCCTTAAGTTTCACTTGTCCGCGAAATCAGGACAATTAAATTTTCGGAAAGCATTTTACATCCCTTAATTTTTATTTTCCGCGGAATCAGGACACTTAATTTTTCAGCAAGCATTTTACGTCCCTTAACTTTCACAAGTCGGCAAAATCAGGACACTTAATTTTCCAGCATGCAAGATACGTCCTATAACTTTTCTATACCCGCAAATTTAGTCCACTTGACTGCAATTATAGTCCACAATTTGCCAAAAATTGCATAATTGCCCGTTGGACAATTAATTTGAGAATTTTGCCACATTGAACAATTAATTTAGGGATTTTGCCAAACTGGATAATTAATTTGAGAATTTTGCCACACTGAACAATTAATTTTGGGATTTTGCCAAACTGGACAATTAATTCGGGGATTCATGTGCTTTATTTGTAAAATTTAGAGCATCAACTTAGGTAGGTTCTTATTTATAGAATAGTGTTCTTTGTTTTCAATAGTTGTACTATTTAATGTTATGAATGAATTGGAAAGCGGCGTATAGCCATTAAATTGATTTTTTTTCCAATATAGCCTTTTAGATAAAAGTATTTCCCAAAATGACTCAAACTGAAAAGTATTTTACTAAATGTACCTTTTGTGAAAAATCACAGTTGCCAACTGCGATTCTTCATTTTTACGAAATCATGAAAAATTATAAAAAAAAAAATTTACCAAAAATCGCAGTTAGCAACTGCGATTTTTGGTAAATTTTTTTTTTGGTTTTTTTTTTTTATAAAATGGCTTGAGTTTTGTAATTATTTGATATTTATATTAGTAATAGTATTTTAAATGAAATGTTTGTCTTCTATTTCAGTATAAGTATGACATTGTGTTATCTCTTATATTTATAAATAATAAATCAAGTGTCTCCTGCATTCTTATCAAGCATGTTTATATATAATCAGGTAAAATATATTTGTGCCCAAGACATTTATGTATTGTTCAAGTATTGCTATTGGAGTATAATTATATTGCTAGAGTGTGACCCATTTTTTTCTGTGTTAATAATGTTTATTTGAGATGCTTTCTGGCACTATGTTTGTAACGATCCATGCAAAAAGATAATACCACCCATCTACATAGTAAAAGATAACATAATAAGTTAATTATTTAAATTTGCATACCACCAATCTACATAATAAAAAGTCGCACATATCTTCTTTTTCAGCAAGCATTTTACGTCACTTAACTTTCACCTATTTGTGCGATTTTTAGTTTATCAAGGCAATTTCGTTACAATAAAAAAAACCAAAAAAAAAAAAAAATTTACCTAACTGCGATTTTTGGTAAATTTTTTTTTTATTTTATTTTTCATAATTTCGTAAAAATGCAGAATCGCAGTTGGCAACTGCGATTTTTCATAAAAGGTACATTTAGGGAAATACTTTTCAGTTTGAGTCATTTTGGAAAATACTTTTATCTAAAAGGCTATATTGGAAAAAAAATTCAATTTAATGGCTATACGCCGCTTTCTAATTCATTCATAACATTAAATAGTACAACTATTGCAAACAAAGAACACTATTCTATAAATAAGAACTTACTTAAGTTGATGCTCTAAATTTTACAAATAAAGCACATGAATCCCCGAATTAATTGTCCAGTTTGGCAAAATCCCTAAATTAATTGTTCAGTGTGGCAAAATTCTCAAATTAATTGTCCAGTTTGGCAAAATCCCTAAAGTAGTTGTTCAATGTGGCAAAATACTCAAATTAATTGTCTAATGGGCAATTATGCAATTTTTGGCAAATTGTGGACTATAATTGCAGTCAAGTGGACTAAATTTGCGGGTATAGAAAAGTTATAGGACGTATCTTGCATGCTGGAAAATTTAGTGTCCTGATTTTGCCGACTTGTGAAAGTTAAGGGACGTAAAATGCTTGCTGAAAAATTAAGTGTCCTGATTTCGCGGACAAGTGAAACTTAAGGGACTAAAAATGCTTGCCGAATATTTAAATGTCCTACTTTTTCGGATTTGTGAAACTTATGAGACTAAAAATGCTTGCCGGAGATTTAAATGTCCTAATTTCGCAGACTTACGAAACTTAAGGGACTAAAAATGCTATTTTGCCCTCTCATTTGTGATGAAATACTCTAACTAAGTGAGAAATCAATTGTGTTAATGGATTAATAAAACTGATAGTATTTGATGTATAATTATTTCAAGAGGGGGCTGCCTAGAGAATTTTAAGGGCGTCTATTCAAGTTGCCTAGCATTTGGGCCAATGTTGTTCATAGGTTAATTACGTCGTAGGTGTTTGTGCATTCAACTGCATAGTCTATTGTGATGAAATGAAATTGTTTTTCTTTACATACTATATTAATTGTGTATAACTAAGACATTTTTCAACCTTGAAAATAATAGAAAGAATTTTTCTGATAAAATAAACAATATGACATTTAGTATTGTACCTAAAAAAGAATACTAACGACAAAAAAAACGTTCAGTTGTAGACGGAAGCAACAAATTAACTATCATGAAAATGCATCCCAAATTGCCTCCATGTGGTCCATTCTCTAGTACAATCTCATTTTGCGTATGAATTTAGCACTATTCTCCTTCCTGCATGGAAAAAAATTCTTGCTCGGTTATATTTTCTTCTCTCAAAGTTTTCATCACAATCAAAACTCAGTTGTTACAACAATTATGTGTGTGGATGAAATTAATGAACCAAAAAGCTTGAAGTATTAACTCTACAATTTATACTGAGTTTGCAAATCCACGCAAAAATCTAGATTTCAAGAATCCTAAATACAATAATAGCATCACAAAATTAGCTAGAAATAATCAACGAACATATTATCAAATGACTTGAACTTGCATCTTGCTATTTACACCATTATTTAGGTCTGCAACAAGTTACATGCTTTTTATGAGATGCTTCGACTCCAAAACCCAATTTCACGATATGAGAAGCATACCATAGGAGGAAAAAATTGTATTTTAGGCTTATGTTTGAGCTGTGTTTAATTCAATATAAGAATCCAAATCGCGGCCAAATCATTATTGAGCTTCCTTTTCCCAAATGTCCCCAAATAAAAATAGCAATTGTAGGGTGATCAAGTTAGTTCAAGAAGAGTGTTAACATCAATAATCTAAACCATATGAAGGCATACTTAAATTATACATTTGAGATTTGATAATAAGATTATCAGGTCAATTTCTATGCGTGGAATCATTATCATATACTACGGTACATCATATAGCAAGCCAACATATTAAAATCTATAAATAGGTTGGCAAATATCCAAAAGTTAACGACAAGCAAAACTTTAAGACATAGAAGAATTGTCATTCTTTTCTACATTACTTGTGTAACTTAATTTGTAGGTTGGACAATCGAAAAGCAACATTTTCAACATTAGATTCACTCATTACCTCATCATGTGTTTGATTGTCCATATTGAGCCATGGGTGCTGCAAACATTGTTGAGCAGTTGGTCGTTTCTCTGGCTGAAAATCAAGTATGGGGCAAAGAAAACTAGCAAATTCACAAGCTTCAGAGTCGGAGAATTTATATTTTTCTACTAGTAATCGATCAAGAGACCAATACTTCAGCCTTCGGATCCTCTTCAGGTCACCGTACCTATCAAAGTAGTCTTTTGATCGAGCCCCACCCGTGGCAATCTTGTATTCAAGCATTATGAACCAAAGTCAACAACTTTTGCTGCATATCGTCAAACTACTATATATATGTATATATATATATTTGTGTACCTTTCGTGGCATCTTGCCAAGGAGCTCCATCATTGAAGCAAGATGATCCTGCGAGCACATGATAACTGTCGTATGAGAAATTGACTGGTATCACTTTTAGACATATAAGTAGGATTTCTAAGTAAGTCATCAACAACCTTTCACTATTTAAAAGTTGAGACTTTAAAATGAAACAGGCACGAGTCTTTACCACAAAAAAGCTAGGACTAAATTTTATAGTTATTTGATCCAGATTGGATGGGGGAAACTAGATAAATCATCCATCAATATATTATGAAAATCTCATGTTAACCACATATTTTACACTTACAATGTTTAAATTTTGAATTTAGAGCATTTTCCTGCATAATTATTTGATGACATCAATGGTGGTTTGCAGTAGAGATCCAAGATGTCAAAATTCATCCCCAACAAGGTGCTGAACAAATTACTCGTAATTTTTTGGAATTAGAGATCATTTTGCTACTAATTAACACATGATTAAGAAAAAACTTTAATTCCTTATATCATGAGAATCTGCTAAAATTTAGAACATGAAGCTTCTTAAGGTTGTCTTTCATGCATACCATTATGCATAAAAATGATATCAATAGTAGACTTAGTACCTCATCCTCACTGAATCCTTGTCCAGTCTTGGGAGTAAACATCATCTCTCCAGTCGCGAGTTCAAATGCAGTACAAGCAAATGACCACATATCAGCAGGAAAAGAATAACCCGATTGAAGTATAACTTCTGGAGCTCTATACTGTCTTGTTTGAATTTCTTCAGCAATCGGCCTATCAGCCCAACATGCACTTCCAAAATCCACAACCTTACATCTCATGTCAATTCCATCCAAGCATCTAACAGGCTTTGGAATCACTCCTACCCCTCCCATAGAAGCTTGCCTTTCTGATATTCTCGCAATTGCTCTTCGCGCCCTTTGTTTTAGTTTTTTCTCAATACTATTTATGATTATGCCGCTGTTTTGGTTTCCTTCAGGCCTTTCAAGGATTGGAGTCATTGCAGACCTAATTGGATCTTTTGATGGATTAATGGTGGAATATAGAAGAATATTTTCAGGTTTTAGGTCAGTGTGTATAAGTCCTAATTCGCCATGCAAGTAATCTAGTGCAGTCAAAATACATTTGCATATCTTCCGAACTTTGTTCAGTTCAAGACCTTTATATCGATTATACTTGATCAGACGGAGTAAACTATCACCAAGAAATTCCAGGACCATGCATAAATGTTGTCCATTTGGGCCTGCATGCTTGAAATGGTCCAATAGTCGTATAACAGATTTCATATTCGAAGGATCACCAGTAGCAATAGCAGAAAGGACTTCGATTTCATGAAGTGCGGCTTCAAAAAAGTGTGGTGCACTCTTTTGAATCTTCAAGGCAACATATTTCTATGAGAAATCAAGCAAACAAAAAACAAAAAATGTTAGAATACAAGTTAGTGTTAATCATTATCACAAGAGTGCCCTTTATTATATAAATAAAGAATGACTAATTACAAAAGCTCTATAAATAATGAAATATTGCACAGAGTCATAATATTATTCAATCCTATCCAAAATTTTACATTAAGTTCCTATAACAATGGATTAAAAATCATGCTATGTGAAGAACACAATATGGCTTATAAACCAAATAACGACAATTAAATAAGCATCTATTATTTCAACTAAAACTAATTAAAGTTAACGAAAATATTTATAACCAGGCATTAAACATCAATATATTTTTTCTACACTATCCGAAATTTATTTAATCATCAAATCAACGTTCAACCCCTCTATTCTCCGGACATAACTACCAAAATCAATATGATAGGGAAATTTTACTCAAGAAAATCAAAGTTTAATGGAGATCACGATTACTAAATCAACTATTTATAACAAAATACCAAATCAA
Organism: Penstemon barbatus; assembly: GCA_003313485.2. Taxonomy (NCBI): domain Eukaryota; kingdom Viridiplantae; phylum Streptophyta; class Magnoliopsida; order Lamiales; family Plantaginaceae; genus Penstemon; species Penstemon barbatus. Next base: position 62,777,116 of record CM064879.1, on the reverse strand, counting down.
ACTTACAAAATCACATATTTATAGAAAAAGTCCACATTATTCATGTAACAAAAGGAAGTCATTTTAAATAGCAAAACGACATTATATACATATATAGACTAGTGATAAGATCATAATCTTAAAAACCTACCGACGATTGAGTGTCGTATGCAAGCCAAACGGTGGAGAACTGACCCCAACCGAGTTTACTTTGCGCGATGTATCTTCCGTCGGCGAAAGAATCACCTATTCTTACGGCGTGGTAACCTCCTTTCCTATACGAATCCATTCCTTCATCTTCTTCTTCTGATCCCGATGACGATGATGTGGCACAAGACATGGTTGATATATGTATGTATTAGAATTTTACAATGAAATGATCACTGACCCGTTTATGTAATTGATTTGAATCCAATATTGCATAAATTTTGTCCTCTTTTATTCTTTTTGGTTGTGGAAAAGTTGAGATTGGAAGGGAAACTAGCAACTGAATATGAAGAAGAATAAGTATTGTTTATTGTTTCGTGTTTGGTATCAATTAGTTATTACTATTTTTATAATGGACCAAGTTCGGTGATGTGTCCTTAAACACAACACTCTCTCCACTTTTTGCTCTTGCTTGTGTTTTGATATTTTTTTGGTTTTAAAGTTTCTTAATCTTTTCCTTTTTGGCTTAATTTATTTATTTTTTCTATTATGTCTGATAAGATGTGCTTATATATAATATTTCTCTCGATTCATAATATTTTTCATATTTATTTTATTAGAGTTTGAAGCATATATAATTGTTCATTTTACTTTACTAGGGTGTTGAAATTCTAAATATGTGATAATATTTTGAAAGCTCTTGAACTAATAATATAAAATACCTAACAATAATATTGTTCGGTATCATAATCAACTTCATTATGTGAATATATTTACTATTTAACTTAATTACTGTTATACAATACAAATGTCCAGAAGTGAGAATCTCAATTGCTACTTGGAATTAAAAAAAAAAAAAGAGTTGATTGAAAGTTTGATCGCATGAGCTCAATTAATATTCATATGAATCGTAGATTCATGAATTTTAAGGTTAGGGATTCATTTATGTTTGCAGGCGTCACCCCACAGTTAGTTAAGACTTACGTCAATCCCTATCACATGCAGTCAATCACCTTAATTATATCTGTGTTCTCTCTAGCTTGGGAAATTGCTTAGTTGATAACTCTAAACGCATCATCACTAAATAAAATCAAGCACCAATAAATCTTAAATTGCAATCAAATTATAACACATGCATAAATAAATCAGTAGTAATTAACAATCAACTATCTGTTGGGAAAAACCGGTTTTAAGATTATCAAAAACTTGAATACAAAATTGAAACTGATACAAACAAACCAATATGAACAGTAAAAGAAAATATAATTAGTTATATAAACCGAACAGATAAATTGAAATCAACTTATCTCACAATTCTGTATAGTAACAGAATTGATCCAAACCAAATCGCAGAATTATTTCTGCTTGCCTTGAAGAAATTATCGACCCACTTCCGGTGCAATTGGGAATCACGAACACTTCTCCCAGGATAATTTGGTTACAAGAATTCCTCCACTGCACAGTAGCAGAAATTCCACCTCGAAGAACACTCAAAGCAGAAAAGTAACCCAGAACTATTTTTCTCAGAAAGGATTTCGAGTGAGAGAGAACAGATTGTTGTTTCTGTTGGTGTGATTTTCAGAGATGAAAGGCTCTCGTATATATAGGCGAATGGGGAAGCCTTGGGGAGCCTGCAATTTAATGCTGGTCATTGAATTCGAATAAAACTGCTGCAATAATGATAAAACGTTTTTATCAATTCAATTCTGTAACTGAAACGTTACACTTTCAGTTTTTATTCAAATTTGAATTTAAAATTCGAGCTACAGAATTTTTAATTTCGAACTTTTAAATTAATTAATTCAAACTTCTTCCAAAAAGATAAGTCCGAGACGAGACAATTCGCCCAAACGCCCAGCCCAGCCCAGCCCAGCCCAGTTCAGTTCAGTTCAGTTCAGATCAGATCAGATCAGATCAGAGCCGAGCCGAGTCGGGTCGGGCGGGCGGCGGCGGCGCGCGTGTGGTGTATTCATATGATCCCCTTTGTAAAGACTTATACCAAGTCTAAACACTTAAGTTCATATATACTAGTACACACAATTAATAAAAGTCAATGTGGGACATATTAAGAGTTTGTAACTCTTCAACTTCCTCACAAGGCCTTTATTAGTCTTGGACCAATGAGGGACAAGCCCACATACAATTATCTTTATTGAAAATTAATTTCCCCATTTTATATATATATATAATATTTATCTATGGATTCCAACCATTTAATTAGGTATCCATCCACATAATTACAACAATCCCCCACAAATCCATAGAAAAATAATCTATTAGGATTACTGCAATGTGCTTTCAGCAATGGTACCTTCCGGTTTGAACCACTGCCTAAGTTATCCAACTTATGCTACCACAGGGACAAATGGATCTAAGCCTTGAATTTGGACCTTGATGTGGTAGCGTCCATTGGTAACAACACATTACTTGCTATGTGTTAATCTTTAGGTTTGACACTATAGGCCATGTGTCCCGATCCTGTATCATGAATGTTGTTGAGGAATAACCCTATTTCCTCTAGTCGCGGCCAAACAACTACATTCACTTAGTTGAGCGTCTCAGGATGTACTGCTAGCATCCCGTCTTACAGACTTGACCTCATTCAGTGTTAATACACTTACTAGATTAGCAGTAGTCAGCTCCTATCAGGTATATCAGGGGACAGACTCAGATACTTAGTATCAGTCTTAGTTAGGAGCAACTTTTATATACCCAGCAGTTTGTTTATACCACATTGAACCTACCTTGTGGGATCTCCACTTGGTAGGTTGGGTTGCCACTGCTTGTATATCAATTTAGGGTTTTCAGTCCCATCCCCATCCTGGATTTCTGTACTAAGGACAAATCTAGTCCTTTAGTTAAAGGGTCTGCCACATTGTCTTTGGTACCAACAAAGTCAACGACTATGACCCTATCAGACACAAGTTCCCTTATAGACTTTAGTCTAACTTGGATGTGTCTCTTGGTCTTTTGATTATATTTTTGGCTTTTAATCTTTGCAATTGTGGTTTGAGAATCACAATGCACCACGACTGCTGGAAGAGGCAAGCTAACCATGGGTAATTGGATCAATAACCCATGTAGCCATTCAGCTTCAGTCCCTGTCGTGTCTAAAGCACATAATTCGGCCTCAAATGTAGACCGAGTCACCAAGGTTTGCTTGGTTGACTTCCAGGAGACAGCGCCCCCACCAAGGGTAAAAACGTAACCCGTACACCCATTGCTTCCGGAGTTCTTGGCTATCCAGCTAGCGTCACTATACCCTTCAAGTACTGCAGGGAACCTGCCATATTGAAGAGATAGTGATACTGTGCCCTTCAGATACCTTAGTACCCGGTCAAGAGCTCCCCAATGGGTTCGATTTGGACAACTTGTATATCTTGCTAACTTCGAGACTGCAAACGAAATGTCTGGTCTCGTGCCATTTGCCAGATATTGCAAGCTTCCAATAATTTGTGAATATCTTAATTGAGAGACAGGAACACCACTTTCATTTTTAAAGAGAGCCACTGAAGGATCATATGGTGTTTTGGCAATTTTACATTCTTTATAGCCAAATTTCTCAATTATCTTCTCAACATAGTGAGATTGAGAAACTGCTATACCCTCAGTTGATCGAGTCAACTTGAGTCCAAGAATTACATTTGCCACACCCATATCCTTCATTTCAAACTTACTCTTTAAGAACGACTTGGTTTCATTTATTATCTCAATATTAGATCCAATCAATAGAATATCATCAACATACATACATAAAACAATACATTTATCACCTTTAACTTTACAGTAGATGCACTTATCATTATCATTTACAACGAAGCCAAAAGATAAAATAGTTTTATCAAACTTTTCATGCCATTGTTTAGGAGCTTTTTTCAAACCATATAGTGATTTAACAAGCTTGCAAACTTTTCGCTCATTTCCAGAAGCTACAAATCCCTCTGGCTGTTCCATATAGATTTCTTCCTCGAGATCACCATACAGGAATGCTGTTTTAACATCCATTTGGTGAATCGGAAAATCATATATAGAAGCCAGTGCTATTAGCACCCGGATTGTAGTCAAACGAGCAACAGGGGAATATGTATCGAAAAAATCGATTCCCTCTTTTTGCCTAAACCCTTTGACAACTAATCTGGCTTTAAACTTATCTATGGTTCCATCAGATTTAAATTTCTTTTTAAAGATCCATTTACATCCAATCGTATTACACCCCGGAGGGAGATCGACTAGTTCCCATGTCCCATTAGAGACTATGGAGTCCATCTCACTTTTGACAGCTATCTTCCAATGCTTTGCTTCTTTCGAAGTCATTGCATCTTTGAAGGTTACAGGATCACCCTTGATGTTGTAAGTGATAAAATCACTTCCAAAATCCTTGGTAATTCTAGCTCTCTTACTCCGTCTGGGTTCATCTGATTCAATCGGTACTAAATCAGAAGTACTTGGATTAACCCCCACATTTGTCATCTTTTCCACATGATCAGGAATTGATGAAGATGTAAGGGCTGAATCTAAAGAATTCTCATTAGGTATTCCCGTTTTCATGGGAAATACGTCCTCAAAGAACGTAGCATCACGATATTCAACTATTGTGTTCACCTCTATGCCAGAAATTTCTGATTTTATAACCAGAAACCTGAGAGCATAGCTTGTTTCCACATAGCCTATAAAGATTGCATCAACAGTCTTTGGACCCAGTTTCTTTTTTTTGTGTTCTGGAACTAGAACTTTTGCAAGACAGCCCCACACACGAAAGTATTTTAAACTGGGTTTTCTGCCTTTCCAGAATTCAAACGGAGTGCTTTCATTATGTTTTAGAGGAACTCTATTCAGAATATGGCAAGCCGTATTCAAAGCTTCTCCCCACATATATTTAGGCAATCCAGAATTCAAAAGCAAACTATTAATCATATCTTTAAAAGTTCTATTCTTTCGTTCTGCTATCCCATTTGACGAAAGAGAATATGGAGGAGTCTCTTCGTGAATAATGCCAAAATTTCGGCAATATTCTTCGAAAAAATTAGACTCATATTCTCCACCTCTATCTGATCTTAACCGTTTAAGTTTCTTACCAGTTTGAGTTTCAGCTTTATTTTTAAACGTTATGAATTTTTCAAGTGCTTCAGATTTATGTTCTAATAAATAAACATAACAATATCTACTGCAATCATCTATAAAAGTAATAAAGTATTTCTTATTATCTTTAGTTAAAATTCCATTGAATTTACAAATGTCCGTATGAACCAAATCAAGTATTTCAGACTGCCTTTCAACCGATTGGTATGGCTTTCTTACTTGTTTTGCTTCAACACAAATGTGACATTTGTCTTTATGGTTTATTTCATGTTTGGGGATTAGATTTAAATTCATCATCCGTTTAACAGAACCAAAATTTAAATGTCCTAATCTATCATGCCAAACATTAGAAGTTTCAATTGCATTCACAACTGGAAATTCAGAAATTTTATTAGAACCAACAGTTTCAACTCTTAATTTAAATAAACCATCATCTAAATAACCTTTACCAACAAAAGTCCCATAATACAGAATTACGACTTTATTGGATTTAAAGTTCATTTCGTAACCCTCCCTAACTATTACATAACCACTTATTATATTCCTCCTGATCGTTGGAACATGATGCACCCTTTGTAGTGATAGTATGCGCCCTGAAGGAAACTTCAAGTCCACGCGTCCTATCCCTAACACTTTAGCACCACTTGAATTTCCCATCGTCACGGATTTTCCATCAACAGGCTGATAAGACACAAATAGCAATTTATCAGCACATACATGCACATTTGCTCCAGTGTCTATTAGCCAATCAAATGGTTCATAAATAGAGAGAATTTCAGGTTTTAAGGAAACATACCCATCAACAGAGTTTTCTGGAGCTTTAGGTTCACTAGTATTCCCCACAACCATGTTTACCATAGCCGGAGCTCTAGTTTCACCAATGTCTCCCACAACCATGTTGACTGTAGCTGGTGTAGTAGACTCGGATTTGGCTTTGGACTTTTTAGTAGGACACTCCTTAGCCCAGTGACCCATCTGTCCACAAGTCCAGCATGGTTTGTTTGCCTTTGGTTTCTTTTTGTTTTTCGGTTTATTTATAGATTTCGAGTTGGGGTTTACATGATTCAACTTTTTCTTTCCAGTTATCATATTTGCCTTAGGCTGGTACTCAACGGGAACACCATGAGTTTGGTTTTTGTGTTCCTCTTCGATACTTATGGCAATCATAAGATCATCAAGAGTCAGCTTTCCTTTTTGATGTTTCAATGTCAAGCCAAAGTTTTCCCAAGATTTGGGAAACTTATCAATTATTGACATAACCAGAAATTTTTCAGGAAGTTTAATTTCAGCATCAGAAAGAGCATGCTCAAGATTTATCAGTTCATGCGTTTGTTCAGTTACAGACTTTCCTTCAACCATCTGAAACCTCAAGAACTTGGAAACAGAATACTTTTCGAGCCCTTGCTCTTCAGTATTATATTTCCTGTCCAATTCGTCCCAAAGAGACTTAGCTGTGTATGAATCAGAACAGTACACGTCAAAGAGTACATTCGATAAAGCAGACAGAATGACTCCTCGACCAATTTGGTCCCGTTCTGACCATTCAGCTATTTGATCAGTCTTTGGATCGGTTTTAGTTGGTTCAGGTCTAGTCACCTGAATAACCGACAAAAGTCCCTTCATTGTAAACCAAATTTTCATGCGCTGTTGCCAACGCTTAAAAAATTGGCCCGAAAACTTTTCCGGTAAACCGGATAAGTCGACTTTTGTGGGTTGCATGGACACAGTACCGGAGCCTCCTGCAGATGACATGATAATTTTAAAAACACGAGAATAATTTCTTCAAGATTGTTGGGAAAAACCGGTTTTAAGATTATCAAAAACTTGAATACAAAATTGAAACTGATACAAACAAACCAATATGAACAGTAAAAGAAAATATAATTAGTTATATAAACCGAACAGATAAATTGAAATCAACTTATCTCACAATTCTGTATAGTAACAGAATTGATCCAAACCAAATCGCAGAATTATTTCTGCTTGCCTTGAAGAAATTATCGACCCACTTCCGGTGCAATTGGGAATCACGAACACTTCTCCCAGGATAATTTGGTTACAAGAATTCCTCCACTGCACAGTAGCAGAAATTCCACCTCGAAGAACACTCAAAGCAGAAAAGTAACCCAGAACTATTTTTCTCAGAAAGGATTTCGAGTGAGAGAGAACAGATTGTTGTTTCTGTTGGTGTGATTTTCAGAGCTGAAAGGCTCTCGTATATATAGGCGAATGGGGAAGCCTTGGGGAGCCTGCAATTTAATGCTGGTCATTGAATTCGAATAAAACTGCTGCAATAATGATAAAACGTTTTTATCAATTCAATTCTGTAACTGAAACGTTACACTTTCAGTTTTTATTCAAATTTGAATTTAAAATTCGAGCTACAGAATTTTTAATTTCGAACTTTTAAATTAATTAATTCAAACTTCTTCCAAAAAGATAAGTCCGAGACGAGACAATTCGCCCAAACGCCCGAGCCCAGCCCAGTTCAGTTCAGTTCAGATCAGATCAGATCAGAGCCGAGCCGAGTCGGGTCGGGCGGGCGGCGGCGGCGCGCGTGTGGTGTATTCATATGATCCCCTTTGTAAAGACTTATACCAAGTCTAAACACTTAAGTTCATATATACTAGTACACACAATTAATAAAAGTCAATGTGGGACATATTAAGAGTTTGTAACTCTTCAACTTCCTCACAAGGCCTTTATTAGTCTTGGACCAATGAGGGACAAGCCCACATACAATTATCTTTATTGAAAATTAATTTCCCCATTTTATATATATATATAATATTTATCTATGGATTCCAACCATTTAATTAGGTATCCATCCACATAATTACAACACTATCAATAAAAGGGTAATCAAGAATATAAATGAGAACAATAAACCGATACTAAAATATAATATGACTTTACAACAACTTGTGGAATTGATTTTCAGATAATTTTATAAGCAGCAATTGAAAAACCCTCGATTAGCTTGTGGTATGATTGTTACAATTCAAAGATTCATGAATGAGATGAATTTGAAGATTGCCCTCTCTGTTTTTGAAGAAGAGAGAAAAGAGAATAAACTGGAAAAAATAATATCTATATTGAAAATTGATTGAATTGTGTGTACAAGGGTTTGAACCCTGGTCTTATATACAAGTAAATAACTACATCAACTAAGAATAAATATAAAACCCACTTTTATTATATGCGGCCAAGGGAAATAAAACTAAAAATCCCTAAATCTAATTTAATTCCCAATTGCTTCTTCTCTTCTTCTCTTTATTTCTCCAGAAATTCAAAACTAATTTCTTTGATTCTTTGTGCAGGAATTCTGGAGCAGGAAGCTAATACACCTCCCTCAAGATGGACCAAATATGTTAAGGAGGGACATCTTGGAAACGAGCTGACGGAATTGAGGTAAGGGCAACGCCTTGGGCAAAATATCTGCTATTTGATCTTCTGTTGTGATTGGCATTAGGCGAATTAGGCCCTTTGTTACTTGTTCTCTTGTAAAATGACAATCTATGTCAATATGCTTTGTTCTTTCGTGAAAAATTGGGTTTGTATGTCTTGCTGCTTCACTATCGCAAAATAGTAATGTAGCTGAAGTAGGAGAAACCCCTAAATTGCTTAGTATTTGATGCAACCAGATAATTTCACTTGAAACTGAAGCCAGTGATCTATGCTTCAGCAGAGGATTTGGACATTGTGACTTGCTTCTTGGATTTCCAAGAAACTAGAGAATCCCCTAAAAATATGCAGAATCCAGTAATAGACCTTCTTGTATCCATACATGCTGCCCAGTCAGCATCGGCATAAGCTTTAGGAGTGATTGGTGAGTTTGGAGGTTGTGAGGGGTTGTTAACAGTGTTTTGGGAAGAGAATCTGGAGGCAAAAGCCATAGAAGAAGAAAGATCAATAGATTGAATAATAGATTTCTGTCTTTCTTCTTGAGTTGCAAGTGAAAACACCATGTCAATATTAGGAATTGGAGTCATGAGAAGGATTTGACTGCGTAGGTTATCAAAGGAGTCATTGAGTCCAAGAAGGAAAGTAAGGACAAAATCTTCCTGGTAATGATCATGGATTAGCCAACAAAATCTTTCTCCACAATCACAAGAATTCAATATTGGCCTGTAATTAGCCAACTCATCCCATATGGATTTGAGTTTAGAAAAAAACATACTAACTGATAAATTGTCTTGGTGAAGATTAGCTAATTCTCTACGAAGTTGTAGCTTTCTAGGACCATTACTTTGCTCAAATCTAGTCTTCAACTGCTCCCATATGTCCTTTGCACAATTGGTATACATTATACTTGAATGAATCTCAGGGGAGACAAAATTCAAAGTCCAAGAAACAACCACGTCGTTGTTTCTTGACCATGCAGATTGTAAATTTTCATCAGTAATTCCTGGATCTTGTAAAGAGCCATTACTGAAGCCAAGTTTCTGCTTGACATTCAAGGCTAAGAGCATAGACCGTGACCAAGAAGGGTAATTGTCCCCTTTGAGTGTTTGTTGTACAAGAACCAACCCTGTTGAGTCAGAAAGGTGGAGAAAGTATGGATGGGATGGATCCTCCATAGGAGGCTGTGAACGGGTGGAATTAATGGTGGTGGTGGTGGAAGAACTTTCAGAAGACATGATAAGAGGATGAAGAAAAAACAAGAAACAGGGGAAGGGAAAACGAGAACAAAAGGATCAAGAATGATCAAGAATTACGAATTTGAATTCGTTGATTGAAGCGTAATACGTGCAGAAACTATATTGCTGATACCATGTTACAGTTCAAAGATTCATGAATAAGATGAATTTGAAGATTGCCCTCTCTGTTTTTGAAGAAGAGGGAAAAGAGAATAAACTGGAAAAAAAAAAATATATGTATTGAAAATTGATTGAATTGTGTGTACAAGGGTTTGAACCCTGGTCTTATATACAAGTAAATAACTACATCAACTAACTTAAAAAACTAACAAAGAATAAATATAAAACCCGCTTTTATTATATGCGGCCAAGGGAAATAAAATTGTTGGAATTCGGTAAGATAAACAGCCCTAGGCACAGCTGAATATAAAAAATTTAGGACCTCTTACGGAACCTTGCCAGGATATTCTCTAGTTGTATATATATGAATATAAATAGAAACGATAGTATAAGTTTACACGTTATACCTATCTCCTTGCAAATCCTTTAGCTAGCAAACGAACTCTGATTTCTCCTATAGTGAAAATCGATCCAAGCATTTTGAGTAGCGCCCCACGTGTTGCGCCTCTACGAGTTGATACACCACAATATCACGAAAATAATAAATCTTGATCAGCTAGAACATAAGATATATTATGATATAGGATTTAGGAACGATCTTGGAACAAAGTCGGAAAACGAAAAATTCTCCCACATGAAGAATGGGTTCGGCTATTGCTGTGTGGGAGAGGGAGAGAGAATTTTGCTCTTGCTCAATTTTTGCTTATGGAGTTGTGTGAAAAATAACTACAAGAAAGCTACTTATAGTTATCTCCCTAACCTAGTCCTATTAGGACTAGGGTTCCTCTCTCCTACATGGGCCATGGCCCTCTTTAATTTAGAAGACTGAGTCTTCTAATTAATTCATGGCCCAGTTAATTAATTTTGACCAGGCTTTATTTAATCTCCAAATTAAATAACCCAATTAATTAACTAGTCTCCCAATTAATTAATTTTGACTCTAAGTCTAATTAATTAATTATTCCTTTAATTAATTAAATCCAACTTAATTAATTAACTCACAAATTAAATTCCAATTCAATTTATGATCCTGATCGTCGACCCAATCGACTCCGTCGTTCTTATTTCCTCGCTTTCGCTTCATGTGTATTGTGTATGCCCCCGTAGGTTCACCACATAATTGGTCGTGAGTTATAATTAAATATTATTTAATTATTCGAGTAAGACTTACTCTAAATCAATCGAACACTATGTCGATTAATCATTCCAAAATTAGCACCCCTGCCAATTTGGGAACTCTCCCACACTCCACGGTCGATGTCCAGCCACAAGCCCATGGAGCCCAATCACTGGTGAATTAATTCAGTGAACATTTTATCATTTATAATTTCCATATACAACATAATTTCTCCATCGATCAATCTCCCAGTCGGGACTTAAGGGTATGGTCTTTCATCGGATTCCCTTTTCTTTTGTCTTGACCTTATGTACTCTGATCTCGAAATAAATTCTCTTTGACTTAATCTTTATGAGCTACTTACATAAAGTCGTCAGATACCTTGGCCAAGGATTTTACCAGAATTAATTTCTCACAGAAATCCATAGGAGAATTTCCCAACCTATCAAGTCGGGTCAATGGATCTTTTGTTGATGATATGAATCTGCATACGAGTTCCTCTATACCCAACATGAGTCCACAGAGACTTTCTGGCGATCCCCAGTCAGTCGGAACTCATATCAAAGTATAGACGTTCTCGCACCAGATAAACCCTATCACCTCAAGTAGTTAGGGATCGTTCCTCGTATACTATTATAAATTTGGAATAACTTCAACCCCGATATGCGACTACCGCTTCCATGGTGAGTTATTTCCTTATTGGGGGTATTCAGTGCGCTTGCCATCCCAGCAGGCCACCCACTTATGTGTGTCGACCATCCCAGTCACACTCGTGGACCCCAGCGGTTCTCCAGTTCATCGGAGTATACACAATAGTGAGAGTCTAACGGAATCCAACGATGTCCTATCTCGATTGAATTCTACGACTCTTGAATATGTTCTAGATCATGGCCTTGGAGATCATTCCACGGGCTGTCCCATAGCCCTGTGATCTAAGGACTTCTATCCTTATGCGTAGATAATTATTACATAAGATAAAGTTGACCATTTAATAAAGTGCATTTATTAATCGAAATTGAATAGTTCCTTATTTATTACAATAAATGCTAGCCATACAGCTGGCTTGCAGGACACTATTTCTATCAAAAACTAATTCCCTAAATCTAATTTAATTCCCAATTGCTTCTTCTTCTCTTTATTTCTCCAGAAATTCAAAACTAATTTCTTTGATTCTTTGTGCAGGAATTCTGGAGCAAGAAGCTTTGCTATTAATGATTTAAGTTTCTAACATAGGAGTTTGGTTCTTTTGTAGAGCGTTTTCGGAGAAAGTTGATGAGTGAAAAGTGAGGCCTCTTTGGAGTGGACGTTGTAACATATTGACATCGACCACAAATAAATCTATTTTGCTACCCAATGTCATTTGAACGCTGCAACATGTGGGAAGGATGTGGCTTTGATTTGATAGTTGTTATTCTCCCACTGACTTGGTTCCGATTTGCAAAAAATATCAAAAACACACCAATCAAAGGTCGAACAACAATCCACTACGTAACTCGCAAATAAACTGGTAAGCACCATACTTGGGGATTTGCATTGCTTTAAGTCATAGTAATGGATGTAATAATGCACATTTAGATGCATGAACAAAGAGTTATTGATTGACATCTGACAAAAGCTATGTGTTTGTACCATAAATTAACAATTTTCAAATTCTCCTTCGATGGAATGCATTAGCCCATCGATGTTGCCACCATGATCGGTGCAAATAAAGTTGTAGACTTGGATATTGGTGCATGTCTAAATACGTTGATGGGACAATATAATCGAAGCATTGGCAGATAGATTGCCTCAATGGTAAATTTGACACAACTAAGCTGGCTATATAAACAAACTGGCCTAAATAAAAGGAAGATATAAGACCACGCGAGTGGACTTATTCTCCCATTAACTCGGCCACATAAGCACCTAATAAGCATGATTAACTAAGTATCCTAACTGCACACACAATTTAAGGAGAGTTGGAACTTAACCAACCACTAATCCAAATTCAATGTTGTATTTCAGAAGCTATAGATAGAAGGCAAGCTCGCTCCCCTGAAATTCTATAAATAGAAATCCTCAGTCAACATGAAAAATGGACACCCTCCATCCAAACAATCTCCTTTCTACGAGTCAATCAAGCGTGCCATCGACTTGCTTCTAAAAGTTCCAGAATGTGGACTTCGTACTCATCTTAGCTAATCATAGCTCACTGTGACTTGCACCCTTTTTTTCTTTTTGATGAATCAATAATTTCTAATAGGATAGGGCATTGAAAACTTAAACATTGTTTACATAGAAATCTCTTTAAATTAATGTGTATTTCGGCTGTTATTCAATAAATCACTTTTGTGCTTATATCTTTCTCATTTTAGTATAATTTCAACACACATATAAATGGATTGTTGCACGACCAACACTGGTTCAACATGTACTCTGACTGCTCTCCTTCCCCCCTTAATATATAAAGGACACTAAATTATTTAATGCCGACAGACAAGCATAGAGAACCATCAAGTGGTAATAGTTTGTATTATTCTTTCAATCGTTTGACTTAGGTTTCACATTGGTGCATTACACGATTATCAGTGACTAATAGTTATGTTGTACGTGGTTCGTCAAACGTACTGGCACGCCCGCGCATTAATTTAATCACTCCTGCCCGTCGATCGGACCCAGGTCGAATTTAAGCCAAACATTATGGATCCCAATGCTTATTGAAAATGTGGATTATAATAACTTGGTGATAAAATTTAGCAAAGTAGGAAACATCATGATCCTAAATGCATGAAGTTGGGATTCGTTAAGATAAACAGCCCTACAGACAGCTGAATTTAAAATTTTTAGGGCCTCTTACGGAATCTTGCCAGGATATTAAACTGGTTGTATATATATGAATATAAATTAAACGACATTAATAACTAGATCTAAGTTATACATGTCTCCTTCCAAATCCAATCAACTAGCAAAGTCGCGTTTCTCCCTCGGGTAGGTCGATCCAAAGCCCTGTTGTAGCACCCCACATGTTGCACCTCTACGAGTTGATACACCACAATATCACAAAAATAAATATAACCTAATCGGCTAGAACATAGGGTATATTTAGATCTAGGGTTAGAGAACGACTTGGGAGCTAAAATCGAAAACGAAAAATTCTTCCAAAGAAGAATAGGGTTCGGCCGGTTTTATGAGGAGAGAGGGAGAGAGTCTTTTTCTTGACTTGGCTTTTTGTCTCTTTTGTTGTGTGTGTGAGATATGACATCAAGTCTCCTATTTATAGGTATCTCATTAATTTAATCCTCCTAGGATTATGACTCCAAGTTAGGGCTGAAAACGAACTTGTACGTACCAAACAAGCAAGAGATCAGGCTCGGCTCGAGCTCGGGTGCCTAGTACAATTTTATGTTTGAACTCGGCTCGAGCCAAAATATTTATGTTTACGAGTACACGGCTCGGCTCGGCTCTTTAAATTTTTCTAGGTCTACTTTCGTATAATGTTTCTTCCGTATATGACTATCGTCACATGCCTATTACTCTAAGCTGCAACATTGGGAGACAAAAAAGCTACTTTACTGACAAAAGTTGAATTTATCTTCCCAAGACCCGTCATTATGATATATGACCATAAATATTAAAAATTACTCCACAACCCATTACATCCCTTCTAATATAGAATTGAAGAGGGAGAAGCTAAATAGCCATTGCAGAATCTCTTCGAACTTAAATGAAGCAACTTTACTAGAGAATATATATACAAAAATTATCCTTGTTTCTCCAAAAGGGCAATTCTCAGTCAAACGAGATCGACGGCAAATAACGAGAAATTTCGAGGATCTGAAGACTGGCCAAGAAGGAAAGCTTCAGTAAGAACAAAACTTCTTTCCTTTCAAGTTCACGAGCTCCACGAGTCAAACAAGCATGTGCTCGGGCTCGGCTCAAAAATTTATTCGAGTTTAGATTCCTGTTCAAGCTCGGCTCGACAAGGAATCAAACGAGCTCGATGGAGCCTATGCCGAGCCGAGTTCGATCCGAGTACCGAGTTACTCGGATCGATATTCACCCCTACTCCAAGTCTCCTACATGGGCCATGACCCTTTTAATTAAAAGACTAAATCTTCCAATTAATTCATGGCCCACTATTTTATTAATTTGATTAGGCTTTATTCAATTTCCAATTAAATGGCCCAATTAATTAATTACTATCCCAATTAATTAAATTAGACTCTAAGTCTATTTAATTAAATCTTCCTATAATTAATTAAATCCAACTTAATTTAATTTATAATCTTGATCCAATTCCAATCGGATCACTTTCGCTCCAATTGGGTCGACCCAGTCGATTTACTCGACCTAGTCGACCCAATCGACCCAGTCGATTCGATCGACCCAATAGTTCTTCTTTTCCTCCCTTTCGCTTCATGTGTATTGTGTATGCCCCCGTAGGTTCACCACATAATTGGCCGTGAGTTATAATTAAATATTTATTTAATTATTCGAGCATTAAATACTCTAAATCAGTCGAACACTTTGTCGACTGATCATTCCAAAATTAGCACCCCTGCCAATTTGGGAATTCTCCCACACTCTATGGTCGATGTCTGGCTACAAGCCCATGGAGCTCAATCACTGGTGAATTAATTTAGTGAACCTTTTTAATCATTTACAATTTCCATACACGACATAATCTCTCCATCGACCAATCTCCCAGTCGAGACTTAAGGGTATGGACTTTTCATCGGTTCCCTTTTCTTATGTCTTGACCTTATGCATTCTGGTCTCAAAATAATTCTCTTTGACTTAATCTTTATGAGCTACTTTCATAAAGTCGTCAGATACCTTGGCCAAAGATTTTTACCAGAATTAATTTCTCACAGTAATCCATAGGAGAAATTTCCAACCTATCAAGTCGGGTTAATGGATCCTCTGTTGATGATATGAACCTGCATACGAGTCCCTCTATACCCAACATGAGCCCACAAAGACTTTCTGGTAATCTCCAGTCGGTCAGGACTCACGTCTAAGTATAGACGTTCTCGCACCAGATAAACCATATCACCTCAAGTATTTAAGGATCGTTCCGCGTATACTATCGTAAATTGGAATAACTTCAACCCCGATATGCGACTATCGCTTCCATGGTGAGTTATTTCTTAATTGGGGTATTCAGTGCACTTGCCATCCCAGCAAGTCACCCACTTATGTGTATCGACTATCCCAGTCATGCTCGTGGATCCCAGCGGTCTCCAGTTCATCAGAGTATACACAATAGTGAGAGTCTAACCGAATCCAACGATGTCCTATCTCGATTGGATTCTACGACTCTTGAATATGTTCTAGATCACGACCTTGGAGATCAGTCCACGGGTTGTCCCATAGCTCTGTGATCTAAGGACTTCTATCCTTATGCGTAGATAATTATTACATAAGATAAAGTTGAATAATAAAGTGCATTTATTAATCGAAATTGAATAGTTCCTTCATTTATTACATTAAATGCCAGCCATACAGTTGGCTTGCCGGAGACTATTTCTATCAATGTCTATTTGTCCTAAAGCCAACCTTTTATGTTCTTGAGTCCCATCTTTAGCAGATGTTTCTCGAAAGCCTTTTGAGGCAGTGGCTTCGTTAGCAGGTCCGCGGTATTATCTTCTGAGTCGACACGTTTCATCTTAATATCTCATCTACCAATGATATCTCTTATCAAATGGTATCGTTTGAGTACATGCTTGGATTTCTAATGAGATCTCGGCTCCTTTGCTTGCGCTATTGCCCCATTATTATCGCAGTAGAGAGTAATGGGCTTAGCGATGCTAGGTATCACATCCAATTCTTGGATGAAGTTTTTCATCCAAACACCTTCCTTTGCTGCTTTACACGCGGCAATGTATTCTACTTCGGTGGTTGAAACTGCGGTAATGTCTTGCTTGGAGCTCTTCCAGCTTACCGCACCACCATTGAGGCAGAACACGTATCCAGATGTTGACTTGAAGTCGTCTACATCACATTGGAAGCTCCAATTTGTAAAGCCTTTCAATTTCAATTCTCATCCACCGTATACCAAGAACAATTCCTTAGTCCTTCTCAGGTACTTCAGAATTGCCTTTACGGCTATCCAGTCTTGCTCACCTGGATCAGACCGATAGCGACTTGTAACGCTTAAAGCGTATGCTACGTCTGGTCTAGTACATAACATACCATACATTATGCTTCCTATAGCGGATGCATGTGGTACTTGAGACATATTGTTTCTCTCTTCAGGCGTCTTTGGGGCCATAGACTTAGAGAGTGCAATTTCATGTCTCATCGGAAGCAATCCTCTCTTGGATTCTTCCATACGGAATCTCTTCAGTATTGTATCTATGTACTGTGATTGGGAGAGGCCCAGCAGTCCTTTTGATCTATCTCGGTAGATCCTTATACCTAGTACAAAGGATGCTTTTCCCAAATCCTTCATTGAGTATTGTGTAGACAACCATACTTTCATTTCGGACAACACCTTTACATTGTTTCCAATGAGAAGAATGTCATCAACGTAAAGCACCAAAAATTCAAATGTACTCCCACTGATCTTCTTGTACACGCATGGTTCGAACACGTTTTTGATGAATCCAAAGGTTTGGATTGTTTCATCGAAATGGATGTTCGAACTTCGGGAAGCTTGCTTCAGTCCATAAATGGACCTCTGTAGTTTGCACACCTTGTGTTCATCTCCATTGGATGCATATCATTTCGGTTGCTCCATGTAGATCTCATTATCATTGTCTCCATTGAGGAAGGCGGTCTTCACATCCATCTGCCATATCTCGTAGTTATACCATGTAGCTATGGCCAGCAAGATTCGAATGGATTTAGGCATTGCGACGGGCGAGAAGGTCTCCTCAAAGTCGATGCCTGGTCTTTGAGTGTATCATTTTGCCACAAGTCGCGCCTTGTAGATTATTACCTCTTCGTTCACTCCAAGCTTTCGCTTATAGATCTACTTGCAACACACATGAGTCACTCCCACTGGTGGATCTACCAAGGCCCAGACCTTGTTTGAGTGCATGGAGTCCAATTAGGATTCCATGGCTTCACGCCACTTTCCCGAATCTATGTCTAACATAGCTTCTTCATAAGTTCTTAGGTCGGTTAGAGACTGTCCAGTCTCGTGCAGCAGACCGTAATACCTCTCGGGTTCTCTACGTTGTCTTTCTGACCTACGAAGTATCGATGTACTTTCTGGTGCACTTTCATGCTCTTGTTCTCCCACTACCTGTGGTGATGGATCAGCTTGATCGACCTCTTCGGCCTTTTCAGCTTCAGTGACCTCATCCAGTTCTACGTTGTGTTCCTTCTTGTCCAACAAGAAATCCTTCTCCAAGAAGTGCGCTTTCCTTGAGACAAACATAGTTTGTCTCGTAGGATCGTAGAATAGAACTCGTATCCTATCGAGTTTTCTGGATACCCCACGAATTTGCACAAAGTGGATTTAGTTTCCAATTTATCTCCCACTAGCTTTTTTAACGTAAGTGGGAGATCCCCATATGCGCATGAATGCGTATGAGGGTGCCTTGCCAAACCATAATTTGTATGGTGTCTTTTCTACGGTTTTAGAAGGTACCATGCTTAGTATCTTCGTTGCCGTGAGGAGGGCATGTCCCCAAAATAAAAGAGGAAGGTCAGTGGCACTCATCATGGAGCGAACCATGTCCATCAAAGTTCGATTTCTTCTCTCTGCTACTCTATTTAATTGGGGTGTAGCAGGACGAGTCCACTGTGATAGTATTCCATGCTCTACAAGATAATTTAGAAATTCGTTACTAAGAAATTCTCCATCTCGGTCAGAAAGAAGAGCCTTTATCGTTTGACCAAGTTGATTCTCTACTTCCATCTTGAATTCTTTGAATCGCTCAAAGGCTTCAGACTTGTATTTCAACAAGAACACATATCCATAACGACTATAGTCGTCAGTGAAAGTGATGAGGTAATCATAGCCACCTCAGAGAAAATAAAGCTGAACAACTCAACAAATGTTGAGTTGGATGTGCAAAAGAAATTTGGGAGCATATTCAAGAAATAACTACATCAACTAACTTACAAAACTAACAAAGAATAAATATAAAACCCGCTTTTATTATATGAGGCCAAGGGAAATAAAACTAAATCCCTAAATCTAATTTAATTCCCAATTGCTTCTTCTTCTCTTCTTCTCTTTATTTCTCCAAAAATTCAAAACTAATTTCTTTGATTCTTTGTGCATGAATTCTGGAGCAAGAAGCTTTGCTAATAATGATTTAAGTTTCTAACATAGGAGTATGGTTCTTTTTTAGAGCGTTTTCGGAGAAAGTGGATGAGTGAAAAGTGAGGCCTCTTTGGAGTGGACGTCGCAACATATTGACATCGAGCACACATATAACTATTTTGCTACTCAATGCCATTTGAACGCAGCAACATGTGGGAAGGTTGTGGCTTTGATTTGATAGTTGTTATTCTCCCACTGATTTGGTTCCGATTTGCAAAAAATATCAAAGACACACCAATCAAAGGTCGAACAACAATCCACTACGTAACTCGCAAATAAGATGGTAAGCACCACACTAGGGGATTTGCATTGTTTTAAGTCATAGAAATGCATGTAATAATGCAAATTTAGATGCATGAACTAAGATTTATTGATTGACATCTGACAAAAGCTATGTGTTTGTACCATAAATTAACAATTTTCAAATTCTCCTTCGATGGAATGCATTAGCCCATCGATGTTGCCACCATGATCGGTGCAAATAAAGTTTTAGACTTGGATATTGGTGCATGTCTAAATACGTTGATGGGACAATAAAATCGAAGCATTGGCAGATAGATTGCCTCAATGGTAAATTTGACACAACTAAGCTGGCTATATAAACAAACTGACCTAAATAAAAGGAAGAGATAACTTGGCCACATAAGCACCTAATAAGCATGATTAACTAAGTATCCTAACTACACACACAATTTAAGGAGAGTTGCAACTTAACCAACAACTAATCCGAATTCAATGTTGTATTTCATAAGCTATAGATAGAAGGCAAGCTCGCTACCCTGAAATTCTATAAATAGAAATCCTCGGTCAACATGAAAAATGGACACCCTCCATCCAAACAATCTCCTTTCTACAAATCAATCAAGCGTGCCATCGACTTGCTTCTAAAAGTTCCAGAATGTGGACTTCGTACTTATCTTAGATAATCATAGCTCACAGTGAGTTGCACCCTTTTTTTCTTTTTGATGAATCAATAACTTGTAATAGGATAGGGCATTAGAAACTTAAACATTTTTTACAAAGCAGTCTCTCTTAAATTAAGGTGTATTTCGGCTGTTATTCAATAAATCACTTTTGTGCTTATATCTTTCTCATTTTAGTATAATTTGAACACACATATAAATGCATTGTTGCACGACCAACACTGGTTCAACAGGTACTCCAACTGCTCTCCTCCCCCCTTATATATAAAGGATACTAAATTATGTAATGCCGACAGACAAGCATAGAGAACCATCAAGTGGTAATAGTTTGTATTATTCTTTCAATCGTTTGACTTAGGTTTCACATTTGTACATTACACGATTATCATTGACCGATAGTTATGTTGTACGTGGTTCGTCAAACGTACTGGCACGCCCGCGCATTAATTTAATCACTCCTGACCGTCGATCGGACCCAGGTCGGATTTAGGCTAAACATTATGGATCCCAGTGCTTATTGACAATAAGGATTACAATAACTTGGTGATAAAAATTTTGGAAAGTTAGAAACATCATGATCCTAAATACATGGAATGTAATGCACATTCTCTTACTATTGTTTCCCATTGTGCTATCTATCCAAGTTCAAAATATAATTTTTAGTTGAAGGATGAACATGAAGATATATTCTTGATTTCTTCAAGTTAGTCGATTGAGTTCATGATTAAATGAGTTTACTTGATGGGTCAATATGGTATATTTGCACCATTAAGCAATATACCCTCAAATCTATTGACGAGATTTAGAGGAAATTATTTCATCAGATGCACAAATTTTTGTTGTGAAAATAAAGCTGAACAACTCAACAAATGTTGAGTTGTCATTTATGTGCAAAAGAAATTTGGGAGCATATTCAAGAAATAACTACATCAACTAACTTACAAAACTAACAAAGAATAAATATAAAACCCGCTTTTATTATATGCACCAAGGGAAATAAAACTAAATCCCTAAATCTAATTTAATTCCCAATTGCGTCTTCTTCTCTTCTTCTCTTTATTTCTCCAAAAATTCCAAAGTAATTTCTTTGATTCTTTGTGCAGAAATTCTGGAGCAGGAAGCTTTACAAATAATGATTTAAGTTTCTAACATAGGAGTTTGGTTATATTTTAAAGCGTTTTAGGAGAAAGTGGATGAGTGAAAAGTGAGG
Organism: Penstemon barbatus; assembly: GCA_003313485.2. Taxonomy (NCBI): domain Eukaryota; kingdom Viridiplantae; phylum Streptophyta; class Magnoliopsida; order Lamiales; family Plantaginaceae; genus Penstemon; species Penstemon barbatus. Next base: position 62,755,641 of record CM064879.1, on the reverse strand, counting down.
CCTCTTTGGAATGGACGCTGCAACATATTGACATCGAACACACATATAACTATTTTGCTACTCAATGCCATTTGAACGCTGCAACATGTGGGAAGGTTGTGGCTTTGATTTGATAGTTGTTATTCTCCCACTGACTTGGTTTGGATTTGCAAAAAAATACCAAAGACGCACCAATCAAATGTCGAACAACAATCCACTACATAACTCGCAAATATACTGCTAAGCACCACACTTGGGGATTTGCATTGTTTTAAGTCATAGAAATGCATGTAATAATGCACATTTATATGCATGAACTAAGTGTTATTAATGGGCATCTGACAAAAGCTATGTGTTTGTACCATAAGATAACAATTTCCAAATTCTCCTTCGATGGAATGCATTCGCCCATCGATGTTGCCACAATGATCGGTGCAAATAAAGTTTTAGACTTGGATATTGGTGCATGTATAAATACGTTGATGGGATGATATAATCGAAGCATTGACAGATAGATTGCCTCAATGGTAAATTTGACACAACTAAGCTGGCTATATAAACAAACTGGCCTAAATAAAAAGAAGAGATAAGACCACGCGAGTGGACTTATTCTCCCATTAACTCAACCACATAAGCAACCAATAGGCATGATTAACTAAGTATCCTAACTGCACAAACAATTTAAGGAGAGTTGCAACTTAACCAACCACTAATCCGAATTCAATGTTGCATTTCAGAAGCTATAGATAGAAGGCAAGCTCGATCCCCTGAAATTCTATAAATAGAAATCCTCGGTCAACATGAAAAATGGACACCCTCCATCCAGAAAACCTCCTTTCTAGGAGTCAATCAAGCGTGCCATCGACTTGCTTCTAAAAGTTCCAGAATGTGGACTTCGTACTCATCTAGCTAATCATAGCTCACAGTGACTTGCACCATTTTTTTCTTTTTGATGAATCAATAATTTGTAATAGGATAGGGCATTGAAAACTTAAACATTGTTTACATAGCAATCTCTCTTAAATTAATGTGTATTTCGGCTGTTATTCAATAAATCACTTTTGTGCTTATATCTTTCTCATTTTAGTATAATTTCAACACAAATATAAATGCATTGTTACACGACCAACACTGGTTCAACATGTACTTCGACTGCTCTCCTCCCCCCTTATATATAAAGGACACTAAATTATTTAATGCCGACAGACAAGCATAGAGAACCATCAAGTGGTAATAGTTTGTATTATTCTTTCAATTGTTTGACTAAGATTTCACATTGGTGCATTACACGATTATCATTGACCGATAGTTATGTTGTACGTGGTTCGTCAAACATATTGGCACGCCCGCGCATTAATTTAATCACTCCTGGCCGTCGATCGGACCCATGTCGGATTTAGGCCAAACATTATGGATCCCAATGCTTATTGACAATGTGGATTATAATAACTTGGTGATAAAAATTTAGGAAAGTTAGAAACATCATGATCCTAAATGCATGGAATGTAATGCACATTCTCTTACTATTGTTTTCCATTGTGCTATTTATCAAAGTTCAAAAAATTAATTTTTAGTTGAAGGATGAACAAAAAGATATATTCTTGATTTCTTCAAGTTAGTCGATTGAGTTCATGATTAAATGAGCTTACTTGATGGGCCAATGTGGTATATTTGCATCATCAAGAAATATACCCTCAAATCTATTGACGAGATTTAGAGGAAATTATTTCTTCAGATGTACAAATTGTTGTTGTGAAAATAAAGATGATATCATTTATGTGCAAAAGAAATTTGGGAGCATATTCAAGAAATAACTATATCAACTAACTTACAAAACTAACAAAGAATAAATATAAAACCCGCTTATATTATATGCTGCCAAAGGAAATAAAACTAAATCCCTAAATCTAATTTAATTCTCAATTGCTTCTTCTTCTCTTCTTTTCTTTATTTCTCCAGAAATTCAAAAGTAATTTCTTTGATTCTTTGTGCAGGAATTCTGAAGCATGAAGCTTTGCTAATAATGATTTAAGTTTCTAACATAGGAGTTTGGTTCTTTTTTAGAGCGTTTTCAGAGAAAGTGGATGAGTGTAAAGTGAGGCCTATTTGGAGTGGACGCTGCAACATATTGACATCGAGCACACATATAACTATTTTGCTATTCAATGCCATTTGAACGCTGCAACATGTGGGAAGGTTGTGGCTTTGATTTGATAGTTGTTATTCTTCCACTGACTTGGTTCCGATTTGCAAAATATATCAAAGACACTCTAATCAAAGGTCGAACAACAATCCACTACGTAACTCGCAAATAAACTGCTAAGCACCACACTTGGGGATTTGCAATGTTTTAAGTCATAGAAATGCATGTAATAATGCACATTCACATTTAGATGCATGAACTAAGAGTTATTGATTGACATCTGACAAAAGCTATGTGTTTATACCATAAATTTACAATTTCCAAATTCTCCTTCGATGGAATGCATTAGCCCATCGATGTTGCCTTCATGATTGGTGCAAATAAAGTTTTAGACTTGTATATTGGTGCATATCTATATACGTTGATGGAACGATATAAACGAAGCATTGGCAGATAGATTGCCTCAATGGTAAATTTGACACAACTAAGCTGGCTATATAAACAAACTGGCCTAAATAAAAGTAAGAGATAAGACCACGCGAGTGGACTTATTCACCCATTAACTCAGCCACATAACCACCTAATAAGCATGATTAACTAAGTATCCTAACTGCACACACTATTTAAGGAGAGTTGCAACTTAACCAACCACTAATCCGAATTCAATGTTGTATTTCAGAAGCTATAGATAGAAGGCAAGCTTGCTCCCCTGAAATTCTATAAATAGAAATCCTCAGTTAACATGAAAAATGGACATCCTCCATCCATACAATCTCCTATCTACGAGTCAATCAAGCGTGCCATCGACTTACTTCTAAAAGTTCCAGAATGTGGACTTTGTACTCATCTTAGCTAATCATAGCTCACAGTGACTTGCACCCTTTTTTTCTTTTTGATGTATCAATAATTTGTAAAAGTATAGGGCATTTAAACTTAAACATTGTTTACATAGTAATCTCTTTAAATTAATGTGTATTTCGGTTGTTATTCAATAAATCACTTTTGTGCTTATATCTTTCTCATTTTAGTATAATTTCAACACACAAATAAATGCAGGGACGAACTTCCTTTGTGACTAGGGGGGAGGAGGGGAGGGGAGGCATGGTCCCCCAGAAAGTATTAAAAAAAATTGATATATATCTTAATGATTTTTTATTTTTTTATTAGAAGACTTGAAGTCAAAGTTGCTATAGCCTCTATGTTGTTACTTTTTAAGTCTTTGACAATTTTAAAGACACTAAATCAAAGTCGAGGAGAGAGACAATTAATTCATTCATTCATCCATCCGGAAGAGACAATTTAATTGGAAAATCATTTATCACTTGGAGAGAGAAATAATCCCTAATTAATTGCACTCCACTTCTCCACTACCTCCATTAACATCTTCAAATTCCAGAACTCCGTAGAAGCGACTGCGGGCGGCGGTGCAATTTCCGGCTGGTAGAGGTGGCCACAACCCACAGTCGGCTCTTCATCTCACAGCTCTTGGTGGAATCAATTAGATATAATTTGTGAAACTAGGTATAAAACTATGAATTAGATATAAATTGTGATAAATAGGTATGAATTGAAATTGTGATTGATTGGGTCAAATGGATTTATCATTTATGTGATATTAGGATTTAGGTATATGTGATTAGTGAGGTATATATGATTAATTGTAAAATTCATGAAGGGGAAAAATATTTATTTTGAGATTGTGTGAACCATGCATTATAAGTACCTCAATTGTGCTTCAATGTGTGTGGAAATGATTAAAATCTCTTAAAGAAAGGGGTTTTGTTGTTATTACATATATTTATAATTTTTTAAAGAAAGGATTTTTATTGCTATTCTATATTATTTATAAACAAGTTTATGGTTCAGGTGTTCTGGTTTTGATACCTTTTATGCTCAGATTTATCATTATTATATAGTTGTAATAAAACTAGTTGCAATATTAAAGGAGCTGAGCTTTCTGATGTTAAACAAAAAAGTATATAATAAATTGATTGGACAATAAAATAGTTATTAGTGTTGAGTTATGTGGTTATATACTTGTATTTACATTATTGAAAACTTGGAATCTATATTTTTATGTTGGGTATGTAATATTTGAAAATTTAAAATTATTCCTAATATTGAAAATCAATCTTAATTTAAGGTTGATACGTGTTTTAATTTTCTTGTTAAATTTTGAATATGTCTCCTATTGTAGGTATTATTGTTCTAATGTCGACACATCAATCCAAGCGATCAAAAACTACTACTATTGATGCAATTTTCAAGAGTGACCATGAAGCGCCATCAACATCTAATGTTGATGAGTTTGGTTCTAATGGACTTTCTACTTTCGGAGTAAGAGTTATGCCTAATCAAGAATTCAACAGTAATTTTTTGGAACGTGATCCAGGGAAACGTATTCCTATTTGGCAATATCCCGTTGATCAACGCGATGAAATTCGGCGTGCTTACATCGGATTGGGACCATATCAAATTTATTTAGCTCAATATCCTTTTTCAAACAATGAAAAACATCATCGACGATTTCAACATTGTTGGTTTGCTCAATTCTCTTCTTGGTTAGAATATTCACCTACTAAGGATGCCGCTTATTGTTTACCATGTTATCTTTTTGTTAGTAAGGTTAAACCGAAGTTTGGAGCTAATGCATTTACGGTCGAAGGATTTCAAAATTGGAAAAAAGTAAGTAATGGAAAGAGATGTGCTTTTTTAAGTCATATGGGAGATCATTCTTCCCCACATTCTCTCGCTTTTAGATCGTGTGATAATCTAATGAATCAATCTCGGCATATTGACAATGTCATGAAAACACAATCCAAAGAACAAATATTCAAAAATCATTTGAGACTCACAACATCGATTGAATGTGTTCGATGGCTTGCATTTCAGTCATGTCCATTTCGTGGTCATGATGAAGCTCCAACATCACGTAATCGAGGGAATTTTCTTCAATTGGTGAAGAAGTTTATGGCGATTGGTAATGAGAAAACAAGAGCAAATGTTTTAGAGAATCCTCCTTCTTTTGCTAAATACACATGTCCAAAAATTCAAAAGGAGATTCTGAGTATTATTGCTTCGAAAGTGAGATGCAAAATTCGTGAAGATATTGGTGATTCAAAATTCAGTATTCTTGTTGATGAAGCACGAGACGAATCTAAAAAGAACAAATGGCTCTTATTTTGAGGTATGTCGATAAGAATTCTATTCTCCAAGAACCTTTTTTTGATATTATAAGTTGAAATTACTACTTCATTGACTCTTAAAAACGAGCTCATGACTATCTTTTCTCGTCATGCTATAAATGTCGGCAACCTTCGAGGTCAAGGGTATGATGGTGCTAGCAATATGCGTGGTGAATGGAATGGACTAAAAGCATTATTTTTAAACGATTATCCATATGCATATTATGTTCATTGTTTTGCGCATCAACTTCAACCAGCTTTAGTTGCATCATCCAAAGATGAGAAACCTATTTTTGAGTTTTTCGAACAACTAGATTACATTGTCAATATTGTGGGTGCTTCATGTAAGAGAAATGAGCAGTTAATTAATGCACAAGAAGCTGAAATTTCTCATTTGATATCAATTAACGAACTTGAGACTGGTAGGGGAGCTAATTAGATTAGAAGTTTGCAACGAGCTGGAAATACTCGATGGAGTTCTCATTTTTCTTCTGTTTGTAGCTTATTGACCATGTATAATGCCACTGGGACTGTACTCGAAGGTATTATGGAAGAGGGAGCCAATAATTCTCAACGTGGTCAAGCTCATACTGCTTACAAGCATATGATATCTTTTGAGTTTGTTTTTATCTTGCTATTGATGAAGGAGTTAATGGGGATCATTGAGATACTTTGTCAAACTTTGCAACAAAAGTCTCAAGACATCTTAAATGTTATGCATTTAGTCTCAACGCCAAAACAACTTTCCGAGATACTTTGTCAAACTTTGAAACAAAAGTCTCAAGACATCTTAAATGCTATGCATTTAGTCTCAACGACAAAACAACTCCTTCAACAATTAAGAGAACATGGTTGGGATAATTTTCTAAAGAATGTTAAATCATTTTGTGAGAGTAAGGGAATTGAAATGCCTGATATGGATTCCGCTTATAAAGTAGCTCGAATGGGTCGAGGAAAATCAATTCATCAGCCACGGGAAATTAACATTACTATTGGGCATCATTTTCGTTATGATATTTTCGTGAAGGCAATAGATACTCAGTTGCAAGAGTTGAATTTTAGATTTAATGAACAAACAGTGGAACTCTTAACTTTGTGCACCGCTTTGGACCCGAGGGATTCGTACAAGTCTTTTAATGTAGAATATATTTGCTTTCTAGCCGAAAAATATTACCCTGAAGATTTCACAGATCAAGAAAGAATCGTTCTGAAGTTCCAATCGGAACATTATTATCTTGATGTGATTCGGCATCCAGATTTTCGTGAGTTGTCCACTATTGTAGCATTATTTGAAGCATTAGCAAAGGCGAACAAATCTCAAACATATCACTTAATTGGTTGATAGGTTGATTCGTCTCATTTTGCTTCTTCCAGTCTCGACGGCTACTACAGAACGAACATTTTTATTATATGAAGCTTATTAAAACTAGACTTCAGAGCAAAATGGAAGACGAGTTTCTAGGAGATTGCATGATCCTACATATTGAAAGAGAGATTGCCGAGTCTTTTAGCACAGATTCTATTGTTGACGCTTTTTATGCAAAGAAAAAACATCGGGCACAATTAAAATGATTGTATTTTCGTAAATGTATGTACATTTCAACTTTTTTGTGCAAAGTAATATTATTTTATCTTTGTTTATTTTTTTATTATTTTATCAAGTCATTCCTAAAAAACCGAATACAATATATTAAATTCCCCCCCCCCCCACCAAAGTGGGTCTAGGTCCGCCCCTGTATAAATGCATTGTTGCACGACCAACATGGGTTCAACATGTACTCCGACTGCACTCCTCCCCCCTTATATATAAAGGACGCTAAATTATTTAATGCCGACAGACAAGCATAAAGAACCATCAAGTGGTAATAGTTTGTATTATTCTTTCAATCGTTTGACTTAGGTCTCACATTGGTGCATTACACGATTATCATTGACCGATAGTTATGTTGTACGTGGTTCGTCAATCGTACTGGCACGCCAGCTCATTAATTTAATCACTCCTGACCGTCAATCAGACCTAGGTCGAATTTAGGCCAAACATTATGGATCTCAATGCTTATTGACAATGTGGATTATAATAACTTGGTGATAAAATTTAGGAAAGTTAGAAACATCATGATCCTAAATGCATGGAATGTAATGCACATTTTCTCACTATTGTTTCCCATTGTGCTATCTATCAAAGTTCAAAAAATTATTATTTAAGTTGAACAAAATGATATATTCTTGATTTCTTCAAGTTAGTCGATTGTGTTCATGATTAAATGAGCTTACATGATGGGCCAATGTGGTATATTTGCACCATCAAGCAATATACACTCAAATCTATTGACGAGATTTAGAGGAAATTATTTCATCAGACGGACAAATTATTGTTGTGAAAATAAAGCTGAACAACTCAACAAATATTGAGTTGTCATTTATATGCAAAAGAAATTTGGGATCATATTCAAGAAATAACTACATCAACTAACTTACAAAACTAACAAAGAATAAATATAAAACCCGCTTTTATTATATGCGGCCAAGGGAAATAAAACTAAATCCCTAAATCTAATTTAATTCCCAATTGTTTCTTCATCTCTTCTTCTCTTTATTTCTCCAGAAATTCAAAAGTAATTTCTTTGATTCTTTGTGCAGGAATTCTGGAGCAGGAAGATTCGCTAATAATGATTTAAGTTTCTAACATAGGAGTTTGGTTATTTTTTAGAGCGTTTTGGGAGAAAGTGGATGACTGAAAAGTGAGGCCTCTTTGGAGATGACGCTGCAACATATTGACATCGAGCACACATATCACTATTTTGCTACTCAATGCCATTTGAACGCTGCAACATGTGGGAAGGTTGTGGCTTTGATTTGATAGTTGTTATTCTCCCACTGACTTGGTTCCGATTTGCACAAAATATCAAAGACACACCAATCAAAGGTCGAATAACAATCAACTACGTAACTCGCAAATAAACTGGTAAGCACCACACTTAGGGATTTGCATTGTTTTAAGTCATAGAAATGCATGTAATAATGCACATTTAGATGCATGAACTAAGAGTTATTGATTGACATCTGACAAAAGCTATGTGTTTTTACCATAAATTAACAATTTCCAAATTCTCCTTCGATGGAATGCATTAGCCCATCGATGTTGCCACCATGATCGGTGCAAATAAAGTTTTAAACATGGATATTTGTGCATGTCTAAATACGTTGATGGGACAATTTAATCAAAGCATTGGCTTATAGATTGCATTAATGGTAAAGTTTACACAACTAAGCTGGCTATATAAACAAACTAGCCTAAATAAAAGGAAGAGATAAGACCACGCGAGTGGACTTATTCTCCCATTAACTCGGCCACATAAGCACCTAATAAGCATGATTAACTAAGTATCCTAACTGCACACACAATTTAAGGAGAGTTGCAACTTAACCAACCACTAATCCGAATTCAATGTTGTATTTCAAAAGCTATAGATAGAAGGCAAGCTCGCTCCCCTGAAATTCTATAAATAGAAATCCTCGGTCAACATGAAAAATAGACATCCTCCATCCAAACAATCTCCTTTCTACGAGTCAATCAAGCGTGCAATCGACTTGCTTCTAAAAGTTCCAGAATGTGGACCTAGTACTCATCTTAGCTAATCATAGCTCACAATGACTTGCACCTTTTTTTTCTTTTTAATGAATCAATAATTTGTCATAGTATAGGGCATTAAAAGCTTAAACATTGTTTACATAGCAATCTCTTTAAACTAATGTGTATTTCGGATGTTATTCAATAAATCATTTATGTGCTTATATCTTTCTCATTTTAATATAATTTCAACACATATAAATGCATTGTTGCACGACCAACACTGGTTCAACATGTACTCCGACTGCTCTCCTCCCCCCTTACATATAAAGGACACTAAATTATTTAATGCCGACAGACAAACATAGAGAACCATCAAGTGGTAATAGTTTGTATTATTCTTTCAATCGTTTGTCTTAGGTTTCACATTGGTGCATTACACGATTATCACTGAACAATAGTTATGTTGTACGTGGTTCGCCAAACGTACTAGCACGCCCGCGTATTAATTTAATCACTCCTGACCGTCGATCAGACCCAGGTCGAATGTAGGCCAAACATTATGGATGCCAATGCTTATTGACAATGTGGATTATAATAACTTGGTGATAAAATTTAGGAAAGTTAGAAAAATCATGATCCTAAATGCATGGAATGTAATGCACATTTTCTCACTATTGTTTCCCATTGTGCTATCTATCAAAGTTCAAAAAATTAATTTTTAGTTTAAGGATGAACAAAATGATATATTCTTGATTTCTTCAAGTTAGTCAATTTAGTTAATGATTAAATGAGCTTACTTGATAAGCTAATGTGGTATAATTGCACCATCAAGCAATATACACTCAAATCTATTGATGAGATTTAGAGGAAATTATTTCATCAGATACACAAATTGTTGTAGTGAAAGTAAAGCTGAAGAACTCAACAAATGTTGAGTTCTCATTTATGTGCAAAAGAAATTTGGGAGCATATTCAAGAAATAACTACATCAACCAACTTACAAAACTAACAAAGAATAAATATAAAACCCGCTTTTATTATATGCTGCCAAGGGAAGTAAAACTAAATCCCTAAATCTAATTTAATTCCCAATTGCTTCTTCTTCTCTTCTTCTCTTTATTTCTCCTGAAATTCAAAAGTAATTTCTTTGATTCTTTGGGCAGGAATTCTGAAGCAGGAAGCTATGCTAATAATGATTTAAGTTTCTAACATAGGAGTTTGGTTCTTTTTTAGAGCGTTTTCGGATAAAGTGGATGAGTGAAAAGTGAGGCCTCTTTGGAGTGGACGCTGCAACATATTGACATCGAGCACACATATAACTATTTTGCTACTCAATGCCATTTGAACGCTACAACATGTGGGAAGGTTGTGGCTTTGATTTGATAGTTGTTATTCTCCCACTTACTTAGTTCCGATTAAAAAAAAATATCAAAGACACACCAATCAAAGGTCGAACAATCCACTACGTAACTCGCAAATAAACTGGTAAGCACCACACTTGGGGATTTGCATTGTTTTAAGTCATAGAAATGCATGTAATAATGCACATTTAGATGCATGAACTAAGAGTTATTGATTGACATATGACAAAAGCTACGTGTTTGTACCATAAATTAACAATTTCCAAATTCTCCTTCGATGGAAAGCATTAGCTCATCGATGTTACCACCATGATCGGTGCAAATAATGTTTTAGACTTGCATATTGGTGCATGTATAAATACGTTGATGAGACGATATATTCGAAGAATTGACAGATATATTGCCTCAATGGTAAATTTGACACAACTAAGCTGGCTATATAAACAAACTGGCCTAAATAAAATGAAGAGATAAGACCACGCGAGTGGACTTATTCTCCCATTTACTCGGCCACATAAGCATCTAATAAGCATGATTAACTAAGTATCCTAACTGCATACACAATTTAAGGAGAGTTGCAACTTAACTAACCACTAATTCGAATTCAATGTTGTATTTCAGAAGCTATAGATAGAAGGCAAGCTCGCTCTCCTGAAATTCTATAAATAGAAATCCTCAGTCAACATGAAAAATGGACACCCTCCATCCAAACAATCTCCTTTCTACGAGTCAATCAAGCTTGCCATCGACTTGCTTCTAAAAGTTCCAGAATGTGGACTTCGTACTCATCATAGCTAATCATAGCTCATAGTGACTTGCACCCTTTTTTTCTTTGAAGAATCAATAATTTGTAATAGTATAGGGCATTGAAAACTTAAACATTGTTTACATAATAATCTCTTTAAATTAATGTGTATTTCGGCTGTTATTCAATAAATCACTTATGTGTTTATCTCTTTCTCATTTTAGTATAATTTCAACACACATATAAATGCATTGTTGCACGACCTACAATGGTCAACATGTACTCCGACTGCTCTACTCCCCCCTTATATATTAAGGACACTAAATTATTTAATGCCGACAGACAAGCATAGAGAACCATCAAGTGGTAATAGTTTGTATTATTCTTTCAATCGTTTGACTTAGGTTTCACATTGGTGCATTACACGATTTTCATTGACTGATAGTTATGTTGTACGTGGTTCGTCAAACGTACTGGCACGCCCGCACATTAATTTAATCACTCCTGACCATCGATCGGACCCAGGTCGAATTTAGGCCAAACATTATGGATCCCAATGCTTATTGACAATGTGGATTATAATAACTTGGTGATAAAATTTAGGAAAGTTAGAAACATCATGATCCTATATGCGTGGAATGTAATGCACATTCTCTCACTATTGTTTCCCATTGTGCTATATATCAAAGTTCAAAAAATTAATTTCTAGTTGAAGGATGAACAAAATCGTATATTCTTGATTTCTTCAAGTTAGTCGATTGAGTTCATGATTAAATAAGCTTACTTGATGGGCCAATATGGTATATTTGCACCATCAAGCAATATACACTCAAATCTATTGACGAGATTTAGAGGAAATTATTTAATCAAATGCACAAATTGTTGTTGTGAAAATAAAGCTAAACAACTCAACAAATGTTGAGTTGTCATTTATGTGCAAAAGAAATTTGGGAGCATATTCAAGATGCAAGCCTGCAAATGTGGAACGTATTTCGTTTGCCGATATTATAATTATTTTTATTAGGAGAAACTCGTTCTAGTTTGTTAGATTATCACATATTTAATTGATAAAATTTTTAAGGACAACAAAATACAAATGAACTATTAGAAAAAGAAATAATCTCCTACAACAGTTATACATGTCTTACATATTACATTTGTAACAATAAATTGGAGATCGCATATTGAAATATAATGGTTCTTAAAGGTAATCGGCCCAATTGCTAGTTTGGTCTCACTAATTAATCCAACCAAATTAATTAGTGGCTTGTTCGGCCGATAAATTAATTTGAATTGGGCCTTGCCCCAATTATTTAATTTTGTGTTCTGTTAGCCCAGTTAATTGTAATTACTATTTTACCCCCAGGAGCCTACAAATCTGACCATTGATTTGAAATTCATTCACAGCCCTTGCATAAAAAAAAAAAAGAATTGAGACTAGGGTTTCAGAAAACATTTCTCATTTCTCATTTCTAAAACTTTCTCTCCTTCTTTTCCATCGACCAAATCCTCTCAAGAAACCCTAATTTTGTTTCCACCAAATCCCTAGATTTCTAGCAGCGGTTTGTTAGTTCCCCACCTCCTAGGCTCTCAAATCAGATATTAATTTGAAACCCTCATGAATTCGACACTTATTTTCCATCTTCTCCTTCCCACCAAATGTGGAAGCCATTTGCGTTAACTGGGGCACAGCGGCGTCGCACCCTCCGCCGCCGCCATAAGCTATGTGTTTGGTTCCTGACTTGATGGGATGGGAGTCACAAGGGCCGAACGAGAGCAGAGGCAGGAAGGCAGGTATTCTCATAAAAGAAAGAATTTATTTTTCTTGCTAGTTATTGAATCCCTATCTTTGGTGTGATGATACGAATCGCAACATCATATATTCTATTGATACTAAGATAAAGTTTCCAAGTGTTGATAAGAATGATTTCGTCCATGTTTTTAACTGACCATTACTTTATAGCATCGATAGTTCTTACTCGGTATGTATAATATTGATTTGTCATAATTTCCAGCAATTATGAATATCACACACCCCTGTAGCTGTTTGTTTTTTGCCTTAGTTCATATGTTAGGCTCCCAAGTGAACATTTGCTTATATGATGGAAGAATCGAGATGCGGACATATAAGAGTTATGTGGAACATGGTATTTTTTGTTTAGTTGTTTAGATGCTCTGTTTGCTGTTTTCTAATTTCCTCATGTGTGGCTTTCTTTAGTTGTCCTACTGAATTAATATTAACTTGACATGATATTATTTATTTTCTCGCACAAACACATGATATTTAGCGGTGAAGAGCTGGAGCAAGGTTTCAAATTTGTCGTCTATTTTTCTGCTCTCCATGTTTGTTCATTTCTCAATCACAATGTCATATTATAATGGTTCATCTTCTAGGTCGCTGAAATACAAGAAATAGGATTATTTTTGGTTAGACATGATTATATGTTGTCTAAAAGTGATTAATTATGGTTATTTTGCCTTTACTTAAGATTAATTGTTGATTATTTTGTATTTGGTCAAACTCTAACCACTTGTCTGTTAACTTTTATTAATTCATAGGTTCGAAGTTGAACGTGTCACGAACTGGACACAAGCATCCAACTATTGCAAGATCAAATTTTTTTACTTAATGCATCCATACTGGATCTTAAAGGGAGTTGACAGAACTTTTTCTTGCATGATGAATCACGGATGAATTTTATTTAATGCTTTGTTATATAATATGTTATGATTTTTATGCACCTTCGAATTTAAGAGATTTGTTATTAGGAATTTGTGGATTTATATATTATATGCACATTCTGGAGACATATGCTATGTTATAACAAATCATGATTTTTTATGCATATTCTGGAAATATATGCTATGTTGTTATGATATGATTTGTTATGTTTATGATATGTGAAATGTTATGCTTGAGATGATTTTACAATACTTTTGAAACTACAGTGAATTGTTAACCTTGAGATTATTTTACAATGAGCATATGATTTGTTATGTTTTTTATATGTGAAATGTTAACTTTGAGATTATTTTACAATACTTTCTCATTATGGCATTATATATAATTTCCAGTAAGTATTCTTCTTTAATTAATTGTGTTGTCAAATCAGATAAATTTTTTTTTTTTTTTTTGTGTTGTCAAATCAATCATTGTGTTGAGTCATTTAATTATTTATGCATGAAATATTTTATCCTAACTTGTGTAAGTAGCCAAAGTGAGTTGCTTGTCTTTGGTATTAATGCATTTGATAGTTAATGCAAAGAGGCTAGTCAACCCTCAAAGTGGGAATGAATGTTCTCAACTACCCACAAATTGTCTTGCTGGTTTGTGACATTATTACTCATTAATGGTAAAACCATTTTTTATGCCAAATAAGCCAGCAAAGTAAGAAACAACCCCTCTATTTATATTCATTTCCATCCCAACCGAACACACAACTTATCTCTCTTCATATTTTCTTTTTCACACTCAAAACCTAAGTTGTAATCTTTCTATCTTCTCCATTTTTTATTCTTCTAATAATGTGTTACTTCTTTTGCGTAAGAACTGACCTGCCATTTTTTTGTCTAATGCAGTTTCAAATATGCTGCTAACCAGGTCAATGAGAGCTGATTTCAATGCGCGTTACGACGGATGGAGTCCTGAAGAGGACGAATACTTTATCAAGAAATTATTTCACGCAGCCAGGGGGATTTGGTCAGTGACCTGGAGGAACTTCGCCTAACTCTCGAGTACATAGCAGGGCAAATGACTGCCCGATTTGGAAGAAACTTCCACCTTACATCCCGTAAATTGAAGCTGGAACGCATAAAAGAAACTTACCTTCAGTTCAAGGATTTCTTTAGCCAACCTGGGGTGGAATACGATCCATATAATAACCGTACCAGAGTCTCCAACCTTTATTGGGCAGTCATGAGCCCGCTTGTAAGCATTTAAGGCTGTTTTATGTTTATATTACCTGTTATATTGTTTATCATTAACACATTACATATATAACCATTATTTTATAACATAACATATGTTTCCAGAATGTGCATATAATATATATATCCACAAATTCCTAATAACAAATCTCCTAAATTCGAAGGTGCATAAAAATCATAACATATTATATAACAAAGCATTAAATAAAATTCATCTGTGATTCATCATGCAAGAAAAAGTTCTGTCAACTCTCTTTAAGATCCAGTATAGATGCATTAAGCACAAAATTTTGATCTTACAATAGTTGGATGCTTGTGTCCAGTTCGTGCCACGTTCAACTTCGAACCTATGAATTAATAAAAGTTAACATACAAGTGTTTAGAGTTTTACCAAATACAAAATAATCAATAATTAATCTAAGTAAAGGCAAAATAACCATAATTAATCACTTTTAGACAACATATAATCATGTCCAACCAGAAATTCTTATTTCTTTTATTTCAGCGACCTATAAGATGAACCATTAAAATATGACATTGTGATTGAGAAATGAACAAACATGGAGAGCAGAAAAATAGAAGACAAATTTAAAACCTTGCTCCAGCTCTTCACCGGTAAAATTCATGTGTTTGTGCGAGAAAATAAATAATATCATATCAAGTTAATATTAATTCAGTAGGACAACTAAAGAAAGCCACACATGATGAATTTAGAAAACAGCAAACAGAGCATCTAAACAACTAAACAAGAAATACCATGATCCACATAACTCTTATATGTCCGCATCTCGTTTCTTCCATCACATAACTCTTAAATGTTCACTTGGGAGCCTAACATATGAACTAAGGCAGAGAACAAACAGCTACAGGGGTGTGTGATATTCATAATTGCTGGAAATTATCACAAATCAATATTATACATATCGAGTAAGAATTATCGATGCTACAAAGTAATGGTCAGTTAAAAACATGGACGAAATCATTCTTATCAGCACTTGGAAACTTCATCTTAGTATCAATAGAATATATGATGTTGCGATTCGTATCATCACACGAAAGATAGGGATGCAATAACTAGCAAGAAAAATAAATTCTTTCTTTTATTGAGAGGATTTGGTCGATGAAAAGAGGGAGAGAAAGTTTGAGAAATGAGAAATGAGAAATGTTTTCTGAAACCCTAGTCTCAATTTTTTAGTTTGATGCAAGGGTTCTGAATGAGTTTCAAATCAATGGTTAGATTTGGAGGCTCCTGGGGGTAAAATAGTAATTACAGTTAATTGGGCTAACTGAACACAAATTTAAATAATTGGGCAAGGCCCAATTCAAATTAATTTATCGGCTGAACAGGCCACTAATTAATTTGGTCTGATTAATTAGTGAGACCAAACAAGCAATTTGGCCGATTATGATTGGCTCAACCGAACACAGCAAAAAAAAATGACTGTAATGTTTTTGTTAAGGCTTTCCATCAATTACAATGTCTTGAATCTAGGAAGAGCATCAACGTCAAAAGAAACTATATTACTAATATTTGCTATTTCTTGTGCTACTTTATTTTCTTCACGGAAAGTATGGATGGCTTGAAGCAATCCGATGCTCTAATAATATCATCAATAATCGTTAATTAAGCTGGATTCGATCAAAATCTTCAATTAATAACATGAATAACCACAACATTGTCATCTTCAAGAACTATATACCTTTTGCTGTTGACGGGCAAGCTCAATGGCATTTTGAGCTGCATAAAGATTCATCTATAGTTGAGTCTAAATATTACAACCACCCTCCAAGGCCTTTTTTTTTTTTTAACACCATTACATAAATTGATTGATATATATCGAATGAATGTCCAACCAACAAATACAAAATAACCCGCTACCAATATAATACTATTAAACTACAAAATGACCCATTATAAAATGTAAACAATATTAGGAAATTTTACAATATAGATAATGAAATGAAATTATAATAAGAAACCGTATAACGACAAAATGTGAAAACCAAGAAAGAATTTAACTTGGTAATTATATTTCCAAAGTTTTTTCATCGTTAATAGGAGTTCAATATCTCTGTCCACCTCACCGCTGCGGCAATTATCCCCTCCTCCTTCCTGCCCTCTCTCCCACCACCACTCCCATCGCCAACGCCGCCGCAACCGCCGTATTTTTTTCACACAAGTTCCCCACCCCGGCCACACGGTTTTGCCTTAATTTTGACCGAATTCGCAATTATTTTTCCCCTAAAAGTCGATGCACTGTGCTTTTGAGGTCTGCATCCAAGACTACGCAATATATTACATATCTGATGTCATCAATTATCGACTGTTTCTCTCTGTAACCCTAAAACCCATACTCTAGATCCCGCCTGTGGAATGCATCTCGATCGTCCGCGATCTGCGAATAGATTCGGCGATTGGGATTATTCTTGATCGAAAAGGAAATGGAACAATTTGAGGCCTATTTTCAGAGGGCGGATTCGGATCGGGATGGTCGGGTTAGTGGTAATGAGGCAATTACCTTCTTCCAGGCAACCAGTTTACCCAAACAAGTCCTTGCACAGGTCCTTTCTTCACTGTTTTCTTCTATTATATCATAATTTTTGGATCCTCTTTTGTGTAAGGAGTTGAAACTTAATTGCCTGTTTATGCGATTGGTTGAATCTCTACAGTGCTAAAGTAGTAGAATGTTCTCGAGTTACACTGTTTTTATGCATCACAATTGAAAGTCCAGGTCGCTACAGAAACATGTTGCATTGTGTTAATTGATTTATTATCTTAATACTTTTTGACAATTTTTTTGCATAATAAAACTTTCAAATTATATTGCTATTATTGAGAATAGATATTATATGTGTAAATTAATTCAAATGTTTGATTTTGTGTTTTAATATGTTCAAGTTGAATACACTACGTTTCACTTAGTGTGCATTTTAGCATCCATACCATGAACCTAATTAGCACGATGAGTTAATCATGAGTGCTGCCTTTCCCCTTCGAACCTCCTTAGAGTTTGATATGTAAAAAAAATCATGATTATGAGTTTGCAATTTTCATATGTTAAACCATGGCAATGAGCTATGGGAGCCCGGAAAAGTCAGCCCTGTAGCAGGACTATACCCTATAAAAGCATCATGTATATCCAGCGTAGTAACCGGGTGCCCATGTTAAAGATTTTTTTATTACTAAGTATTCTAGATTTGATGCTCTGACTAAGTAACATGTAATAACTATGAGATTCGATCACATTTACTATTATATAGATTTATGTGAATGCGAGTAAGTAAAGTTGTTTAGGAAATTTATATTCAAGTGAATGTAAATAGTAGCCGTGGATTGGGTTGATGTGTTTTCTGTTGTTGGGCTAACATGATAGTTAGTTAAGAATCTAATCAGGGGAGAAAGTCTTGTCTTGCAACTCTGTTTAAGATGGCTGAAGGTGACTGTGTCAATCCTTGAAAATTAGATTGTTTTTTGATGGGTTTGCTTTCTTCATCTTGCCGGTGTTGAATTTTCTAAGTTGAAGTAGAGATAATAATTGACTGATTTTAAAGTTTCAAGCAGGTCATGGAGAAGCATGCCTCTCTGCTTCTTTTGTTTGTTGTTTTATCTAGGCATTGTTTTCTGTTGCTCCCTCCACATTCTATCTTATCTTTCATTTTCTTTGGCATCGGTAAATAACTTCATAAATATTATTATACCCCCTTTTTTTTACATACTGGGAGATGTGTGATTAAGGTTAACCCATCATGTGCTTATGGAGAGGACCAGTCTTGCCACCAAAAGTGACTGGTGGGATTGGGGTTGGGTAAGGACATACTCACCTTTTTCATTTATGATGATTTAGGGCATTTGACATTGCGTATGACCTAGACATGCAGATCTCAAAAATATTCTGAAAAAGTTCTTGCTTGTGGCAACCATTTTGTCTTTCCTTACATAATTCGCTACATAAGAGGTCCGTTCTTACAGGGTTCATAAAAATGGTTAGGTGCATGTTAGCAAAATGTTCCGGTGTTTCCATAAAAAAAATGTTCCGGTGCAGAAACTAGACTTTCATTTTGATTGAGAATTCTAGTTGTTTTTGGGATGGGGTCACTGCCCTTATTTGACGCCTCCTCTTGTATGAGATTGGACTGATGAATTGATGTGTAATGGCAGTTGCCAACTAATACTATCCTAATACTCTATTTTAAATCAATTTCATTCTTGGTAAATAGTATTTGTGTACCTATAGCTATAATCCTGCGGCATCTTAAGTTTAATTGAAGAACTTCTCCTGACTAGTAATTTTATCTCTGTTATAGCAGAGTATTTATTTATTAGTTAAGTAATTAATAATTACTTAAAAAATGAGAGCATTAAATATAAAATGATAGAGGTGTAGATGTATGAGCTATTACTATTGGGAGGTTCACTTTGTGAATATCTTTGAATTGTTAACACTGAGAATTACTACCTTGGTTTTCGTGCAGATATGGACGTATGCTGATCAAAATCGAACTGGTTTCCTTGGTCGTCCAGAGTTTTATAATGCTCTTAAACTTGTTACTGTGGCTCAAAGTAAGCGAGAATTGACACCAGAAATTGTGAAGGCTGCCTTATATGGTCCAGCCTCGGCCAAAATCCCTGCTCCCCAGATAAATCTCGCAGCCATACCAGGTCCTCAGTCTAATATAAGACCAGGTGCATCTCCTGGGCAAATCAGTGTCACTCCAGCACCCACTCAAGGTAGTGGAATAAGTGGTCCACATGGTTTTCCGTCTCAGCAGACTCAGTTGGTGAGGCCACCTCGCCCTTCTCCTCCTAGTTCTGGTTTACAGTCTCAGCTAAATGTTTCAAACCAAGGAATGCCTGGGACAGGCTTTACCGGTTCGTATCGCCCTAGCTCAAATTTGCTTGGTGGGAGTACTAGTAATGGTTCCCTAGTTGGAACTTCTGCAACTCAGGGTGGCTTTGACCCTGTGAGCTCACCTATGACACAAGCTAAAACACCACAAATATCTGCTTCATTCAAGCTGAATGATACATCTACCTTGAGTTCCCAGGTCCGAAAGGAAGAGCCTAAATCACTTGCACCCTCAGGAAATGGCGTAGCTCCAAACACAATTTTTGGAGATGTCTTCTCAGCAACACCTTTACAACCCAAGCAAAATTCCATGGCTCCTACATATTCTGCTGGCATGGTACCTACCCCATCAGCCATGACTTCTTCTTCCTCAGGAAGGCAACCTGCAGTTAAGCCAAGTGCTGTTTCTCAATCTCCAGCTACTCAAGGTCAGCAGTTCACTGGAAAATCAAATCAACATGTGTTGGCTCAAAACCCCTCTGCAATTCCTGTTGCTACTGGAAACCTTGCTTCTGCACAGTCTCAGCATCCATGGCCAAGAATGACCCAGTCTGATATTCAGAAGTACAGCAAGGTGTTTGTGCAAGTTGACACTGACAGAGATGGGAAAATTAGCGGTGACCAGGCACGCAACTTATTCTTGAGTTGGAGGCTACCACGAGGTAGGCTATACGTCAATATCTGGATTAAGTTTTTGATGATCTGACCCTGTTAAGTTTGAACAAATGTCAATGTTTGCTTTCTGTTATTTGTTTTTCCGAGGATATTGTCTCTTCCTCTTGATATATGGTGTTTTTTTATTATTACTTTTTCACATCATTCCTGACATTCTTTAGGGTCAAAGCAAAAATTAGATGATAATTTACCACTGCTGTACCCTTTTGAGAGGAGCCATATCACAATTTGAGCTTTTCAATCCTATAAATAACCTTCTTTGCTATTGCTGGCATGCTGCATTTTAAGGCTTTCATGATTTTTCATTGATCCTGTGAAATAAAGAGTTACATATGTATTTCTAATTCTTGTTTCTTTTACTCTACAGGGGAAAAGACTTTGATTAGGTCAGGATCTAAGCTAAAATTAGATGATAAGTTTAAAGTAGTTAAGAGTAAGGTTTATCATATTGATTTTTCGTCTTTTATAGGGAAATAAAGGGAATCCATGGCAGAAAGTTGGCAAACATTGCGACTTATTTTGAGTTTTTATATTGAATTATGTTCTGACTTTTTTCCTTTAAGATTAATCTCTAATTGCTGTTATGTTGATCTTTTATCTGCTATAATTAGCTTTGATGGATCAATTTTCTGCTCCAATGTAAAAGGCCAAAAATTCTCGACTCTCCCATTTGTTATCTTCTATTAAACCTGATGGAGAATTAAGTGGCACCTACGTTCCTGATTTATTTTCATTGTCCCATTTGGTTATCAGAGGTCTTAAAGCAGGTCTGGGACTTGTCTGATCAAGACAATGACAGCATGCTTTCTTTGAGGGAATTCTGCATAGCTCTGTATTTGATGGAGCGATATAGAGAAGGGCGCCCTCTTCCTGCTGTGCTTCCCTCTGTTATGCTTGAAGGGATGTTACCTGCCCCTGGTCAACCTGTTGGTGCATATGGCAATACACCTTCGAGACCTAGTCCTGGTTTGCATTTTATTTTCTCAGCGTGCAAATATATATTTAAATATCCAATCCAATCCACCATATTTTATTTATCTTTTAGGTTTCCAACAACCCCAAGGGACCAAGAATGCATCACGGCCAGTCACATCAGTTGGTGGAAGAAAACCACCCCGTCCAGTTCCTATTTCTCAGCCTGATGAGCCCATCCAACAAAAGGCCAAAGTTCCCGTTCTGGAGAAGCATCTTTTAGATCAACTTAGCACCGAGGAGCAGGATTCTCTAAACAAAAAGTTCCAGGAGGCAAAGGATGCAGAGAAAAAGGTTATTCATGATTAAGCAGATCACTTGCAGTTTTTTAATCTCTCCCTAACCAATTTGCCTCTCTTCTTATGCAACTGAAATGGAGTTTTGTGCTTATATTATAGTAAAAGTATAAATTTTTGGACTATCTAGATGCTCCTTTATTCATATGGTTCTCTAGTAACAACTATTTGAAACTTGAAAACTTTTTGGATATTAGTCTATGTCGCTAACTTATGGTGCTTCATTTAGGGAAAGAGTTCTCATAGTGCTTTGCCTTGTCGTCATTGACTAGAATACAACTAGTTCACTGTTGGATTTGAGGCAAAGGCACAGTTCCCATCACATGAGGCATCTACTATCCCAAGTCATGATGTCACAATTCACTGTATTGTAGTTATTTTCAGAAAAATGAAATGTCATTTTTTCTAAGTAACACCTTATGAAAATCAAAGGGAGTTAAACATCCTTCAATATTAGCTCGAAGACGTGCGACTTCCAATTTATTAATATTCGAAGTATGTGGCTTGAACACCCCTTCGGAACCATGCCACTTCTAGTATACGTGATTTCTGTCATTTGATGATCGTTTATAGCTTCCTTACTAATCATGAGTTGAATGTTCAGTGAAGAATATTGTTGTGAAAGTTCTTGGTGCTTTCCCATTTGGATTCTTATCCAAGAATATACCTTCTTTGAGGCATTATTATGCTTAAGATTATTACAAAAACAAGCAGATCGGAGTGATCTACAATCTAGATAATTATCTGGATAAAGTGTATCCTGTCCATCCCACATTGATTGATGGAGCAATATTTGAATGATTGATATCTTTGGTTCCTTCTACTTGCCAACAATGATTTAAGCCTTCTGGGTATAGAACCCAACAATGTTAACAGGGCTGAACAGAGGTCTAATACGTGTCTTTACATATGTATCAAAAGCCTGCTTTGTGGTGTTACGTGGAGGCAGCTTGCCAGCTTTAGACCATTGTTAGGACCCATTGGGGATGTGGATATATTGGTTAGGGAAATTGTAGCACTTCCATCCCCCATTGCTTGGATGAATGTTTGAATAGTTTATATTTATAAGGCTTTGGTTCACTCCTTATCTACACGGGTGTCTAAAACTCATCATGGCCAAGAGTCTGTCTTAAGTATTTATATCATTGTTGAGAAGTTTGACATTGGTTTTAGATACCTGATGATTGACATTTTAGATTCATAACTGTGTGTTCCATTAGATACCTCGGTCGCAAGCTCGCTCTTTGAACAGTAGATTCATTTTAATAGATTTCTATACAGAATAGCGATTCTAATGAACGATTCATGAATGGTAAATCTGAATTTTCTATTCAATTCTGAAAAAGGACCGCCCACCATGTATGATCTAACCAACTGACCAACCTTATGGTGCAAAAGAAGTTCAGGGGTCTGGCTGTCTTTGGACCCTATATCCTTTATCACTAGGCGATCGTTTAGGGGCCTTAGTTCCCGCATGTCCTTTCTCTTTCTCAAATGAAATCTTCAGATTCAATAGCATCCGACTTTTTATAGTGATAGGTTTCTAGATAAGCTTAGATCTGGTTTCTCCAGCTTCCCTCTCTCACTCCAGACCCCCATGGATAGCTTCCCTCTCTTGCGTTCTTTGGAGCCTACGTCTCATCCATGCAAATGGGCTCTCGACTTCTCTCACAGATGTGCCGCTGCTTTACTTTTTGTGGAATTGTGTAATTTTATGAAAGTTAGCCGATTTTGCGGATATTTGCTGA
>CM064879.1:62595389-62732131 GCA_003313485.2 Penstemon barbatus | reverse complement strand
GCTCGCTCTTTGAACAGTAGATTCATTTTAATAGATTTCTATACAGAATAGCGATTCTAATGAACGATTCATGAATGGTAAATCTGAATTTTCTATTCAATTCTGAAAAAGGACCGCCCACCATGTATGATCTAACCAACTGACCAACCTATGGTGCAAAAGAAGTTCAGGGGTCTGGCTGTCTTTGGACCCTATATCCTTTATCACTAGGCGATCGTTTAGGGGCCTTAGTTCCCGCATGTCCCTTTCTCTTTCTCAAATGAAATCTTCAGATTCAATAGCATCCGACTTTTTATAGTGATAGGTTTCTAGATAAGCTTAGATCTGGTTTCTCCAGCTTCCCTCTCTCACTCCAGACCCCCATGGATAGCTTCCCTCTCTTGCGTTCTTTGGAGCCTACGTCTCATCCATGCAAATGGGCTCTCGACTTCTCTCACAGATGTGCCGCTGCTTTACTTTTTGTGGAATTGTGTAATTTTATGAAAGTTAGCCGATTTTGCGGATATTTGCTGAAGTATAGCTTATTTTGCCAAAAATGGCTGAAATTTTAAGAAATTAAATCTTGATGATTTTATTTGAAGAATGTTGATTACTTGCTTCGTAATAGTTATATTAAAAAAATATAATTATTATGTCTTATATGCATTATATACTCAAAAACTATGTGCAGGCGCTTTTTTTATATATATTGTGCTCTTCGCTTTGCGTTATGCACAATAGCCTCAGGTTATCTTTGCACTTTGGTGCGCTTTGCACTCGGGAATATGCGCTAGAGGATTGTCATTATATTATCCCAAAACCTTTAGGGATTTGCTTTCGTCTTTGTATACATAAGGATATTCTTTTGGTTAATGGGCTATTTTGGGTTTCAGAGCATATAATACTTGACAATTAAAGGTCAAGCTCAGGATTCAATAAGAATTTGTTCTGCCGTATGTGTTAAATACGGCTTTTCATTCTGTATTTTTTTTGTTTGTGTTTTTGCTGTTCTCTTATATAGGACTTCTAGTTTACCCTGATGTCTAATATGAAAGTATTTGCCTCTTTGTACTGGATAAGTACTATGTTAACGTAATTACGTTGTTGTAGTTAAAAGACTCTAAACCTGATCATGAAAATTTTGATTCCTTTTAACAAACGTCAAGTACTCTGTATATAATAAATTTTTACATACTAGTACTCGCTCTGCTCCATCCCCTAATTGTATCACCTGTTTTCGCACTTCAGTATGTTCGTTGGTTTTGAATTTATAGTTCAGTCTTTCATTTATGTGTCTTAGAAACTCAGTATAGTAATATGATGTCATGGTTAAGTACGCAATATTATGCTATCTGTTTTGACAAGAAGAGTGTGTGTTTTTCCACAGTAATATTTATGCTTTCCCTTCAAGTTTAGGTTGAGGGAAGTACCGAGTTGAATGAAAAGGAAAATAAATTGAGATCTTCCCTCCCCTCTATTCAGGAGCTTCATTTGTTGATTGTTTAATTGCTCATCTTGCAGGTAGCAGATCTGGAAAAAGATATTTTAGAAGCTAGACAGAAAATTCAGTACTACCATGCCAAGATGCAAGAACTTGTAAGTCTGTCATTCATTTCAGATGCTACAACGAAAACTGTTGGCACAATGACATCGGGCGTGCGTCTGTGTGTAATTTTATATATATTTGCATAACCATATAGGGAATTCATGCACAAACACATACAACACATATAATTATCATGCACACTTTATTTGGGGCATTTGCTAGGGTCATTGGTGCTACTTGGATGTTTTCTGTCATTGCGGAGCATGCATTATTTGTTGCTCTCTTGGTCAACTTGCTAGCTACAAAAAATTCTCTTCAATTATCAATAGTGTCTTAATTGAGCATTATGTAATAAAAGATGAAAGTTTTAGCTGAGAAAGCATATATGAGGTCTTTTCTGATTCTACCAATTTTTGCCAGATTCTATACAAGAGCCGATGTGATAATCGGTTGAATGAGATCACTGAAAAAGTTGTAACTGAGAAAAGAGAGGTATATTTTTCAAGATATAAGCTTTGATGTTTTCCGTCATTGAGGAGCATAGATTATTTGCCTGACTCTGTTGACCCATATACATTTTCGGTGATAATTGCTACTTGTTGGACTCACTTGACTACACTGTTGTTTAGGCTGAATCATTAGCAAATAAATATGAAGAAAAGTACAAGAAGGATGGAGACGTAGCGTCTAACTTAACCATTCAAGAAGCAACATTTCGTGACATTCAGGTATCCTCTTCACTATCTGTTACAGGGTTACTTAGTGCAAGTGTAACCAGATAATTTGTATAGAGTAGCAGGCTTTGCATGGATTCACAGTGCCATATAAATGTGATTTTGACCATCCCATTTGTAGGAAAAAAAGATGGAACTATATCGTTCAATTGTCAAATTGGAACAACATAATGCTGATGGTATTCAGGTAAGTTGTACCTTCAACTGATTATGTGAAAACTTGAGAGAACCTTGTGAGTAATAATTTAGATTTTACAGGATCAAGCAAATCTAATCCAGTCGGATCTTGAACAACTAGTTAAATCCTTGAACGAACGGTGCAAAACTTATGGATTGCGCGGAAAACCAACTTCACTTGTCGAGCTTCCCTTTGGTACATCTCATCATGCAAATATTGCTATCCTTTGCCTGTTGTGATTTGAACTATAAAAGACCTATTATATTACTTGAACTTGTGCTCTAGATATTTCATACTCAATCTGTCCAAATTTGTTTACTTCTGTTTCCTTTTCATGACGTTGCAAGACAAGACTCGTTTTCCTAAAATTAAAACTTTTTTCCATTTCAAAAGTAATCCGCTCACATAATGTTATAATGTAATTACTAATTTTAATGATCTCATCCATTATTTCGAAGCAAGAGATGTAGAAATACCTAAAGAAAACCTTTTTCAACTCTTCTCTGAAACTCCCGGGGGAGCAAAGGAATGGGAGTGGGGGAGTCCTATTTATTTTAATTTTGCATATTAAACTTGGAAGCATGAAAAAGTTTTGTTTGACATTTTAATGCTTCTGCACGAATGTAGTCCTGCTTCTGGATTGTTCTTTACAATCTGATGCGCAAGTCATAGCCAAAGGACGCCGAAGCCAACCGGCTTTACTTCACAACTAGTTGTACTCTGCTTGGTAGACCTTGTTAATCTTAATTTGGCATCTTGTTTATTTTTATTGTCGCTCAACTTCTTTTTTAATTATTAGTCGTCATTTTTGAGTTTTAATTGTTTATTCCTAAAGAAATGAACTAAAACTTTTGCTGTGATCTTAAGCCCTAAGTAAGAACATTACCAATTGATACCATCAGTTTCATCACAATCTTACATGATATTAGCTTGAAACTCCATTTGGCATAGAGGAAAAAGGATTGATTTACCTCTCCCTCTGTCCCTAAATTTTTACTCCGATATTCATTCTGGGACGTCCCAAAACAAGACTCCCTTTAATGGAATCATTTTTCTCAAGATTATCCTTTCATATAAAGTAATGATTTAACACCACTAAATCTCAACCACTAGTTTTAAGGGTATATAAATTTCAAAATAGTATGTAGAATTTCCAATTTTTGAAGTCTTACCTAAAACTCCACGCTAAAATTAAAGGAAGCAAGAAAAAAGGGATGGAGGGAGTGTTTTAGTTTCAATTGGTCTACTATTTATTTTTGCCTTATAAGCGTGAAACAAATCTGTTATGTAGGTAACATGGTTAGCCTATTCATCGGACATATCCACTGTGTATATGTATGTCTAGCTTCCACCTTCCAAAAATAAATTTTATGTCTAGTTCCTTGTTTCATTCCTATTTGGTTAAAGTTTCACACTGTTCATCAATATTGGGATGTTGATGAAGTACGTGGCTTAAGTCCTGCTAATCAGTAGCCACACGAGAGTATCATCAACACGGGTAAAATGACAGGTTAACCATACTACATAACAATGACAGAAAAGTGTAAAAGATGGAGTTGATTTTTTTGGTTTAACCTGCTAATGCAAAGGATGGATATGTTATGAGTTCATCATGCTCTGTGAATACTCGCATTGATTTTCATCTTAAGCTTGCCACTGTTAATATTATTGTCCAGGTTGGCAACCTGGCATTGAAGCAGCAGCAGCTGATTGGGATGAAGTCTGGGATAAATTTGAAGATGAAGGTACACTTGTAGAACTGGCATACAGTTAGATTTTGATATTGTAAATACTCTTTTAGAGCTAGTATACTCTTCGATATTAGACATACCCTACACATTTATGACAGCGTTTTCACTGAGAGAAATCTCTGGTAAATGGAACTTATTGAGTTGGTAATTTTTCACGATTTCAGGATTCACGTATGTCAAGGAGCTTACACTTGATGTGCAAAATGTCATTGCTCCTCCCAAACCGAAGTCTGCATTAATTAAAGAACAAGTTACTCCTTCAGATGACAGTGATACTGTAAAATCACCCTCCAAAGCTGAAGACGAGTCAGAACTGCCAAGTTCTGGAAAGAGATTACCTGAGAATGAGAGGTCAAATGCCATTGACTTGGAGCAAACAGCTAGAAGTCCACCTGACAGCCCGGCAGGAAGTAATGCAGTTGAGAACCCATCCAAGGGATCGTGGGATATGCCAAAATTGAAGGACATCAATGTAAATGGCTCACCGCATGCATTTGACACGAAAAGGTAATTTGTTTCATTTATTACACTTTTTTTTATAACGAAAACTCATTTATTACACAACTTATTCTAGTTTTTGGTTCTGTAAGTAGGTATAACCTTCATATTTTGAGCTATTATCCAAAGTTTTTCCCAGCCATACATTACTGCTCTCTTCTCCAAATATTCCTTAATTAACCCGATTTACAAATGCAGTGAATATGGGGACAAAAGTTTTGATGAACCTAGTTGGGGTTCTTTTGATACCCATTACGATACAGATGCAGCCGCATGGGATTTCAACCCTGGGACTCCAAAGGTAAAATAAAACAATTTGATATAAGAACTTCCATTATCTAGTATTCTTATACTAATCTCATTACCATTGTAATTCAGGATGCTGACGGTGAGAGGCACAGTGAGAGTTCTTTATTTGGTGGCGATGACTGGGGGAGCCTAAACCCGATTAAAACTGGATCTACAAGCAAAGACACCACGTTTTCAAACCAGGGTCCGTTTTTTGATTCAGTTCCGAGCACCCCACTCTATAATTCTGCTCTCTCCCCAACCGCAGGCTCAGGCAATTTGTTCTCTAGGAATAGTTCGTTGGCATTTGCAGATTCAGTCCCAGGCACACCAATGTACAATTTTAGCTCCACTCCTAGACGTGAAGGTTCCTCAGCATTTGCAGATTCTGTTCCAAGCACACCAATGTACAATTTTAGCTCAACTCCTAGACATGAAGGTTCATCAGCATTTGCAGATTCTGTTCCAGGCACACCAATGTACAATTTTAGCTCCACTCCTAGACATGAAGGTTCAGATGAACAGTATTCATTTGACAGCTTTTCAAGATTCGATTCCTTCAACATGCATGATAGTGGCCCGTTTGGTTCACGAGAGACCTTGAGTAGATTCGATTCTATGAGAAGCTCTAGAGATTATGACTTTGATCAGGGATACACTGCCCCAACAACAGAATCATCGCTTGCAAGATTTGACTCTTTTCGCAGCACAGCGGACTCCGACTATAACTTTGGGAGTTTACCTCCCAGTTCATTAACTAGATTTGATTCCATGCGCAGTACAACGG
This sequence comes from Penstemon barbatus, assembly GCA_003313485.2. Taxonomy (NCBI): domain Eukaryota; kingdom Viridiplantae; phylum Streptophyta; class Magnoliopsida; order Lamiales; family Plantaginaceae; genus Penstemon; species Penstemon barbatus. The sequence continues at coordinate 62,726,370 of CM064879.1, read as the reverse complement.
ACTCCGAATATGGTCATGGTTTTCCATCATTTGATGATACAAATGATCCCTTTGGCTCAGGCGAGCCTTTTAAGACATCACACGAGGAACAAAGTCCGAGAAGAGATTCTGATAGTTGGAAAGCTTTTTAGTATTATTGCAATTTTGTCATAATCTATTGTTTTTGTGTGCTCACTTAAAGCTTGTTGTGTGTGGGTGTTTCACTTTATAGGTGGGGCAGTTTGGTTCTTCCAGCTGACAGAGAATGGAATGAAGCCTATCAATTTGTTTTGTAATTTTTCCCTTGTATTTTCTTTAACCTTTTAGTAGAACATTCATTCTTTATATCCTTCTAGTATTTTGTAATTTGTAACACATTATGAAGAAATTTCAGTAGAAGATAGGTAATTTGAAATGTTTCATTGCGCTATCCTTTTGGATTGTATCGAATGTTATTCACTCCATTTGTTTGTTGAGACGATGGGCTATCTAAATTGCGAAAATTTATAATTCTGACATTGTACTGCAATTTGTGTAATTTAGTTGTGACATATTGAAGATGAAAGTTTATTTCGTTGAAAACATAATTTTTTTTTTTTGTTTATTAGTTGATGTAAATGAAAATTAAGTGTATTTTCGAAACTCTATATTTGCCTTGAAACTTTTTTTTTTTTTTTCCTAGTGTTTTCGAAAAGTGAACCGCCTGTTCAGGTACAAAATAAGAAAGGGGGTTTAAATGTGGGGCTGTTCTTATTTGTTTTACCGGAGGGGTTTGGATTAGATCCTTCCAATTATATTTTCTCCCGAAATGAAAGAAAAACTAGAAAAGCAAAAATAGAACTTTTTGAGTATCCCTACATGACTCTTTTCAATGGGATCTTGTGCAACTTTTGTTACATCCACTCTAACAGTAAGAAATCACTAAAATGGTTGAAATCAAATTGTTGCAACATAAACCCAAAAAAATATTAATTTGATATTCGATTTATCAAGCTATGCGAACTTATCCCTATGAGAAAAAGTTCAAACTCGACTCATTTAACAAGCACATTCCCAAAGTATTAAGCATATCAAAATGTTATTCGACTTTACCCTTTAGCAACACAACAATTAACAGATGCCAATTCATACCTACACGAAAAACAAAGTGCATTATAAAGGTAGCAATTTTAAAAGAGACTTGAATTTGTTTGGCTCTATTAGAAAAAGTTCAAGCTCGATTCATTTAACAAACAATATCACGAGGCATTAACCAAACCAAAATGTCATTGGACTCTATTCAGCTGTTCCTTAACAACATAAAAAATCAACAGATGCGAACCATTTCCATTTTACGAAAGGAATCACATCTTAATAAGACTCGAAACCAACCTATAATTCAACCAAGAATCCAAATCACATTAACAAGGGCTCGCCATTCTACTTGTCCCAAATGTAAATACACATCACTAGTGAACAAGAAATGAACAAATAAAGAATCTGGAAATAACAAATTATCACATAGGATATCCATTAGATTTCCCACTTAGAGCAAGCATTTGCTCACTTGAATTAGCTGCAGTTCTACTAAAAGATTAAGCAATCGCCAATGAACCAATAACTGATTGTGCACAAACAATAGTAACTAGAACATCCACTCTTTTCTTTGTCATTTTCTTCGATTTTGGCTACTTCTTTTCGAGCCACAATATTAGTCAGACAATCATGAAAAAAGGTATTCAAATATCCAATACAATGCGTGAGAAGTTGAAATTTCTCACAGCAGAGTTGAGTACAAATATGATGATATCAGTGTCATATTCATGTTTAGAACCACCCGGTAATAAGTGATTGTCATGGTGCAAGAACAAAACATCACAGCCACTCTAAGATGCAATATACTCTTTCACAACCATTAATGTTGACGAATTTCTTCAGGAGTACTTATTCTGTTCGATCACAAAACATATGTATTTTATCGAGTAACATATTATAAAAGTCAAAATTAGTATTACATGACATAAAACGAGAAGTATTTGATACTTAGAACAAGTGTCTGGTCACTTATTAGATTACCTGCAAGTTCTAACTAAGAAATGAACCTGGAGAATCAATAGTAGGACTGAACACCATATACTAATTAATTGAATTGATTTATAAGACGTAGGACTGCAAATCAAACCCAAGATATTTTATATCCGACTCAAACTCGATCGATAATAAAAGCTCAAGCTCAATTCATTATACATATTAAACAATACTTACTATTTGATAATTTTGACAGGCTTCACAATAGTTACTCGAACTGGATTTGTATAACAATCAAATCAGATCATGCTCAAGCACAATTTCAAACAGGATATTAATTTAAAACTAAAAAAGAACAATATATTAGCCTTTTTCATAGTCACATGCTCCTCTAGTTTACATCCTTAATAAGAAGTTGAAAAGAGAATTGAAATCCAACATATCACATGACAAAACAGAGATTAAATTTGAAAAAAAATGAAAATGAAAATTATTCAAAATTAATCGAGTTCCTTCTGCACCTTAATCCCCATGGAATTGGCCGTCCCAATAATCGACTTCGAAATCGACTCCAAAGACATGTACTGACAGTACGGATCCCCCTGCTTGATCTTAGCAATCTCATACACGTGCTTGACTGTGATGGTGGAGGCGGTCACGTGACCGGGGCGGCTGCTTCCGGCCTCTACACCGGCGGCCTTCTTTAGGTACCATGAAACGGAGGGAGATTTGATTGTGAATTCGAAAGTGTTGTCAGTGAACGCAGTTATAGTGACGGACATTGGGGTTTCGGGCTTGTACTTTTGGGTTCGGGCGTTGAAATCCTTGCAGAAAGCCATTAGATTCAGCCTGTACTGACCTAGGGCAGGACCTACTGGTGGAGCGGGCTTCGCTCCGCCGGCGGGAACTCTTAGGCGGATGGTCGCCGCCACGGGCCGCCGTGTGAGGATCTCCTTGAGCGTCGCCATGTTTTGCTTTTGGTCACTGCAAATTGTAAATGCAAATTATACACTGGGAGGGAATTAATTTAATGGGCTCAAGTTTGGGCCGAAAATATAATTGGGCCTATGTCATAAAAGTTTTTTCAGCTTTTTCTTTTGGGTGAGAGTGAGACTCAGGCTGTCAACCGGTTGGATTCGGGTCGAATCAGACCTGATTCGGTTTCATATATATTTTTAACTCTTATAAAATTCGGATCTGATACTCTTTAAGGGGCCGTTTGGTAGGGTGTATGGGATTAGGGTAGATTAGATTGGAGTCGGATTGAAGGCCATATTAAAAATACGTTTGGTAGATTTGATTGAGTCATATTATATTAAAACAATCTACCGTAATATGTTTTGTAGAGTTATGAGTTTAGATATATATTTATATATTTTCAAAGATTTGAGAAGAATTTATGATATTTAACGATATGTTAAAAATGAAATATGTAAATTTGAGGATATTAGTGACATATTACCTAATCCATATTCACCCGGATTAACTAATCCACCCATGCTTGGGTGGATTATAATCTAGTCTTAATACCGGGTCGTAAGGATTTAATCCATTTGACCCGGTATTAAAGCAATGCCACCAAACGTTGTATTAGGCCATATTAACTCATATAATATGACTTAATACCCCCTATTAGGTCATACCAAAGTGCCTCTCGACAAAAAGAGACTTTTTCCAAAAGCCACCGATCTCAATATCGTATTCGTCTGGAATAAAAAAAGAAATTGCGTTTTCATTATGGTCTTACAGAACAAAATAAATTAAATACGTTCGTATTGCCGGAAAAGCCAAAGGGTCAACAGGTCAGGTTTTACTACAATTACTTGAATTTAGTGTATTGGATTTTCCACAAATTCGATCGGACAAACACTTGAAGGGGGGGCAACTTTAATTGAATTTTAGTAATAAAGAATGAATCTTTTCAGATTATTCAAATAATCAAATGGGTATTTTTTTCTTAACCAAAAAAAAAAAAGGGAAAAGAAAAGGGATTTAAATAGAGTTTGTATATGGTGGTATTAAGGGTGAGTAGGTCTGTATGGCTGGTTTTGCACCCGCTTTGTTCTAGTTTTTTTTATTTACACTCTGACCTCTAAGATTTAATTATATTACAAAGAATCTCCTATAATTTCTAAAATTATAAGAATACCTCTTATGTTTTAACAAGATTTGCAAGGACATCTCCTATAACTTGTAAAAATATTTATAAAAAACACCCTATAATTGTTGAAGATAATTGAAGATGATGAAGGAGACGAGAGAAGCAATTTGGGAATTTAGGGATTATATTATTTTAACATTATGTGTTCAGTTTTATTTGTATTTATTTTTCTGTTTAGCACTTTTTATTAGTAAGTAGCACTTATTCAGTTATTCAATTACCGCCTCAATTCTTGTATAAATAAGTGCTAAGCTCAATTCTTTGTACACACGTTTTTACATACAATTTCAGTTTTAATAAACATAATTTTTCTTTCCATTTCTTTCTGTCATTGAGATTTTCTCTCTCACTTTACAAATCAATTCTTCAATTAATGAATAATTTCCAGATTACAATAATAATGGATGTCCTTATAATTTTTAAAATTATAGGAAATTTTTTGTAATATAACTAAATCTCATAAGGTGTGAGCAAGGCTGGCCCAAGTACTAGGCAACTTAGGCCGGCGTCTAGGCCCCCGGTTCGGAGGGCCCCAAAATTTATATATAGGTCTTTAGAAAAATTAAAACATTATATATTTTTAATTATATTAATATTAGGTACATAACATGTATCTTGGCTTGCTTGGTAAGACCTTCTCATGATGAGTGGGAGGTCTAGTGTTCAAATCCCAATATTGAGTTTTTTTCTTGATTGTTTAAGTTATTTAACATAATTTTTTTTGTAATAATGTTTGTTTTTTTTATTTCCCTTTCGTAGTAATTATTCTTTTAATCCCTTTTCTTATTTAATGATTTCTTGTCAATTTTTTTTCTTAATAAGTACTTCAAAAAAAATTCTTTCTTATTATTATTAAAAGAATATGGTTTTTTTCTTTGAAATATAATTTTTCTTCTTATTACTTTCTCACTTAGTACATTGCAAAAAAGAATTTCACCGGCCCCGTTAAAATTGGTCTAGCCCTATCCATAATATTATATGTATGTGCATCTTGTTTTTAGTTTTATATATGATGTATAACTTTTTCTATACATGATAATATGAGTTAAGGATGTACATATAATACTTGTAAATTTTGTTTTGGCTAAATAATATTTTTAATATTAATAATTATACAAAATAATTCTTGGTTGAATCTTTTAAAAGTTAAATAAGTTTATATTTTAATTATCTATCTAAAGAATAATATGTTAGATTTAATTATCTATCTAAAAATTAATATGTTAGAGAAAATAACATGTCAATATTTAACTAATACTTTTGCCTTTGAAAAAATAAAATGATTAAATTTTTTTATAAGAACGGGCCCCAAATTTAAAATTCGCCTAGCACCCCCGAATGTCACCCCTTTTAATTTTTTATTATGTTTATGGTTACGTTAAAGCCTTAAAGTTTTTTTTTTAATTGAATATTGTGCTATTAAATGAACCATATGAATATGATGTATGAGTTTGTAGATGTAATCCCTAGTTCAGGACAAAAACTGAATTGGGGCTAATAATTTATGATTGGATATATTGTTTTATGGTGTAACATTTTTCATTTTTTTCGTATTTGTTGTTTATGGAGACATGTTTGGAAAACTTGAAATGCTAATGGTTGAGACTGTGGACCTAATGTTTGTTTGGTAAGAATTAGGACTGTCAATTGAGCCGGGCCTATCCTAAGCCCGATGGCTCAACCCGATTAAAATTGGCTCGAACCCGAATATTTGTGAGCCGGGTCTAGTTTGAGCCATTATATTAAACCCGATCAATTTATGAGCTGAGCTTGAGCCTAACACGGCTCAGCCCGAATAAAGTCCGAACATATGATTGTTTTAAATATTACGATTGATTATTTGTATTGTAGTTATAGTTATTAATTATTATTTTGTTAAGTAAACTTACAAAAAGTTATAATGTAAACTCACATATATGTTGATATATCAATTTCGTACTGATGACCAAAATCCAAAATAAAAAAAATTAAATAAAAAAAAAGGGTTCAATAAATTGGAGTATTGAGACTCTAAAACTCTACTGCATGTTCATATAGATCAAACGTATCTCAAAAAATATGGGCAAATAACTCGATCTTTCAGTTAAAATATTATTTAATAATATATACTCGTGTCTTAATTAATAGTAGTCTATTCATATGTATTTCGGTAATCTAAATATTTTATACCTCAAGCTATTTGTGCCTATATTAACAAACCCGATATAAGCCCGATATAGACCCGAAATCCGAAAAATTACATGGGCCGAGTTTGAGCCAGAGAAAACAAAAAATTTATGAGCCGAGTTTGAGCCTATAAGGCCATCTCCAATAGTTTTTCGGGGCCATTCCCGGGCCAACCCCCACGCCAGCCCGGGCTCTGGGTGATCATCTCCAATGGTGGTCTCCAGCACTCAATTTCTTCCAAAAAAATTTCTTCCCCACTCTCACTATTTTTATAATAGTTTTAATATTGATAATAATAATAATAATAATAATAATAATAGAATAATAATCATTATTATTTTAATAATATAATTAATTTAAAAATATTATAATTATAATATTTAAACATTAAAATATAAATTATAATTATTAATTCAAAACACAAATTATAACATTAAATTAAAGGCACATATAAAAATAAGATAAATGTTACAACAAACACATATTGAATAAAAACAAAGAAGATTACAATATTTATTGATTCTATGCTTAGGGTATTAATCAAAATTATTTGTCGATGTTTAATTATATTTTCAAGTAATTCTAATTCCAATTTAGAAGGAAGTTTTACTCTTATTAAATCATTAATAATTACTATTGTAATCAAAATTAATAATAATTAAAAAAATACTACAAACTAAACAAATTCTACAAATTCTTTATTCTTATTTTTTTCATCTAAAATCAATAATGATAATTAAACAAATACTACAACTTTTATTATAATTTTTTAATAAATACTAAAAAAATTAATTACAAAAAAGCACTAAATTTCTATACATATAAATCAAGAAAGAAAGAAACCAAATGCATAGCAGCATTCGGAAGCCCATTTTATTCATCTACTTTTAAAAGTTAATAAAAAAAAAAAAAAGGAACCAATCATGTGGCGCCACCTGAATTAAAAAGGGGAGAGTGCATCTCACTCTCCCGTCTTCTTCCCCAAAATCCACTTGCGCCCCGTTCCAGCTGCTATTCCAGCCCGCGACCGCACCAGAGCCCGTGCCGCCCCGCGCTCAGCCCCGCATCACCATTGGAGACGGTTCCCCAGCCCAACCCGGTCCTCACGCGCGCCCCGAGCCGGCCATTGGAGATGGCCTAACTATGAAGCTCAACATTATTTGAGTTCGAGCTACATAAAGCTCGGCTCACAGGACCCGATTGACAATCCAAGTAAGAATTATATCAAAAATTTCAACTTTTTTTGAAAATATCGAAAAGTTTTTGAATTTGAATCAATCGAAATGAAAATAATGTACAATTCCAAAATATTTTTTTTTTCTTCAACTTTATTATTTTTCTTAGTTTAATAACCTTTTTTAACCACTTTTCCCAGTGATTTCCAAACGTTTCCCATAAATTATAATAAAATTTGTAGTATTTCAATAATCATTCGAAACGAACTTTTAATAAGCCAAAAATTTATTTAATACGTAAACTAGCTTTTAATATTTTCCATGAGTCCTATCCTCAACTTGCTAAATTATTATAACCCGGCTAAATGATTAAGAAAGATGATTAGTACGTAACTATAAAATCCCAGAAAATGAACTAATAAAAGGGTGAAATTTCCCCCTTAAAGTATGAGGGTTGTATCGGTTACCCTTTTAAAGTATTAATTGTAACACCAACCCCCTTTTTATAGTTTTGTAGTATTTATTTGAAAAATGCCCCTACCCTTTTATAAATACTAAATTTATCTATTAAATTATAAAAATAAAATTGTATCTTTATTAATTATGAATCCATTCATCCACCAAACAACGTTATGTTTTATTTTCTTCATTTCTTTTCGTTACCTTCCTTTTTTCGATCTCAAATTTTTTTCTTCATTTTCATCTCATTTTTTAATAACCGAAGGAAATAAAAGAAATGAAGAAATTGAAACATAATATTGTTTGGTGGATGGATGGATGAATTCATAATTAATAAATGTTTTATTTTTTTGATAAAGAAATGAAGAAATTAAAACATAATATTATTTGGTGTTAAACTTGAATTTTACATGAAAGAATTTAAAGGAGAATGACTCAATATTTTGAATAATAATTCGTTCCAAAAATAAATGAGATAATTATTACCATATAAAACTCAGAAAAATATAAAGAAAAACATTGAGATAGAATAAAAACATATTGAAACAATAAATAAAAAATTTGAAACAGAATTAAGGGAAAAAAATGAGATGAAAATAAAGAAAGATTTGAGACCATAAAACCGAAGGAAACAAAAATGAAGAAATTAAAAATTAATGTTGTTTGGTGGATGAATGTATTCTCAATTATTAAATATACAATTTTATTCTGATAAATTAATAGATAAATTTATTATTTATAAAAGGTAGGGGTATTTTTGGAATAGAAGCTACAAAAACAGAGGGAAGGTAAGTGTTACAATTGATACTTTAAGGGGTAACTGATACCACCTCCATACTTTAAGGGACAAATTGTATTTCACCCCTAATAAAAAGTGCCATTGCAATTCATCTTATTCTCAATTTTACCCTTTTAACTAGTGCATTTCCTAAGTTTAAAATGATTGTTATTATTTTTGGATTTTGGAGAAAATGATTTAATTATACCTTTTTTTTTTAGGCAATTTAATTATACTTTTTAAGCCCCTTGTAAATGTCACATGGATCACAATATCAACGGTCTCGATCATTCAGCACGAACGATCAAGATCAAAACCCTATTCCCATTCTTCTATATATTCTAACCAATTCCTCCTCAAAACCCTTACCCAAGCCATGCTTCTTCGTCAATTCCATGGCGGCAAAAGTTCAAAAAACAGAGAGTTCATATTCTTCTTCTTGTCATGTAAGTGATTTGCCCTCTTCTTTGATAATCGATGAAATTCTCGTAAAGCTCCCAATCAAAAGCGTAATCCGATGTAGATGTGTTTGCAAAAATTGGAATGACCTGATTTCGGCGAATTATTTTACTACTCTTTATTCCAAAAACCCTCCATTTACCGTTCTTGTGAAATTAAAAGATGGTACGATTGAAGACGGACTTGTTGATCAACCTTTTTGTTTTATTGAAATTGGATTAAATGATGATATCATGTGTACACCTTTTAATCTAAGGGTAATGAATCTTGAAAGAAATGAAGGGTTTTTGGAAATAGTAGGCTCGTGTAATGGTCTACTCTGTTTTGTACACCGCCAATTCCCTGAATTCGATGAAATCCCTGAAATGTTGACTTGTGATAATTTCAACTATGACGATTTATATGTTATTAGCCCTTTATTGGGAGAAGTTATGATGCTTCCACAAGTTAATCAGTATGAAGACATAAAATTTGTGTTATGTGGTTTCGGTTTTGGTATACCTAGTGATCTTTATAAGGTCGTAAGATTTGTTAGAACGATATTTGGTGGTATACATGGTGAGATTTTCACCATTGGAGTCGATCACGAATGGAGATTCTTTGACGATTCTTCTATTCCTTTTCACATATATTCATGTCCGATTTCTCTTGACGGATTTCTTTACTTTGTTGGTGATGTTGGCTTATTTGCTTTTGACATTGAGGAAGAGGGAGGACGGATAATCGTGCTTCCTTCTGAGTTTGAATATAAGCCGGAAAATATTTTCTTGGGGGTTTTTAATGGTAATCTTTGTCTGACCGACAGTAGTAGTGAGCATCAAGTAGATATATGGATAATGAAACTAAATGGAGCAGTGGAATCTTGGTATAGAGAAATTATTTTGCATAAATGGATACCGCTTGATTTAAGCTGTCATGATCTTACTCTTATTACGACATTAAGAAATGGTGATCTATTAATGTCTTATGACAAATTATTTGACAATACCATAGTTCTGATATCTTACGATCCAAACACAAATAAGTGTCGTATCATCGAGTTTGGTGATTCCTATTTGGACTTAGAGTTTGGTGATTCCTATTTGTATGGGTATGTTCCGAGCTTCTTTCCTCTCAACACTATTTTGTGAAGGAATACTAATATTTGAATATTTTTGTTTTTGTCTTCTTGCTCTAAAATGAAATGACTTTATATGTTCTTTAGTTGGATATTGGATTGTAGCATTTGCCACATTTTGTTCTATAGAAATGTTTATTATATGTGGTAAGTAGTAATTTTATGTTACAGCTTGTGAACCTAAGAATTAAGTAAATGCTGCTCTAACACAAGATATATTGTGTTTTTTTTTTCAAAATAACATTGGCTTTCATTAAACAGCCTTGCGTTCTAGATATCATAATATCACAAATACGTGGGAGTAGATTATTTACATCAAAGTACTTTCTATTTGGGACATAGTAGTCAAAAGCTCGAAAATCACGAGCTATAGCCCAATGCCATTGTGTCATTGCGCTATGTGCAGTCGCTAATCATTAAGTGGGTGCCACATGGTGCTATGACGCGCTATGTTTTCTTCCTTGTAATGGATGAAAATAGGTACTTTTTTCTTTTTAAGAAAACGTGTTTTAGGCTTCGGAAAGCTAGCCCATTCTTTTTAAAAATTTTAAATCATTTATCCCTAAATCTTTTACACAAGTCAAAAGTAAAAACAAGAAAGCGGCGCCTTTCATTGCGCCTCATTTTGAGGAAAGGCCACGCTGCGCTACGTGTTATAGCCCAGAGGCCTCTTCGCGTCGATGCGCTTTTACACCTCTCACGATTTGGGACTTCAGCTCCCTTGTGCGATGGTCTTTACCATCTCTAAATACATGATATGTTCTAACTATATAATTAGATATATAGTTAGAATTTAGAAAGAGCATGGTGTTTGTAATTACAAGAAGGCAAGAATGGAGACTGCAGATTTTTTTGAAATTCTTTGCATAGATATATATATACTATAGTTTTTTATATAATACAAAGGTCCCGCCAAAATTCGTGAATCATTTGCATATTTTATAAGTAATATATTTTATTGATTATTAATTGCTTAAAGTATAATTAATAATCTAATTATAATCACTTACAACAATTAAATGCTCTTTTTCAGCTCTGTAGTTGTCGAGAAAATAGGCTTATAAATAAGATGAAAGATGGATTGCGTGATTATATACAATGACACGGAACTCATTGATAAATTTGATATTAATATTCTATCATAAATAAATTTAATGATATTAAAGAACATCATGTGTAATTTTGAGATAAATATTTCTTTCATTTATTAACAATAATATTATATTATTTTTACGTGCAAATGGAATATTTTTAATATCATTGTCAATGAACATCACTCATTCTTAAGTTTGGCCTCCATAATATTTCAATCATGGATCCGTCCATACTGAAAGGGTTATCATTATTATTGTTGTGATCTTTTTCCCTTTAACGTTACATTTTCATACGACTTAGCTTGCGCATTCGAACTTCTTTAGACTAAGGTCTAAAATAGAAATAAGTAAACACATATAACGACTTAATCCAGATAATTTAACATATCAAGATGAAACATTGGACTTGATACTGATTTACTAAAATTCACAAATGTTGTAAGTGAAAATTTGCATATAAATGATTGCATGAATTATTAACTATTGTCTTGTTAAATTGATCGTAAAATACTAATGATGTTATATATATATATATTATTTATTATCATATTCATATCTTTGCATAATCAGATCGACCTAAATTGATTATAGTGAAAGAAGACGAACCATATAATTTCTTCAGGAGTACTAATTCTGTTCGATCACAAAACACATGTATTTTATCAAGTAACATATTATAAAAGTCAAAATTAGTACATTACATGACATAAAAGTATAAAACTAGAAGTGAACCTGGAGAATCAATAGTAGGACTGAACAGTCTGAACACCATATACTAATTAATTGAATTGATTTATAAGATGTACGACCGAAAATCAAACCCAATATATTTTATATTCCACTCAAACTCGATCGATAATAAAAGCTCAAGCTCAATTCATTATACATATTAAACAATACTTTCTACTTGATAACTTTTGACAGGCTTCGCAATAGTCTACTCGAAATCGATTCGTATAACAATCAAATCAAATCATGCTCAAGCAAAATTTCAAACTGGATATTAATATAAAACTAAAAAAGAACAATATATTAGCCTTTTTCATAGACATATGCTCCTCAAGTTTACATCCCTAATAAGAAGTTGGAAAGAGAATTGAAATCCAGCATATCACAAAACAGAGATTAAATTAAAAAAAAATAAAAATTATTCAAAATTAATCGAGTTCCTTCTGCACCTTAATCCCCATGGAATTTGCCGTGATATATCAAATATTCAATTTATGACGTGGTACATTAAAATGCGTATTACAAAGGAAATTATGATCAAATCTAATTTTATTCGACCAAATTTAGTCTTGTACTGATTCGACCAAAATTAAATTATTCATGTATATATTCGACCTACGTGTTCGACCTCTAGTGCACTAGCTCGAATTTGACCTAAATTATATATTGGCAAATTGTGTAAATTAACAAACCTGTCTTGGTCGCACTGGAAACCTACTAGTCTGTATGATTGATCCTATTTACAAAATAAAATAAATTCTCTTTCTCTTATTTGGTCTCTCATTTGTTAGTTAATTGAATTAACGTTCGAATTATCTTCAACGAGTGGTTGGAAAATTAGATCGAATCATGGATAGTTCGACCCAAATAAAATAATCCGACCCATAAGATCCGATCCGAATAATCCATTAAGAAAATCTATAAATAGAGGGCATTTATTGCATTTAAAAGGGGGCTCTGAACCAAAAAATAAACAACAAAGCATTGTTCAGCATTATCACCTATTAGCTTTATCTGACTAAGTCCTTTGAATACAGGGTTAGGTTCCTCAAATTAGAATCCAATTCAATCAGAACATCTTGGATTCAATATTGTGAAGTAAAGCTTAAGGAATATCTGGGACATTGATCTTATATAACTAAAATTTACTTCATCAATTGGCGCCGTCTGTGGGAACCACTAACCAGTGTTCGAGTAGGAATGACAACCAGGTCAAAAGCAGCAATAGCAGCAATGGCAGAAACCGCGGCACGTGAACGTGAACAGAAAGGAGACAATATAGGAGGTGATCAAGTTAGCGTACAAGAGGAAGAGGAAGTAAATGTTGGACCTTCACGACCAGTTGAAGAGGTTTTCAAATTTACTCGGGAACAGTTACAGGAACTTATCACTATTGCGCACAAAGAATGGTTGAGCAGATCAAAACTTCAAGAAGCCGAAGGACAAAAAAACAAATCCCCAGAGCATCGTGGAGGAAAAGCAAGGGAAAGCCAAGTAGTCTCTGAAGAAGTAAATAGTAGACCAAAGGAGCTTACCAATCGACCCGTAGAAAGAAACAAATGCGGGCCTATGGAGTATTCAGTTGAAGTAAATAAACTCACATCTCAAGTGAAAAGTCTGACGAGGAGGTTGGAGGATAAAGAAAGAAGATTAGAAGCTCCCATGCATCGAACAAGCAAGAGATCGCCATTTTGTTACGAAATATACTTTGAGAGATTACATTCAACGCAAAGAATGCCCACGGGGCTGCCCAGATATGATGGAAATGGCGACCCCGAGGAACACATTGTACAATTTACACATATTGTACAGTTACATGACCTTTCAGACAACTTGGCAGCAAAGTTATTTACTACGACTTTATCAGATGTGGCTCAAAGATGGTTTGGTCGGTTAGAAGCAGGATCAATCGAATCAATTGTTCAGCTTTTTGACAAGTTTATTCATCAATTTGCAAGCGGAAAAACGATTAAACCACCAGCAAATCACTTATATTCGATTGTTCAGCTAGCAGGAGAAACTTTCAGAAACTTCATGCAAAGATTTAACGCAGAATTATTAAAAGTGGAGATACCAAGGATCAATTTTCTCATAATTGTCCTTTTTCAGAATGCAAAAAATAGGGATTTCGCCAACACGATCGTTAGGTAGAATCCTGAGACTTACGAAAAGTTAATGGACACTGCAAGTCAATACATGACGCAAGAAGAAATGAACATCATGCGAGGAAATTTCTTTGGCATTAACAAGGGACCCGACCATCAAGCGCAGCAAGATAATGCCGAGAGACCATTTGATCGAAGTCCCAGAACAAATGACAGAAAATTCGATCAAAGAAATCTTCGAAGAGCTAGATCACCGGTTAAGAGATCGAACATGTTGAATGGACCAAATCAATTCACTCCATTACGGAACAGCCAGACTCAAATTCTGATGGCTATACAAGATCGAAATATACTAAGGAGACCACATCCACATAGAGAGCAGTCATATTCAAATAAATAATGTCGATTTCACAAACAAAGAGGACATGACACCAATGATTGCAGTCAGTTAAGGGATGCGATCGAAAGGTTAATATCTGAAGGACTTTTAACCGATTACGTAAGGAGAGAAGGGGTTGAATCTCCTGCTATGAAAAATCCGAACTTCAAAGATGATCGACAAAGATCAAGATCCCCCAGCAGAAAAAATCAAACTTTGAAGGGCTCAGAAGGACAAAACAATCAAGGTCAACCTGCGCGAGTAGTAATAAATATGATATCAGGCGGACCAGCAGGAGGAGATAGTAAAAATTCGAGAAAGAAAGTATCAAGATCATTAAAAGCTAGACGAGCAGAGAACACGGTTTATTCGATCAATTCAGTGAACAGTAAGATAACTTTTGATGATTCCGACCTACACAGTGATTACACTTTACATGACGATCATGATGTACCAGACTTGCCCATGGTCATAACGTCAGAAATTGGCAATTGCACTGTTAAAAGAATCCTAGTTGATTCGGGTAGTTCAGCCAATATATTATTCCTGGACGCACTCACACAAATGGAGCTAGAAGTAAGTTCTCTACAAACGGTCAACACGCCTTTGTCAGGGTTCGGAGGAGCAGAGATTATGCCATTAGGCACCTTGACCTTGTCAACCACTTTGGGAGATGAACATAACAGCAAAACAAGAATGGTCAAATATCTAGTAGTAGATTCACCGTGCGCGTATAATGTAATTATAGGAAGACCAGCTATGAACGCTTTTCAAGCTGTTCTCTCTACTTACCATCAAAAAATGAAGTTCCCAACTAGATTTGGCATTGGAGAAGTAATAGGAGACTCAAAAGAGGCTTGGAATTGTTACACTGTTTTCGTCGATAAAAAGAAATCAGTACTTCATCGAGTAATATCTATCGAAGAAGCAGAGGACCTTCAGCTTGCAAAAAAGGGAAAAAAGGGAACATAAGATGTGATTTCATCTCCAGTCTAAGAAGCTAATTCGAGAAAACGAAAGTTTGAGACTCCTAGGGTCGAACCTGGTGAAGGTTTCAAGGAAATCGAGCTTGTCCCTGGAGAGACAAGCAAAACAACTAGAATAGGAAGTCAATTGAGCGAAGGATTGAAAGTTCTACTAATAGAGTTTCTTCGAAAAAATGTCGACGTGTTTGCTTGGTCGACCAGTGACTTAAGGACATTGATCCCAGTGTGATTGTTCATAGACTAAACATAGATCCGTCTGCTCGACCAGCCAGACAGAAAAATGAAATTTTGGTCCAGAGAGAAACAAAATAATAGAAGAAGAGGTAGACAAACTATTAAAAGCTGGATATGTCGTTGAAATACAATTTACCGATTGGTTGTGCAATGTGGTTTTAGTCCCAAAGAAGGAAGGAAAGTGGAGAATGTGCAACGATTTCACCGACCTAAACAAACTTTGCCCAAAAGATCCATATCCTCTACCCAGAATTGATACTTTAGTTGATTCAACAGCAGAATGTGCGATATTAAGTATGATGGACGCATTGCAAGGGTTCTATCAAATATTTATGGCACTGGAAGATCAAGAAAAGACAGCTTTTGTTACGGAAAAGGGAGTCTATTGCTTTATAGTAATGCCATTTGGTCTAAAAAATGCAGGAGCCACATACCAAAGATTAGTTAACAAAATGTTTGAACCACTGATCGGAAAATCAATGGAGGTTTATGTGGATGATATGTTGGTAAAAAGCTTGAAAGAATCTGATCATTTAGTCCATATCGAGAAAGCATTCAACATAATGAGGAAGTATGGGATGAAATTAAACCCATCAAAATGTACATTTGGCGTTCGAGCCGGAAGATTCATGGGTTATCTAGTCAACGAAAGAGGAATTGAAGCCAATCCCGAGAAAATTCAAGCTGTTCTAGAAATGAAGCCACCAAGGACTATAAAAGAAGTGCAAATCTTGGTAGGGAGAATCACAGCTTTAAATCGATTCATTTCAAGATCAGCCGACAAGAGTCTACCATTTTTTTAAATACTCAAGAATGCTAAAAAATTTAGTTGGATCGATGAATGTGACCTTGTGTTCGATCAATTAAAATCTTACTTAACTTCTTCACCCCTGCTTGCAAAACCTATTGTAAACGAAGTTCTATATCTGTACATAGCAGCATCTGACCAAGCGATAAGCTCAGTGTTGGTAAGATCAGAAGGGAAGGATCACAAACCAATCTATTATGTGAGTAGAGTGCTACAAGGAGCTGAAAGAAACTACTTGGAAATTGAGAAATTCGCACTTGCCCTGATGGCAACGGCACGAAAACTCAGACCATATTTCCAATCTCACAAAGTGATTGTATTAACAAGCCAACCATTAAGACAAGTTTTTTCTAAACCAAACGCTTCGGGAAGATTGGTCAAATGGGCCGTAGAGTTAAGCGAGTACGATATTGAATTTCAACCAAAAACTGCAATAAAAGCTCAAGTGCTAGCAGATTTTCTTCTAGAAACTACGACAACTGACCAATTGCCTCCAACTGCAATTTGGATGCTCCACATCGATGGATCATCAACATCCACTGGAGGAGGAGCAGGAATTTACTTCCAAGGACCAGAGGACGTTGAATTAGAATTCGCTCTAAAACTTGATTTCCCAATAACCAATA
Organism: Penstemon barbatus; assembly: GCA_003313485.2. Classification (NCBI taxonomy): domain Eukaryota; kingdom Viridiplantae; phylum Streptophyta; class Magnoliopsida; order Lamiales; family Plantaginaceae; genus Penstemon; species Penstemon barbatus. The sequence continues at coordinate 62,709,108 of CM064879.1, read as the reverse complement.
ATGAAGCTGAGTATGAAGCACTGATATCTGGATTAAAGATGGCTTTCGAAACAGGAATTCAGAAATTGATTGTTTATTCTGATTCACAACTAGTCGAAAGACAGTTCAAAGGCCTGTTTGAAGCAAAGGAAAAATCGATGATACAATACTTAACTTTAGCTCATGAGTGGGCATCAAAGTTTGAAAGTTTTCAGATTGAATATATTCCTAGAGCAGAAAACACTCGAGCAGATGCTTTATCAAAATTCGGAAATTCAATCGAAACAATCAAACAGAGAAAAGTCACTTTGATAATATCTACCAAATCTTCAATTGAAGAATCTGTCGAAAAACATTCGAGGAAAGTCTTGAATATCGAAGAAACAGAGGAAAGCTGGAAGACTGAAATTGTGAAGTATTTGACAGACGGTACATTACCACAAAACATAAACGCAGCAAGACGATTGAAGTATCAGGCTCCTCGTTATGTGCTTATGAACGGCGACTTATACAGAAGAACAACTGCTGATCCTTTGGTAAAATGTTTGGCCCCTACGCAAGCAAAATTAGTATTAAAAGAAATCCACGAAGGATCTTGCGGTAATCATTCAGGTGGCCGCTCTTTGGCTCTAAAAGTTTCAAGGCAAGGTTATTACTGGCCTAGATTGGTAGAAGAGGCAAACGAATACGCTCAAAAGTGTGCAAAATGTCAAATTCATGCAAACATTCCTCATCAACCAGCTCAAAAAATGGAACCAATATCGGTTGCATGGCTCTTCGACCAATGTAGACCTCGTAGGACCACTTCCAGTACCTAAAGGACAAATCAAGTATTTACTCGTAGGGATTGAATACTTCAGTAAATGGATCGAAGTTGAAGCCCTTGCTACTATCTCTCAGACACAAATCATCAATTTTTACTGGAAGAACATTGTAACTCGATTTGGTTTGCCAAGAGTTATTATATCTGATAATGGAGCTCAATTTGTTGGGGCTAGGGTAAAAGCATGGTGTGATAAACATGGAATACATCAACGGTTTACATCGGTAGGATGTCCCCAAACCAACGGACAAACAGAAATGACAAACAGAGAAATCATCTCGCTTCTAAAGAAAAGACTCGAAAAAGCTAGTGGAGCATGGTTGGATGAATTACCGTGGGTATTATGGGCAAATCGAACGAAGGAAAAAATGGCCACTGGAGAAACCCCGTTCAGTCTAGTATATGGTTCTGATGCCGTAGTCCCGGCTGAAATACAAGTTCCAACAACAAGAATCGAATTATATGAAGAAACAACCAATGAAGAACGAAGAGGCTATGAGATCGACCAAGCCGAAGCAAGAAGAGAAAAAGCTTTAGCAAAAATTCAAGCTTATAAAACTACGATGGCCAAAGCTTACAACAAGGATGTACGTCTGAAAACATTTCAAGTAGGAGATCTGGTGTTAAAGAAAATTGAGGCATCTAAGGACACTGGAAAACTAGACCCGAAATGGGAAGGACCCTACAAAGTCGTCGACGTGGGAAGAGAGGGAGCATATAAGTTAGAATATCTGAACGGAAAATCTGTACCAAGAACTTGGAATGGAAGAAACTTAAGAAAATTCTATACCTAGAGATTTTCTTATCAGGATGATCCTGTGTGGTCATTTTTTGTAAATGTGAGTTCTTAAAACATCACATCTTATTGTGTTTTAATTAGTTTGTATTGAAACGACTGCATATCAATGGAACTGAATTATCTTTTTTGCTAAATTATTTGTGTTGTTACTTGTTTATCGAAATCCTTACACTGCAAAGTGATAAGTCGATCGATTGATTGCTTCAAAGAATCAACCTCTTCGATAGCTTCAAAGCATCGAAATCTTTACACGACAAAGTGTTAAGTTGATCGATTGATTGCTTCAAAGCATCAACCTCTTCGATAGCTTCAAAGCATCAAAATCCTTACACTGCAAAGTGTTAAGTTGACCGATTGATAGCTTCAAAGCATCAACCTCTTCGATAGCTTCAAAGCATCGAAATCCTTACAAATACAAAGTGATTGATCGCTTGAAAGCATCAAATTCCTCGACCAAAGTATTGCTTACTTTAAAATATGACCAAATTATTGCTCACTTTAAAATTCGACCAAAGTATTGCTTACTTAATATTCGATCAAAGCATCAACCTTACAAATATTCTTACATTTATTGCTACTGCACTATTCATTCTAGTTCCTACCACTTTTCTACTTATCATTTACGTAAAAATAGTCATTCATTCTAGTTCCTACCACTTTTCTACTTATCATTTACGTAAAAATAGTCAGTCAATCAAAATGATTAATTCAATTGAATGAAACTCTATTTCTGATTTGTTTTTATCAAAAATCGACGAAGTCAATTGAAAAGAATTCGAAATTGATAAATTCAACGAAAGTTTTGCCTACTTTAAATTCAACGAAAAGGTTGCTAAAATTAACTTAAAAAAAAGAAAAAAGAAAAAAAAAAGAAAAAAGTTGTTTTCTTTAAATTCAACCAAAAAGTTGTTTTCTTTAAATTCCACCAAGTGTTGCTTAATTTAGAGTGTAGCTTTCTTTAAATTCAACCAAAAAGTTGTTTTCTTTAAATTCAACCAAATGTTGCTTAATTTAGAGTGTAGTTTTCTTTAAATTCAACCAAAAAGTTGTTTTCTTTAAATTCAACCAAAGTGTTGCTTAATTTAACTTCAACGAAATTGTTGATTCAACCAAAATGTTATTTTCTTTAGATTTGACCGAAGTATTCTTTCTTTAAAAGATTTGACCAGGTTATTATCTTATCTTCGACCTAAGCTTTGCTTTCTTCTATAAAAAGATCTTCAATTAAAATTATTTCGACTAAATATTTCGATCAAAACTTCATTCAGAAAAGTCAATACCATTTCTTCAATATAAGATTAATATGAATAGGGAACTAGTGCAAATACCATGCTTTCTTGAAATTAACAATCGAACAAAGATGTCTAAAAAAGCGATACGATAAAACAATGAAAACAACTACTGTCAAAATATGAAAATAACAGTCACGCGCTAGTTCAAAAGTTTAAGCATCAAATATAGATGCAGGAAGCTGACCAATGAGACTACTTCAAAATATCGAGCCACTCCCTCAAAAAAGCGCGACATCAATCTTGGTTCTGAGGATCATCACCCACAATATTAGTAACATCAATATGATCAAAACCCTCAGTCCTTTGATCTTCCTCAACATTTTGATTGATTAGAGTATCAATTTGCTCTCGTGTTAAAACCTGATGTTGTTCGATGTGTGGCTGTTCGGGCACAATAACCGGATCTTCGACCACGACCTCAGAGGCACCAGAATCCATTGCTTCGAGATAGATGGGATAATACTCATTTGCTTCAAGGTTAGGACCCTCATCAGTATTCGGGGTTATTGGAAAAGGCTCGCAATCATCGTTCTTCAGTGGATCCAAAGCATTCTCGTCGAAGCGCTCGTTTAGGAAGCCCAATTTCCTACACTGTTTCCATCCTTTATCAAACACAGCGAATAGTTCGTCCGCAGCCTTCATGTCAGACAATACATCGTATACAGGGGATCGATAGAACTCTCGAGCAATAGCAAGTTTTTGCTCACGACTTGGCTGATTCGAAAGAGATATACCTTCAGCTCGACCTTCAGCTCTACCTTTCTCATAACTCTCGAGCCTCAGACGCTCGAAATAAGCATTCATCTCCGCAATTTTCTTCTGTAAATCTTCGACCAAACCCTCTTGAGAGTTTAATTTCCCAATAACATCGACCAGCTGCTCATCTTTCTTTCGAAACTCATCTTCAGCCTCTTTCTTCTTCTTTTCAGCGTCTTTAGCAGCAGCAGCAAAGGAATTTGCCAAGTCATGTTGTTCTTTAAGTTTCTTCTTCGACTTGTCAATATCCTTGAAGGCTCGCTCAGCGAGCACGTAGCCTTGGTACAAAATATTGTTAACCTATATAAAGTAATTAATAAAAATAAAATTCGAGAATATAGCTTTAAGTATAAATACTTTATGTCAAAACAACAAATAGGACTTACAAAAATAAGTTCACAGGATGCTTTCTTTAAGTTCTCTTCCAACTTCTTCTTTCCAAGCTTGGACTAATCACTTTTAAAAATAGTAGCCTGATAAACTTTCCAAGCTTTTGCTTCATCCCCAGGGTTAAGAACAGAAGAATCAAACGGAAAGCCTCCATCTCGAGGATATTCAGAGTTCATAACTTTTTCAATGTCCTCATCAGACGATACATCAACATGCTCTTTACCTGAACGACGAATGATGATGTCGGATTCCTCTCGCGGCCTTTTGTTTGAACGATCAGACTCAGGATTCGAGGAACCAATTTCTCTCGAACGATGACCCCTCTGCAATCGAACAGGGCTCGTAGTTCGATCATGGGTTGGCAGAGCTGTTATGCTTCGACTAGGTTGATTGTTTGTCGTTACTAATGCCCGAGGTGGATTATTCGACCCATCACTTTGGTTTTGAGAAGGCTGGAGACGCGGAGTTGGAATCGAACCCGAAGGTCTTGCACTTCTTCGAGAGTTTCCCATTATCTTCAAAGCTCTAGCGGACATTATAGCTTGTTCTGCAAAATTTTACATCAAAGATTAGTGTATATCGAATAAAAATAATAAAAAGTTTGGACTTGATAAAAACCGTTCAAAATTCGATAGACATCCTACCTAAGGTAGGATCACTTCTTCGAGTCCTTGATTTCGATATTCCACCTACTCGAAGGACCTGTTCTTGAAGAACTCTTTTAGTGTTATAATTATATTCGCTCAGGTCATTTATAAAATGAGGACCCCAACTTGGATTAGGTATTCGACCTAATCTTATAGGTCCGGTGCGCCATCCACTCCGGATATTCCATACATAGCCTTCAGGGGGACGAACATATACGAACCGATGTTTCCACTCTTTTCCATACCCAGACGGAGTTTGTGCCAAGAAGGATTTCTTGGTCCTCGCTTTGACGTAATAAAATCCGACGTTTGATTTAGAAGATTCATTTACAACGAAGAAATTATGAAAATTGGCGAAAGAAGGTATTTGACCTAGGGCTTTGATTATCAGACAGAAAGCAACGATAAAAGCCATCCCATTCGGAACTACTTGAATAGGAGAAAATGAAAGTCGATTTAAAATTTCAGCCACTTCATCGGCAATAGGAAATCGAAGACCTAATTCAAGGTGATGAACGTTAATAGCTCTACAATTATTAGGAGGGGCATGCATTCGATCATTTTCGGAGGGTTTTATAATTGACCACCCGGTAGGAAACCAATAAGATTCTACTATCGATTCTGCTGAGTCCCTATCCCTATAAAAGCCTGGACATATCTGATCGTATCGATCGAGCGTTATGTGTATATCAGATGGACCCTCACCTTCGACCTCAACTCCCTCACCCTCATCTTCGACCTCAACTCCCTCACTCTCACCTTCGACCTCTTTTCCCTCTTCTCCCCCTAAATCGACATTTTCATCCAACAAAGATTGAACCCTAATGTTATCAATATCATGATCATCAGTAATGTCAATTAAATCAGATGAAGATGAAGAAACCATGGCAGAATCATTCGAATCGAATTCCGAACTACTAGAAGTATTACCGGAATTTAAGGACATGATGTATATCGGATTATATGGAGAAAAAGGAAGAAGAATTACCTGGAACGAGGAGGAGATTCGGAGAAGATTCGACTAACACCCCTGTTCTTCAATCGAAATTCTTCGAAACCCTTGATTGGAAATTCTCCTTGTCCTTGATTCGACTAACACGCATGTTCTTCAATCGAAATTAGTCGAAACCCGTGATTGGAAATTCTCCTTCTCCTTCGATTTATCTTCGAGCAGGTAGGATAAATGTAATTTTCAGATCTGGAAAAAAGTAAAAATCGGCCCCTTTATATAGAAGGTGAAAAGGAAAATTACACATTAGGTCCTTCATTTAAAGAGGCGGTTCATTTACCACGCCCCTTACTTTTCGAAAACCCACGAATTCTACCCTCATTCTCTCAGAAATTAGAAATTAGACCCAAATTACATGTTAAAAATTGCATCTCACATCGAATTTAATGTGTGCATAAATAAACTTATAAACTTCAAATACTTCGATATTTACAAATCGAAGCACTTGAACTTGGGGGACTTTTGATATATCAAATATTCAATTTATGACGTGGTACATTAAAATGCATATTACAAAGGAAATTATGATCAAATCTAATTTTATTCGACCAAATTTAGTCTTGTACTGATTCGACCAAAATTAAATTATTCATGTATATATTCGACCTACGTGTTCGACCTCTAGTGCACTAGCTCGAATTCGACCTAAATTATATATTGGCAAATTGTGTAAATTAACAAACTTGTCTTGGTCGAACTGGAAACCTACTAGTCTGTATGATTGATCCTATTGACAAAATAAAATCAATTCTCTTTCTCTTATTTGGTCTCTCATTTGTTAGTTAATTGAATTAACGTTCGAATTATCTTCAACGAGTGGTTGGAAAATTAGATCGAATCATGGATAGTTCGACCCAAATAAAATAATCCGACCCATAAGATCCGATCCGAATAATCCATTAAGAAAATCTATAAATAGAGGGCATTTATTGCATTTAAAAGGGGCTCTGAACCAAAAAATAAACAACAAAGCACTGTTCAGCATTATCACCTATTAGCTTTATCTGACTAAGTCCTTTGAATACAGGGTTAGGTTCCTCAAATTAGAATCCAATTCAATCAGAGCATCTTGGATTCAATACTGTGAAGTAAAGCTTAAGGAATATCTGGGACGTTGATCTTATATAACTAAAATTTACTTCATCATGCCGTCCCAATAATCGACTTCGAAACATGTACTGACAGTACGGATCCCCCTGCTTGATCTTAGAAATCTCATACACGTGCTTGACTGTAATGGTGGAGGCGATCACGTGACCGGGGCGGCTGCTTCCGGCCTCCACACCGGCGGCCTTCTTAAGGTACCATGAAACGGAGGGAGATTTGATTGTGAATTCAAAAGTGTTGTCAGTGAACGCAGTTATAGTGACGGACATTGGGGTTTCGGGCTTGTACTTTTGGGTTCGAGCATTGAAATCCTTGCAGAAAGCCATTAGATTCAGCCTGTACTGACCTAGGGCAGGACCTACTGGTGGTGCGGGCTTCGCTCCGCCGGCGGGAATTCTTAGGCGGATGGTCGCCGCCACGGGCCGCCGTGTGAGGATTTCCTTAAGCGTCGCCAGGTTTTGCTTTTGGTCACTGCAAATTGTAAATGCAAATTTTATACACGCAAATAAACGCAAGTGCACGTATCGAACAAGTAATAAAGAGTAACTATAAGAGTATCGTCTCCACAGGGACTTGACTAATATCTACCAATTCCAGTTCATAATTTACTTCTAGTATGGTTCCTAATTCAAATATAATTTTGGGGATTTACTTAATTATCTAAATTAATTAATTAAGTAAAGTACTTGGATTGAGTTCGAATAATGAGAAGAGAAACCTAGGGTTATAATCCACTATGTTATCTATCGATTGCTCAATTGAGATTTTCGTAGTTATTGTGGTGACAAGAGTGCTACCCGAGGATTCAAGTATATTCCTACGTATCTTCCGAATTACATAAGAACCTAATGTATTATACAAATCGATCCTATTCCTAGGTGATTCATAAATAACACAAAGCATTAAACATGAACCTCATGTAACGGGTATAAACGCCTTAAGTATATTCCTATACTAAGAGTCGTTTACTATTCAATTTTCTATCTAATCCTAATCTCCCTTTTCCAAGTTCGAAAAGAATATTAAATCTAACAACTAGGTGACCAGTCAAGTTGCAAGCATGGAGAATGAAATTGAATCAAACACAAGAATTGCCCCTAACTACGAATAATCCAATAAAATAATCAAAGTAACATAGTTTCATAAAAACCCTAGATCATAAAGAATTAATTCATGATAAATATAAGAAGAAAATAATAAAGGAAAACAAATCTGAGTTCATGTGGTTTTATAGACAAAACGATGAATCTGAGATAAAGATCTTCAATATTGTGTTCTTCTTGCTTGGGTGATCTTCAAGACTTCTCTCTTTTCTTCTTCAATCTTTCTCCAAGTAGATCTTTGATGTTGTAGGTGTATTATATGAAAGAAATATGTTTAGAGCTGATCAAAGATGTGTAATTTCGTGACCTAGAAGTCCTTATATAGATCTACCAAGTTGAGTCCAAGTAGGAGACTTTGGGCCCAAGAATTCTCTTAAAAGCCCGCTGAAAATCGCGTCAGGTTTGCGCGACAGTTTTGCAAGTGTCATAACTCTCAGCTCCGAACTCCAAATCAAGATCCGTAAAATCTGTGGTGTAGCTAACTCATTCCTCTACATCATAGTCGAAATTCAACTTCATTTGAGCTTCCTTGAAAGAGTTATGGTCCTCGGAGTGCACAATAACATTTCTGACAGCTTCTTTGTTCTTGCACTACTTGACTTCATTTGATCTATAATTCGTTGTTCTTCACTTCCAATCATGTCTTTAAATCCAAAATAGCTCGGGCCTACAAATATGAACACAATATATAAGAAAATATCCCAATTCATGCACAAAACAGTCAAACCAATGACTCGAACGAACAAAATACAAAACTAACTAAAATTGCCTAAGATTCTACCAAAACTCTAATAAAAGTAATCGAATGAGTAAAGGAAATAGACTTGATAACACTGTTTTCATAGAGTTATCACACCCCCAAACTTAAACTATTACTCGTCCTCGAGTAATAACAAAAACTTAAACAACGACACGAACATTTACAATCATGCATCCCAAGTCAAACTACTAACCTACAATTTCAAAACGTTATGCATTCTATCATGTAGTTCCTGCGTGTGTGTGTGTACACATAAAACGAGAATGTCGGAATCACCTAGATCCATATAGCTTCGAAATCATTGAGCCTAATTGCATGAATTCCTAAATTGCTAAACATATTCTCTATTTCCTCGGGTTATCATACTAATTACTAAGTTCTAGCAAAGCTTTCAGTCGAAGTTATGGAATCCTTTAAGTTTGAACTTTCACTTAGCACTTTCTTCATTAATGATCATAACTTAAGTATATTTAGCACCACTCACACTCATAACTCGTTCTAAAGAAGCAGTCAAAATAGAGGAGTGCAGAATAGTAGAATAGTTAAGTCGATGCACCCATATATCGTTAATCTTATCGCAGTCAAGTTAGAGGAGTGAAAGTATAAGTCTCAAGCGATGAGGTTTTTCAGGTCTCATTCAATTGAGGTTATTTTCTTTGAATTTAACTTATAGTTTTTCAATTATTTGCTTCATTTGGTTCTTGTTAAAGTTATCCTTCCCCCCAAACTTAGGCAAAACTATCACTTATATCCTTAGCATTTTAACCCTCGAATCTAGAGAGCATGTAGGCAAGAAAGGATTTCTTAAGCTCTATTCTAACTATAATTCTCTAACGTCATCCTAAATTCTCGATTATGTATTCGTGCTTAAATGTGCAGAAAAAACATTCAAAAACACATAAAATTTCAAAAAATTTAGTCAAAATCGACCTAGCATGCACAAAGTAAATGCGACCTCACCCCCAAACTTAAAACGAACAGTGTCCTCACTGTGACATAAACACACGAGTTGAAACTTGCCAGATTAACCAAACAGGATAGACGAGAATATGCACATGCAGTCAGTAATAAAACCACCAACAAAATATAACCGAGATCAGTAAAAGGAATACGTCCCTACGAGGCTGTGTCTGGCGATCTCCTGCATGTCTGTCCCTCCTACGCATCATCCACGGGACCGCTCAACTTCGTGGTGCCATTTGGTTCACTCCACCAAAACAAGCAATTCCCAAGTAGCACATCGAAACCGAAAATGTAATCAATCTCAACCACTCCTACCAACTAGTCACACAATCAAGGAATAATATCGTAACCACAAGAACCGTTCAAGACACCGTTCCTCCATACTTCTCAATTAATCACAAGCAAAAATCCAAAAATAGCGTAACAACCCCTCTAACTATTATTCGAAATCAAAGTTAGGAATCGAACCAAGAAAGGCAAAATTCAATGTTGGTACTGATGCCTGGCACTTAAGAGAGGGCCAACGGTGGTGGAGGAGCTGCGGTGGTGCTGGGGTTTCGGTGGGGCGGCGTGGTTGATGCAAGGGGCGGCAGTTTCAATGGGGCAGTCGCGGTTGGGGTTAGGGGTTTCGGCCGCGTCGGATGTGGTGGATCTGGGTCGCGACTGATGTTCGTGGCTGGGTGCGTGGTGTTCGTGGCTGGGTGCGTGGGGTTCGTGCGGCGGCAGATCTGAGGGAGAGAGACAGGTCGCGGCGGTGTGGGGAGATCTGCGCGGCTGGGTTAGGCGCGGCGGGCTGGGTGCGGTTTCGGCGGTGGGGCAGATCTGAGAGAGAGAGGCAAATCTGGGTGCGGCTGGTTCGCGCGGCGATGTGTGGTGGTCGGCGGCGGGGTTGGGCGGATGTGTGGTGGGCAGCAGCTCGGTGGTAGGTGTTTTGGGGAAGAAGGGTGTGTTTGTTTGTGAAAATGGATGTAGGGAAGAGAAGGCAGCCCCCTTTTTTTCTGATTTTTTTTTTTTTTTTTTTAGGCCATGGCTCGATCCAATTTGAGCCATGGCCTTCCGGTTCTGGAAATTTATGGCTTTTGGTCACTTGAAGTTGAGCCATGGCATGACTAAAGTTGTGCCATGGCTTAAGGCTGCTGGAATTTATTCACTCTTTTTGATCAAAATTGAGCCACGGCTGAGCTCCAATTGTGCCATGGCTTGATTATTCTTCTTCTCCAAAATGCCCCAGTCCATGTAATATTCATCTCCTCGTTACCTTGCACCGCGATACGCCTGCAAAACCCGACGAAATACCACAGATCACACTAAAACTAAAACAAAACGAAACAAAAAACGCAAAAACAAAAACAAATAAAATCTTGGGTTGCCTCCCAAGAAGCGCTTAGGTTTAAGTCCTTAGCTCGACTTTGATACTTCCCTTTTAAGGTGGCCAATAATCAAATAGGGTTCCATATGGATCAAGCATAAGTCCGGGCCTTTTTGCTTTCTTTGTTGTCCCGAAATTTGGTATTTCCCTTCTAATCTCAATTGGGACAAATTTGAACCTCGTATCGAATCGACAAGCTCTATCCCCAGGTTCAAATCTCTTGTAATCTTTACCAACTCTTATCCAAGTCACGCTTTGAGGATGGGTATGCATATTGTAGTTCGTTTTATCATCAACCCTTCCTTTTTGCGTATGTCTCACTAATATCTCATCCACACCAAAATAAGATCCATCACCTTTTGACTCATAAATTGGAGATGTGATAAACTCAATTCTATCATCCTCTATCTCCATTACCTCGATCTCATCTATTAACGTCATTGACTTGTTGATTTCGATGTATTCCCTGATTTGATTGTCCTTCGGAATCGTTAAGATATTTTCTTCTGCATCCGGGATCCCCTTGTCATGACGAACATTGAAACTTGTCCATTTATTGCGATGTGGCTGCTCTATTTCATTCTCAAAAATAAGAGAATTTGTCTCGCTCGGCTTAGTATCTGATAATATCGAACTATCCTCTTCATTCGAGAGTGAGTTGTGAGGTAGATTACCCATTCTTAAATTTAATGCCTTAATTTCAGATCCGATCTTTTTCATCTCCTCCATACAATCGGTGAATGCCACCATAAATGCAATACTCGGTTCTGTTGATGGTGGCTGAGAATACTCTTGATATCTTGGAGGTATGAACGAGTTGGTCATATTGAATGCCTCAATTTTAGATTCGATCTTTTTCATCTTTTCCATACAATCGGTGAATGCCATCATAAATGCAATACTTGGTTCTGTTGATGGTTGAGAATACGCTTGATCAATTTTAGATCCGATCTTTTTCATCTCCTCTAAACGATCTTTGAATGCCATCATAAGTGCAACACTTGGTTCTGTTGGTGGTGGCTGAGAATACTCTTGATAGCTTGGACGTATGAACGAGTTGGTCATCATGAAGTTTGTGTATTGATTACTCCCCAAATCATCGCTCCATGGAACATTTGGGTTAGTCCTCCACCCTGAATTGTAGTTGTTGGGGTGAAGATTCTGACCATACTGACTATCCTGAAATTTATCCACGTATAACCATGAATTTGAATTCAGTGGGCAACGATCGTACGAATGTTCACCTGCACAATACACACAATTCGTTCCTTCATTAAGCCAATGATAATTGCTATGATTCATACAAAATGAAGAGAACGAGAAGAAGAATAACTGACTAGGGACCAACCAAAAGAACAATCAAAAATAAAAATTGGCAAATAAATGTTGCAAGTCCCCGGCAACGGCGCCAAAAACTTGTTGCGGATTTTATACACGCAAATAAACGCAAGTGCACGTATCGAACAAATAATAAAGAGTAAGTATAAGAGTATCGTCTCCACAGGGACTTGACTAATATCTACCAATTCCAGTTCATAATATACTTCTAGTATGGTTCCTAATTCAAATATAATTTTGGGGATTTACTTAATTATCTAAATTAATTAATTAAGTAAAGTACTTGGATTGAGTTCGAATAATGAGAAGAGAAACCTAGGGTTATAATCCACTATGTTATCTATCGATTGCTCAATTGAGATTTTCGTAGTTATTGTGGTGACAAGAGTGCTACCCGAGGATTCAAGTATATTCCTACGTATCTTCCGAATTACATAAGAACCTAATGTATTATACAAATCGATCCTATTCCTAGGTGATTCATAAATAACACAAAGCATTAAACACGAACCTCATGTAACGGGTATAAACGCCTTAAGTATATTCCTCTATTAAGAGTCGTTTACTATTCAATTTTCTATCTAATCCTAATCTCCCTTTTTCAAGTTCGAAAAGAATATTAAATCTAACAACTAGGTGATCAGTCAAGTTGCAAGCATGGAGAATGAAATTGAATCAAACACAAGAATTGCCCCTAACTACGAATAATCCAATAAAATAATCAAAGTAACATAGTTTCATAAAAACCCTAGATCCTAAAGAATTAATTCATGATAAATATAAGAAGAAAATAATAAAGGAAAACAAATCTGAGTTCATGTGGTTTTATAGACAAAACGATGAATCTGAGATAAAGATCTTCAATATTGTGTTCTTCTTGCTTGGGTGATCTTCAGGACTTCTCTCTTTTCTTCTTCAATCTTTCTCCAAGTAGATCTTTGATGTTGTAGGTGTATTATATGAAAGAAATATGTTTAGAGCTGATCAAAGATGTGTAATTTCGTGACCTAGAAGTCCTTATCTAGATCTACCAAGTTGAGTCCAAGTAGGAGACTTTGGGCCCAAGAATTCTCTTAAAAGCCCGCTGAAAATCGCGTCAGGTTTGCGCGACAGTTTTGCAAGTGTCATAACTCTCAGCTCCGAACTCCAAATCAAGATCCGTAAAATCTGTGGTGTAGCTAACTCATTCCTCTACATCATAGTCGAAATTCAACTTCATTTGAGCTTCCTTGAAAGAGTTATGGTCCTCGGAGTGCACAATAACATTTCTGACAGCTTCTTTGTTCTTGTACTACTTGACTTCATTTGATCTATAATTCGTTGTTCTTCACTTCCAATCATGTCTTTAAATCCAAAATAGCTCGGGCCTACAAATATGAACACAATATATAAGAAAATATCCCAATTCATGCACAAAACAGTCAAACCAATGACTCGAACGAACAAAATACAAAACTAACTAAAATTGCCTAAGATTCTACCAAAACTCTAATAAAAGTAATCGAATGAGTAAAGGAAATAGACTTGATAACACTGTTTTCACAGAGTTATCAAAATTATACACTGGGGTGGAGACGTGGAGTTAATTTAATGGGCTCAAGTTTGGGCCGAAAATATAATTGGGCCTCTGTCATAAAAGTTCTTTCAGCTTTTTCTTTTAGGTGAGACTCCGGCTGTCAACCGGTTGGATTCGGGTCGAATCAGACCTGATTCGGATTCGTATATATTTTTAACTCTTATAAAATTCGGATCTGATACTTTCTAGTGTATTGGATTTTCCACAAATTCGATCGGACAAACACTTGAAGGGGGGGCAGTTTTAAATGAATTTTAGTAATATAGAATGAATCTTTAATAAAAAATAAATAAAAAAAGAAAAAGTAAAAAAAAGAGGGATTGAAATTGGGTATTAAGGGTGAGTAGGTCTGTATGGCTGGTTTTGCACCCGCTTTGTTCTAGTTTTTTTTTATTTACAATCAGACCCTCTGAGATTTAATTATATTACAAGAAATCTCTTATAGTTTTTGAAATTACAAGACTACCTCTTATGATTTAACAAGTCTTACAAGGACACCCACTATAACTTGTAAAAATATTTACAAAAAATACCCTGTAATGAATGTCATTATAATTTTTAAAACTATAGAAAGTTTTTTGTAATATGACTAAATCTCAGGGGGTGTGAGTGTAAATCACCCCTTTTTATTTTTTTTATTATGTTTATAGTTAAGTTAAAGCCTTAAAGGTTATTATTTTTTTAAATTATTTTTTTTAATTGAGATATTGTGCTATTGAATGAACCATATGAATATGATGTAGTATGAGTATGTAGACGTAATCCCTCATTCAGGACAAAAGACTGAATTTGGGCTAATAATTTATAATTATATATATGATTGGATATATTGTTTTATGGTGTAACTTTTTTCATTTTTTTTTTTTGGTATTGGTTGTTTACGAAGACATGTTTGGAAAACTTGAAAAGTTAATGGTTGAGACTTTGGGCCTAATGTTTGTTTGGTAAGAATTATATCAAAAGTTTCAATTTTTTTTTTAAATTATCAAAAGTTTTCGTTTTTGAATCAATCGGAATGAAAATGATGTATAATTCCAATTTTTTTTTTTGCTTAAACTTTATTATTTTTTTAGTTTAGTAATTTTTTTTTACCACTTTTCCCAATAATTTTCAAACGTTTCCGATAAATTATTGAAAAGTTTCCAATTTTTAGTTGACCTAAACATAAATACAAACGAAGTAATACCTAAACTAGCTTTTAGTAATTTCTTTAATCCTATCCTCAACTTGCTAATTTATTACAACTTGGCCAAATGATTAAGAAAGATGATTAGTACGTATCTATTAAAAAGTGCCACAGAGCAATTCATCTTATTCTCAATTTTACCCTTTTAATTTTAAACTAGGGCATTTCCCAAGTTTAAAATGATTTTTATATTTGGATTTTGGAGAAATGATTTTATTAAACTTTTTAAGCCCCATATAAATGCCACATGGATCACAATTTCAACGGTCTCGATTATTCAGCGAACGATCAAGATCAAAACCCTATTCTCATTCTTTTATATATTCTATTTCAACCATTTCCGCCTCAAAACCCTTACCCAGTCAATTCCATGGCGGCAAAAGTTCAAAAAACAGAGAGTTCATATTCTTCTTCTTGTCATGTAAGTGATTTTCCCTCTTCTTTAATAATCTATGAAATTCTCGTTAAGCTCCCAATCAAAAGCGTAATCCGATGTAGATGTGTTTGCAAAAATTGGAATTACCTGATTTCGGCGAAGTATTTTACTACTCTTTATTCCAAAAACCCTCCATTTACCGTTCTTGTGAAATTAAAACGAAGTGCGATTGAAGACGGACTTCTTAATCAATCTTCTAGTTTTCTTGAAATTGGATTAGATGGTGATATCATGTGTACACCTTTTACTCCAAGGGTAATGAATTTTCAAAGAAATGGAGGGTTCCTGGAAACAGTAGGCTCGTGTAATGGCTTACTCTGTTTTGTACAGCGCCAATTTTTTGAATTCAATGAACTCCCTGGAAAAGGGACTTGTTATAATTTCAACTATGACGATTTGTATGTTATCAACCCTTTATTGGGAGAAGTTATGATGCTTCCACAAGTTAATCAGCATGAAAGAATTAAACTTGTGTTTTGTGGTTTCGGTTTTGGTATACCGAGTGATCTTTATAAGGTCGTAAGGTTTGTTAAGGTGGCTGTTGGAGATATACATGGCGAGATTTTCACCATTGGAGTTGATAAAAAATGGAGATCCTTTGAGGATTCTTCTATTCCTTTTTACTTACATGAACGTCCGATTTCTCTTGACGGATTTCTTTACTTTGATGGTTATGTTGGCTTATTTGCTTTTGACATTGCGGAAGAGAGAGGACGGATAATCGTGCTTCCTTCTGAGTTTGAATATAAGCCGTTAAATATTTTCTTGGGGGTTTTTAATGGTAATCTTTGTCTGACCGACATTAGTAGTGAGCATCAAGTAGATATATGGATAATGAAACTAAATGGAGCAGCGGAATCTTGGTATAGAGAAATTATTTTGCATACATGGATACCTCTTGATTTAAGCTGTCATGATCTTACTCTTGTTACGACATTAAGAAACGGTGATCTATTAATGTCTTGTTACAAGTTATTTGAACATACCAAAATTCTGATATCTTACGATCCAAAGACAAATAAGTGTCGTAACGTCGACGAGTTTGGTGATTCCTATTTCTATGGGTACGTTCCGAGCTTCTTTTCTCTCAACACTATTTTGTGAAGGAATACTAATATTTGAATATTTTTGTTTTTGTCTTCTTGCTCTAAAATGAAATGACTTTATAGTGTTTTATGTTCTTTAGTTGGATTGTAGCATTTGCCACATTTTGTTCTATAGAAATGTTTATTATATGTGGTAAGTAGTAATTTTATGTTACAGCTTGTGAACCTAAGAATTAAGTAAATGCCGCTCTAACACAAGATATATTGTGTTTTTTTGTTTATTTTTGTTTATTTTTCAAAATAACATTGCCTTTCATTCAACAAGCTCGCGTTCTAGATATCATAATATCACAAATACGTAGAAGTAGATTATTTACATCAAAGTACTTTCTATTTGGGACATAGTAGTCAAAAGCGCGAAAATCACGCGCTATAGCCCAACGCCATTGCATCGTTGCGCTATGTGCAGTCGCTAATCATTAAGTGCATGCCACATGGCGCTATGACGTGCTATGTTTTCTGCCTTGTAAAGGTCGAAAATAGAAACTTTTTTTCTTTCTAAGAAAACGTGTTTTAGGCTTCGAACAGCTAGCCCTGTCTATTTAAATTTTTTAAATCATTTACCCTAATTCTTTTACACAAGTCAAAATTAAAAACAAGAAAGCGGCGCCTTTCATTGTGCCTCATTTTGAGGAAAGGCCGCGCTTCGCTATGTGCTATAGCCCCATAGGCCTCTTCGTGTCGATGCGCTTTTACGCCTCTCTCGATTTGGGACTTTAGTTCCCTTATGCGATGCTCTATTTCCTTCTCTAAATACATGATATGTTCTAAATATATAATTAGATATATAGTTAAGAGGTTAGAAAGAGCATGGTGTTTGTAATTACAAGAAGGCAAAAATGGACACTGCAGATTTTTTTGAAGTTCTTTACATAGATATATAGTAGTTCTTTACATAATACCAAGGTCCCGCCAAAAAATCGTGAATCATTTGCATATTTTATAAGTAATATAATTTATTGATTATTAATTGCTTAAAGTATAATTAATAATCTAATTATGAATCATTTGCAACAATTAAACGCTCTTTTTTCAGCTCTGAAGTTGTCGAGAAAATAGGCTTTTAAATAAGATGAAATATGGATTGCGTGATTACTTACAATTATATGGAACTCATTGATAAATTTGATATTGATTTTATCATAAATAAATTTAATGATATCAAATAACATCATGTGCAATTTTGAGAAAAATATTTCTTTCATTTATTAACAATAATATTATACGTATTATTTTTACGTGCAAATAGAATATTTTTAATGTCATTGTCAATGAACATCACTCGTTCTTAAGTTTGGCCTCCATAATATTTCAATCATGGATCCGTCCATACTAAAAGGGTTATCATTATTATTGTTGTGATCTTTTCCCTTTAACATTACATTTTCATTCGACTTAGCTTGCGCAATCGAACTTTTTTATACTTAGGTCTAAAATAGAAATAATTAAACACATATAACGACTTAATCCAGATAATATAACATATCAAGATGAAACATTGGACTTGATATTAATTTACTAAAATTCACAAAGGTTGTTAGGTGAAAATATGCATAAAAATGATTGTAGGAATTATTAACTATTGTCTTGTTAAATTGATCGTAAAATACTAATGATGTTACTATATATATATATATATGGGTAAATACCACTTTTGGTTCCTCTTATCATTAACTTTTTATAAAGTGGTCCCTCTTATGTTTTTTTTTCCACTTTAGTTCCTACTATGAATTATTTGTTTCACTTTAGTCCCTACCATGAATTATGTGTTTCACTTTAGTCCTTATCAAGTGGTTCCGATAACACGTGACATGCATATGAATATTTTTTAGGGCATTTTCGTCCGTTCACTATTGAGACTATTTGAGATATTGTTTAATTGGTGAGCAATTTTGGTGTTTGAAAAAGATTTTAGGAAAAAACTTTAGTTTGAAACGAAATGTACGATTAAGTTGGATTGGAATGAAATCATAGTTTGGAAGAGATTATATATTTAGTTTTTTTTTAAATAATTAGAAAGATGAAAATATCCCTGTTAGTTTACTTGAAATGACAAAATTGCCCTCATGAGCATATCACATGTTATCGGAATCGCCTAGGACCACTTGACTAGGACTAAAATGAAACAAATAGGGCTGTCAATGGGGCGGGTTTCAATCCGGATCCGATCCGAATCCGGTCCGATTTATTAGGATAATTGTCCGATTAGTGATCCGATGGACCTGATCCGATTAAGAAGATCCGTAATCCGAATTATATGGAGCGAATATGGATCTAGGCTGATTCGATCCGTTACATATCCGTATCCGATATATATTACTCTATGTTGTTTATATATTATGTATTTAAATAAAAATAAAAATATCTATGTTCCACTAAAATCTTTTACTATATTAAAAATAATTTTAAAAAGAAATGCATGAGAGATGTTGGTGGACTGACCAGATAACTAATTGGGTCTACAACATATTAATTTATACTATTTAATAAGAAAAATCAAACCATAACCATTCATCCTTCAATTTTTATCTTCTCTTCCATTTCTCAATATTGAGTTTTCTTCTTCTTTGTTCCAGTTTATACTTTTTTACTTATATTTTTGTTTATTCTTTTGTTCTAATTTTTATCGTTTATATTTGTCCATCATATTCCATCTTTTACAATTTTTAGGCAATAGTTTCGATGAAGTAAGTAAAATTTTACATTTTTAATTCATGATGGTGGAATCTGCAAGTGATTTGGAGGAAAACGGAAAAAAAAAAATTAGCTTGCTAAATGGAGGATCCAGGATATCCGCCGGATTCGGATCCGGTTGCTAATATTCCAGATCCGAGCGGATTCGGATCCTGATCCGGATAGAAGAAATGGAAATCGGACTCGGATCCGGATCTGCCCTGATCCGGTCCGAGTCCGACCCATTGACAGCCCTAGAAACAAATAATTCATAATAGGGACTAAAGTGGGGAAAAAAACATAAGAGGGACCACTCTGTAAAAAGTTAATGATAAGAGGGACCAAAAGTGGTGTTTACCCTATATATATATATATATGTTTGATTATTTATTATCAGATTCACATCTTTGAATAATCAAATCGACCTAAATTGATTATAGTGAAAGAAGACGAACCATAATAAAAAAAAAAAAAAAAATCATAAAATATATAATTATTTTCATCGGATGGAATGTATAGTAATAATATATATGGAACAAAATTGTGGCCTGTTTAATAAATTTTGGAAATCAAGCTTGAGTTAACTTTGGAGAAAAGCAAAAGTCCTTGTGTCTTCTAGTTGCATGAAGTTCATTCATAAGAGACATACATGCACATTAAACATAGTGGTAAAAGTAATCCTAGTTCAATAAGGGCTAAAAATAAAACCAAGTTACTCTATACTCGACTCGAATTTATTCAATAAAAGCTTGTTTGTGCTTGGTTCATCACACTAATCAAACTACAAACTAGCTTGAACATCAGTTTTCATTCATTAACTTTTGAAGCTCAGGACGAACTCGACTCGATAAGTTAAAAATTGATAAAATACATATGATGTATCAAATTATTCTATACTCGGCTCAAATTCGTTCGATAAAAGCTTGTTTGAGCTCGACTCGTTTAAAAATCAAAACTAACTCAACCACAAAATTTGAAGCTCGATAAAATTCAAACCAAGTTTGAACAGTGTATCGTTCGACACTATTCGAATCGATTACACCCCTAGGGGAGGATTAAATCAATAAAATGAACATATCATTACAAGTGCACACTTCTCAGTGAAAAAAAATAGGGTGCACAAAGTCATGTCTTCAAAATACTTTCCATAGTTGGGATGAGCAAAAATCTTGAAAATCTTTGCAATCAACAATGTATCTTGGTGTCCATCTCGTGGAATCCAAATGGATCTTAAAACTAAGATCAAAAGGGATGAACATGGCCACTAACAATATCCATTTTCAAGCATTACCCAACACACCTTTTAAAAGATCCAACCCTTCAGCAGAAATGCTCCTCCTCTTATGTGATTTAGGAATTTGAATACGAGGCGGAGGATTTGATGAGAAACATACGACCACAACTGTCAAATTATCGCACGTGTTGCGTTTGAGAGCTTCCCGAACAAGTTCCCTACAACATTTCTCAGGATCATTATGCATCATAAGCTCTTTCCTCACAATTGTTACGGCATATTGGCTACTCATCACATCCCATAAGCCATCACATCCAATTATCAAGAACTCGTCTTCTTCTGTTAAGGCAATCTCTTCAAGTTCAGGTTCCGAGCTCAAAGGATGTTTTGAGCCTTTAGAACCCTTCATATGCCAATCACCCAGAGCACGAGCCACGGAGAGTTGGCCATTGAGATAGCCATCGTAGATTGTACCTCCTAAATTTTCTATTCTAATTCTTTCGGAAGTACAATTAGGTTTGTGATCTTTGGATAATTCTATGGCTCTTCCTCGTTTTCCAAGGACAGCTCGAGAATCCCCAGCATTAGCAATTATCATTGTCCTGAAAAATGGGATATAGAACCCAAAACAATAATGAAAGGGATGGTCATGAATTCTATTTGTGGAGCAAGAGGAGATATATGCTAATTAGACAGGCTAATGCCAATTTACATTCTTGTGATATACATAATGTTCAATTTATTCCTCTGTGATTTTAAAACAGGGTACTTTACCAACCCCCCCCCCCCCCCCCTTTCCTATCATGACATGGAGTTAAAGTGCTCGTTTTCAAATTACAGAAATGTAAAATTGAACATATGCACAACAGGTGGTAAATTATCATTAAAATTGGCACATGAGAGGTGTATCGCAAATAAATCTTTAAAACTAGCTCGATTTATTACCTTCCCAATATTATAGCGGTTAGAGCAGTGGTGCCAGATGAACGATCGAGGTTTTTTGCATCTGCTAGTGCATGATCAGCTTTCGCAAAAGCATTCTTGACTGCTCTTTTTACCCCATTTGGGAAATCGAAATCCTCGGTTATAAACTTAAGCATATTCTTTCTTGTGAAAGATGCTGCATCAACACCACCATGACCATCAAACACCTGAAAAAAATAAGTAGAAAATTTTAGAAGTTAAATTAATTAGTACTTCTTCTTATGATTACCATTTACGAAGAATGATAAAGCTATGTTTGATTCTTGAATTTCCATTGATAACAACGTTGTGCATTTATATTTTTCTACTTATCATTTTACTCACCGAAATACATAAACCAAACGTAGCTTAAGTTTAAGTTGAAAAGAAGTACACACCCCATAAAATGCTCCAGGAGGGAAACCATTAGGTGTACTTAGATATTCAGAAAGATTATCCACACAAATGTACTCATCCTCCATATACGGCTTTGGACCGATCTCGGAGCAGCTTCCGGAACGAAATTTAGGTTGAAATCCAGAATCTTTACTTGATGATTTCAAACCAATTTCACGAGGACACTCCTAGACAATTAAACATGGCAAAATGAGCTAGCCAAATTAAAATAACAAGTCTAACTACTTATCTAACAAACATTTACCATAAAGTGAACCATATTTACATTGTCATACAAAAACAAATACTTAATTATCAAAAAAAATAAATAAAAAAAAATAATTCTAGCAAACGATATATGAACAATTATCAAAGGAGTTAATACCAATTTACCCCCCTTGAAACGCATCATACTCAACTTTCCCCCTATTATTTGAAAACAATGCACTTTACCCCTTGTAAACATTTTAAAGAAGCACCTCCTTCAATGGGAGAGGGTAACTCACTCGCATTGAGAATGTAAAAAGTATTTTGTAATACATGGGTGTCACGTTTATCATAACTCAGGAGTAAAGTGTCATATTATCATATTAAAGGGGGATAAAGTGCCACATATAAAAATATCAAAATATCAGTGAGGCATTGTGAAACTTATATAAGATTATAAGGGTTAAAATGTTCTTTTTCAAATCACATGGAAGGAGTAAATTGCCATTGACTATTTATTAAATTAATAAACATTAAATACAATCTCATAGTAAAGTTGAATAATTTAGATCCCCTAAAAAAAAAGGTTGAATAATTTAGATAATTGCTCACCATGGAAGAAAATGTATCAGCCAATGTTGCTTGGCTAATGCAATGCCGCATCGTTGAAAGATTTTTGGGTGGCCTTGCAATTTTTGCTTGGCCAGATGAATCATCATCATTTTCTTCCTCTTCAATTTTATATTCAATACTTAACATTTTTTCATTTTCTTGGCAAAAACCATTTCCTAATTTACCTTGATAGGTTGCAGCATCAGTGCCTGGACCCATGTAATATATATTTTTTTCCTTTCTTTTTGTCACTCCATAAAATATTGCAACATAACTACAATATATTCTTGACTTGAAAGTGTTTTTTTTAATCAAGTAAAAGACGCCACTTTCTTCATAATCTTTGAATATTGTAAAAATTCAAAAAAAAAAAAAATCAAAAAACTAAAAAAAAAAAAGAGAACACATCTCAGATCATTTTGAAAGTGAAAAAGTGGGATAGTGACCAAAGAAGATTCCAAAAGAAATCCATACATGATGCAACAGTTAGATCAATTAGTGAAAAAATTAAACCAAAGAATGGTAGTAGGAAATGGAGGGCCGTGAATGTGTGTGTGTGGCTTTAAGTTTTTATGGGCACATTTCTAGGAGGCTTGTTTGCTTGCACGTGGAATCATCAACTTAACTTCTAACCTTGTGTATTCTTTTCTTTCATTAAAGGAAAATGTTTTTTTTTTTTTTTTCATAAATAGGAATGTAACGATCTAGGAGAATTTTTTAGATCTTGTGGTTAAAAATAGATCAAATTATCATAATTAATGATATGATGTATTTTCAACCACAAAATTTGAAAAATATCTCTTAGACCTGATATAATCAAGAATTTTCGCTCTGAGCTTGTCAAACTTCTAAGATATTATATTTTGTAGAAAAATAATTAGAAAGCTTGGGATCTTGTTTGCTAATTCTTCATCTTAACCGACTCAACTTTTTTTTTAGCATCCTTGCAAGAAAAATTATTTTGGGATGATTAAGAGCGGTGTTGCAAATTAAGAGCTAAGATCAATTTACCTTTGAGAAATACATTATATTTAATTTATCTTCTTGTAGTTTAAAAATTGGTACTTTACCCCTTATGAAAATTTCAAAGAAATAATTCACCTCTTTCAGCCAGAGAATGTAGCTCACTTGCTGAAATTGAGATTGTGCAGGAAAAGTGTTTGTGTAACATAAGGGAGTAAATTGTCACATTTATCATAACACGGAGGGGTAAACTGCCACATTATCATAGTACAGGAGGAGTAAAGTGCCACATAAAAAAATATCATAGATGCGATGTGAAACTTTTAAAAATTACAGGAGGATAAATTAATATTTTTCAAATCACATGAAAGTATATTAAACATTAGGGAAAAGTTCTTTTTTTGTACCATAGGATAGACCTACTTACAACTTTGGTACTATTGGATACAAAAATGCAAATTTAATACCATATGATAGGTTTTTATTACAACTTTATCCACTTTTGTTATGATAATGTGGCATTTTCCCCCAGTGTTATGATAAATATGGCAATTTACCCCCCTATGTTATAAAATAGTTTGCATGCCTACTCTCAATTTCGGCAAGTGAGTTACACTCTCTAGCTGAACGGGGTAAATTGCTTCATTAAAAATTTTGCAGGGAGTAAATTGATTTTTTTTTTTCAAATTAGAGAGAGGTAAATTGAACATTATGCATTTCATAGGGGGTAAATTACCATTAACTTTAGAGAAAAAATTACAATGAAGACCTATCCTATAGTAACAAATTTGCATTTTCATATTCAATGGTACCAAACGTGCAAGTTCGCGTATCCTATAGTAACAAAAAACAATTTTCCCTTAATGAATATCACAGGTTTTATATTGTCATCAACTCTGCAAATTAAATAGCAAAATTACCTCGTAACTTCGGGAGAAGGGGTGCTTGTATCCGTCAAGACCTCGATTGATACAAAATCGTAATTATTATTATACAAATTTGAGGGTTTTTTGCATTTTACACCCCCGAAACATGGTAAATAGGCACTTTGCACCCCCAAAACTTAGATTTAACACTTTGCACCCTCGAAATATAAAAAATACAGCACTTTGCACCCTCTTTTATTTTCAAGCAAAATTCAAGGGCAAATAGGTAATTCAATAGTATTGGCACTTTGCACCCTCAAAACTTGAGAATTTCGCACTTTGTACCCCCAAAATAAAATTAACAATTAAGAACAAATCACCAACTTCTACCCCCAAAACACAATAGGTACTTTGCACCCCAAAATACAAAATTAACACTTAACACCCTCAAATTTAAAAAATCCAAACCCCTCGTTTTTTTCGTCAAAGTTGACTACCGGAGTGAAAAAATTCTAACGCAAAATAGGTAATTGATTTTTTCACTTAAATTTTGCAAATTTTAAAATACAATTATAAATAATAGAATACTCATTTCTCTCTCAATTTTTCTTTTCAACAATATAATTATAAATAACTAAATAAAGTACAAGTAAACTTCTCAAAGACCCATTGTCTACTTCAACATATCAAAGACCCATAAATAATTACCTATTTTGCCTTAAAAAAAATTCACCTTAATGGTCAACTTTGCCGGAAAAAATTAGGGGTTTGAGTTTTTTTTTTTTTTTAATTTGAGGGTGTTAAGTGTTAATTTTGTATTTTGGGGTGCAAAGTGTCCATTTATTGTGTTTCGGGGGTGCAAGTTGTTAATTTGTTCTTAATTAGGGAGTGTTAAGTGCTAATTTTATGTTGGTGGGGTGGGGGGCAAAGTGCCAAAGATCTACAATAGAATTACCTATTTTGCCCTTGAGATTTTGCCTGAAAATAAAAGAGGGTGCAAAGTGCTGTATTTTTCATATTTCGAGGGTGCAAAGTGCTATATTTAAGTTTCGGGGGTGTAAAGTGCCTATTTCCCATGTTTCGGGGGTACAAAATGCAAAAAACCCCAAATTTGAATAACACTTGAAATATAGTTTGACAGCTTTTACAAATCGATTTGAATATACACTAATCTTATATTATTCGAGCTTAATTTGGTGTTTGAGTGGATTATAGTTTATCAAAACATAATTCTTTTAGAACTTAATCCAAATTTATGCTTGATATGAAAATCAATTCAAGCTTGATAATGTGCTAGTTCAACTTCATTATTCTCAAGAAAGGAAAAAAAAAAAAAAAACTTCATTTAACTCATTTAGAGCGAGTTTGGTCTAGCGGTTGTAGAATCGATTATTGTATAATTCATTATGGTATAAGTGATTATAAATAATTGATTATTTGATAATTGATTAAGCGTTTGACTCCAATTATACAAAATTGTGCACATTTTAACAAAATTTACTGAACTATCCTCCTTTTTATAAACAATTTTCAATTTAGAGTTATATTAGAAATAAAACAAAAAGAAGAATTAAAATAGAAAAAATATTATTCTGCGTATATCAAATTCAACATGGAAATTAGCAATTACTACTACTACATTTTTAGCTGCTAATTACTAGGCATAAAAGAAGCTTAATAATGATTAAAAGAAAATCTAAAGTATTTGGTGAATACAAAATTAAAAATTGTCAAAACAGAACAAATAGAAAATTGCCTTTACCAATTCAAGCACAAATACTATGGGATAATAAAAGGACAAAACTGTAAATATAAAATACCTAATTTGCAAAATAGCGGTCGAGCAAAAGCACCTAAAAGGGAGCTTCTGTACCTAAAAGGGAGCTTCTGTGAAAAGTGAGAATCTCACGTTTCCACTGCTGATAGAGGAAGCATCAAAAGGCGGCCAAACAGTTCCACAATTGCTTTTGACTTTCAATCGTTGTTTTTTGCCTTCTTAACGCGCGGCCAAACGGCCACTTAGACATCAAGATAAAATATGAGAACCAAACTTCAACTAAAATTCTAACACCAAAAGCAGCCAGTTTTTCACAAGTCAACATGCATAATAAGATCATTACTACAAGGAGAAAATAGTAAAATAAAATTCTAGGGTGTCGCTACGTTAGGTGCAGCTAATATCACATTCGGTGATATTACCACACAATATGTATCACATTATATGGTACATGATCACATTCCATAGTATTAACCCCATATATTTAGTATGACCCCCACATCATGTAGTATTTATTCCAAATTAGGTGATATTACCACGCAATGTGTGTCACATTCTATAGTATAAATTATACTCCTTATACCATACAATGTGATACACATTGTGTGATAATACCACCTAACGTAACGGCACCGTAGAATCCCCCATTATTATATACACCACTTGAAATTCTAAAAATGTTTTAATTTAATAAATCATAAGTTAAATTAATTAGTATTTATTTTAAAACATATACAATAAATACATATGTTACATATGACACAATCCACCATAAGTCTCAAAGCAGCAGAAAACTATTCTCCACTGCCTTTTAAGTACTTGGCAAACCAATCTTCTGTCCTGCAGTTTTTAAGCATGACCTTGTACACTTCAACAAATAGTTTCGGAAACCGACTCGCGAAATACCTATCAAATCCTTCAGGTACTGGTCCGATTATATCCTGATATTAACACCAAATGTGAAAATTTTATCACCTTAAAGCATATACTATAAGAGCAACAAAAACCGAGCGAAAAACATCCAGTATGAATAAAACTAAGTACCTGAATTTCTTCAGGAAGCTCCCTATAATGATTCAACTTATTACGCATGACTCTTAATAAGTCACGGACACTGTCAAATTTATAACGTCTATAACGCCCAATGTTGTTAAGAAATGAAGGTTCCATTTTCTCGTTCCATTTCGCGCCCAAAGCTTTAGGGGCTACACTTTCTAATGCTTTCAAGAGATTAGAATCAATCTCACGATCTTCCAATTCTACTCTGTCGCTTGTGTCGCGGAAGAAAGAAAGTCGCATCTCGGAATTCCAAAACAAAGGATGGGAAAGCACCTCCATCGCCTTTGGCCTTGATGAAATTCAGATAGGCAAAATTCAATTAGTTCTAGAAAGAAAGTTACGGAACTACTAATCAATAGGGAAGATTACTTTAATGAGTGATATGCAAAAGTACCCCCTATGCTTTGCCTAATTATTGAAAACCTCTGTGTTATTTTTATTACTAAAAGCCCCATGTGCTAATTTTTATTAGCAAAAAAACCCTCCTAAGCCGAAATGATAATTATGCCCCCAGCAAAAGATGCAAAAAAAAACCCTATTCACCTAAAGAAAAATGGGCAATAACCCCCTATTAACTTTAAAAATTGGCTATAACCCCTCCGTTAACTTTGATTATTGGCAATAACCCCCTAGATTTATGAAGGAATGTCAAATGGGTTTTTCTTCCAATAAAAAAGTACAGGGGGGGGGGGGTTTGCCAATAAAAATAACATAGGATTTTTTTATAGTTAGGCAAAGCACAAGGGGTGTTTTTGCATTTAGCTCTAATTTAATCAAAGTCAGAGATTCACGAAACTGTTGTTGTAAAGTCGCTAGTTAATGTTCATTACCTCGACTCAGCATCAGGATCTAACAATCGCAAGAACAGATCCACAGCTTCTGGAATATGTTCGACCAGGAAAAGATCGACTTTATTTTTTGAAATGTTGACATCACGTTCCAGGCGGTTACCAAAGGGATGTCTACCACCGGTAATGCAGAAAAACAGAACACAACCAAGACTAAACAAATCAACTGCCCTTGTTTGACGCCCATGGAGAAGTTGTTCAGGTGCTTGCCATCCTGAACTTCCATAGCCTGCTATAAAATCAATCGTTATTAAAAAATCAAGAAAAGTCTTCTTACCGTAAAAGAACAGATTTCTCGGGATTGTTACCTGTAGCATGATTACTCAAGGAAGACATATCTCCAACAAGGCGTTTGCTAATACCCATGTCAGAAATTTTTGCATAAAGAGACCTTTCACTAATTATCAAAACATTTTGAGGCTTCAGATCCCGGTGCACAATTCCTAAGTCATGGAGATGAGCGATTCCACTTATTATATCCCTGTACTCCAAATGTAGATAGGAAAAGAAAACATGAAAGAATAAGTATATTAATCAGCTTTGAATCAAAGAAATTGCGAGTGAAATGCAAAAACACCCGTTATGCTTTGCCTAACTATTAAAAAAAAACCTGTGTTATTTTATGAGCAAACCCCCCTGTGCTTATTTTTTATCAGCAAAATACCCCCTGAAAAGCTTAAACTACAATTATATCCCCACCAAAGGGTGCAAAGAACACCCCTCTTAACCTTAAAAAATATCAATAACACCCCATACCCACTTAAAAATTTGATAAAAACCTCCCTACGATTTGTGAAGTAATTTCAAATGGGTTTTTTTACTAATAAAAAAAACGTAGGGTTATTTTTGCTATTTAAAATATCATTTTATTTATTTATTTATTTATAGTTAGACAAACCACAAAGGGTTATTTTGCATTTAGCATTAACCAAATTCACCAAGTTTTACTCCAAGTTAAAATGTTGTGTAGAAAAGTTAGATAACCTCATCAGTTTCAACAACAAAGGCGAAGGATAGCCATCAGACTTCCACAACTCGAAATCCTGCATAAGGCCTTTCATAGTATCCAAACGAATTGTACACTCCGCTGCAACCTCTGAATCTATGTTCTGGCCAAGACTCGAGATACCGGAAGAGTTTAAGTGCATAAAAATGAGATCATTTAAGCTGCAAGTACAACGCTCCAAAGCAAGATACACAAAATCCTGATCTTGTTCGACTCCGTACCATCTAACAATGTTAGGATGTCGGTCAGAGACAATGAGATTTTGGATCTCTTTAAAGGCAATATCGTTATAGGCCCTCACAAGGCGCTTCACGGCAACTGGACGACCTTCATAAATTCCTTCAAGGACCATGGTACCATTACTACCTTTTGCAATCTCTTTATTGGAGACAAATAACTTGCGAATTGTGCGCCCATCTGTGCTGCAAGAAATTTGCTGGTTAAGGTTCAGCCAAAAGTTATCACTCTCTTTATTAGAGTGTTTAACTTTAACCCCATTCTCTTCGTTATCTTCTTTCCCATTGTTATTTTCACCTTTTCCAGATTTATTACGAGATCTCTTCCTCTTTGAATGTAGATTCACAGCACTTGCGCCAGTGGATTGTACAGCAAACTTGGATTTCATTTGGTAAACACCGAAAACGACTAGAATAATAAGAGAAAAAAGAACGAGTTTAGATGTGCTAATCTTGAAAATAACAGTTAAAGAACCATCATTAGGAAAAACTTCCACATCTTGCATATGAGGTACCCCATTATTTTCATTGAATGTATCCAGGAATTTAACATTATTGTTTGATGAAGGAAAAAGTTGCAAGACTTTTTCGACATTCGGTTGTGATGGAAGAGCATCTGATGTGGACGAAGGAAGCATCATATCTTCCTGATGAGCCTCTGGGAGACCATTTGGCATGAGTAAAGCTTCGAATAGATTATGGTTACGGAAGCGATAAACACGAGCTCTCGACTGACACGGCAGAGGCATCTTATAGGGAAGACCAGGTTCAGAAGACTCGGAATCCAAAAGAGTGTCCTCAAGTGACTTATCAATGTCTTGACACAGAAAAGCAGCCCCAATTTCAGCAACAGTCATGTTCCATTGAACTTTCTCGGAATTTGGCATAAATGATGTCAATGTGTAATCTGTCCTAGTGATGTAGAGCGGTAACTCATCTGTTTCCACGTTTGACCCATATTGACGCTGCTCCTTTACAGTCGTATTATAAGGAAAATCAGAAAATCCATACTTGTAGATAACTCTTCCAGTCTTGATATCGACTAAAAAAGCGGTGGTTTTTTTGGAACCGAGTACAATTCCTCCATCCTCTGCTATTTGAGGTGTCGAACTAATGTACTCTTCAACACTCTTCATAAGTTTCAGTTTGCCGAGGCTGTTGTGCGCATATAGTTCCCAATCATCCCCACAATCAATGAAGTAACTACTTTCTACACCAGTTGCATTCTCTTTATCATTAACAGAAGCCTGATATGATGAGTAAATTTCTGGTCCAGAAGAAAATGACCAGATTGGTTTCATAGAACCGCCCAATAGATAAATGGTACCGTCCAAAGCAGCAACTAATGCAGTATCAGGTCCCCTGATTTTCCAACAAATTTTAAAAAAATGAATCAGTCAAAACAAGAAAAATCACCATCCGCGATACACGAGTCATCTCTTTACTTTTAATAGTAAAAACGCAGTCACATAAAGTTAAGAACAAATCCCACATTTTGCTCCAAAAACATGTTACTAAATCTGGAAAAGTTCAAGTTTTTACAATTAATTTAGTAAAATCCATAATTATCAGACTTGATAAAAGAAACTCCAGATAAACCTCTGCTCTGCTCTCGCCTGATCAAATAACCCCAAAATTATTCATCAAAATTAGCTTCAATATGCTAATTACCCAGTCCAATTTTGAATAATATTGCACAAATTAACCTTAAACATCCTAAATCCTTATAATTAGGACATATACGACTCAATTGCTTGATCCACCGTCATAATAAAAACCTTTAAAACCCTAACTAAACAACAAACAATATTTCTATATAAATACGAAAAAAAAAACTTACTTTGAAACATCTAATGATAAAGGTTGCCGAGTCGGTCCTTGAAGTTGAAGATCTTCATCATATATTTTTGTATTCGGAGTGAAAGAAATATGCGAGTTCAGAGAAACGTGTTTGGAGCTGGAAATTACTCCAAATAAAAATATAATGCATAAGAGGAGAGACAAAGAGCGGCGTTTCATCGGCGATCAGATTGAGCCGTCTCCAATTTTTTTTTCCCGCTCCTTTATGGAGAAATACAATAAGAGTTTTTAACCCAATTTCCAAATAATAAATAGAGAGAAAATTGACGTGAAAATTGCGGAAATGAAGATTCCTAACTTCAGGGGATGAATTTTACGGTTGTTTTGTGCAATTTGGGAGTCGACAGAGTTGAGATTTCTTCCGGCAGACACCGAAATTTAGTATACTTTTCTTGCATAGACTCGGAGTCAAATGTACGTCTCTCTCTCATTCCTTTTCTTTTGAGAAAATAGCACTTTCCCCCTTGAATTTATAGAAGAATTACGATTTTCCTCTGTAAATGTGATTTTTTGGGACGTCCACCTTAAACATATAAGACTAATTTTTGCATTCCCTACACCGGCCGCCAAAAAAAAAAAGAAAAAAGAAAAACTGCAACACTAAAGTTTATAGAAAAAAAGAGTAAATCAGGTGTAAATTTAATGGAAAAATTGCAACTCGATTATGATATTAGACAATATGCAAATGACTCTAAAATATATTAAGAGTGCAAATATTATACTAATTGAATCAACTCTAAATTTGTTTTTTGTCTTTCGACTAAACAGTGATATTTGATGTTTCTGTTTAAAAAGAAATTGCATCTATATTATTAAATTTGTATTTTGCACCTCCGAAACATAGAAAATAGATATTTTACATACTTAAAACACAAATTTAGCACTTTAAACCCTCAAAATAAGAATAATTCAAAACTTTGAACCTTCTCTTATTTTCCGGCAAAGTTAGACCACCAGAGTCAAAAAATCTAGGAATAAAATAAGTAATTATTTTTGGATATTTGGTACTTTGCACCCCCCACAATACGAGAAATTGACACTTTACACCCCTGAAACAGATTAAAAACTTAGTACCCTCGAAATAATAAAAACTTCAGCAACTTGACCCCCGAAACAAGATAAATGGGCACTTTGCACCCTTGAAACACAAAATTAACACTTATTAGCCACAAGTTAAGAAAAACTCAGTAATTAACTCCCCCTCTTTTTTTTCGGCATAGTTGTCGGGTTCAAAATAATTAGGGACAAAATAGATAATTCATTTTTTTCCCCTTAATTTGAGGGTGCTAAGTGTTAGTTTTGTGTTTTAGTACTGCAAAGTGTTCATTTTTCGTGTTTCGGAGGTACAAGTTGCTAGTTATTCTTAATTCGAGGGTGCTAAGTGCTAATTTTATTTCGAAGGTGTAAAGATCCAAAAATAAATTACCTATTTTGCCCCTAATTTTTTTGACTCCGGTGGTCAACTTTGCCGAAAAATAAGAAATGGTGCAAAGTGTTCAATTGTTCCTATTTTGAGGGTGCAAAGTGCTAAATCTATATTCCGAGGGTTCAAAGTTCCCATTTTCTATGTTTCGGGGTGGAAAGTGCGAAAAAACCCAATGTTAATTATACAACGTATGAATGAGCTTGTGAGAGGATTATATGAATCAAATGCATATGGAAACATAATATATAGAAATCATAGACCAAATATATTTTTTAACAACGCCTTGTTAATTTATAAACATAGTCCTACATCATCATAGATTTGATTCACACAATAATGCACAATCCTCTAAAAGAGCTTACCATACTTGTTACTATATATGAACTAATGATCACGTGACAAAATCTCAATATTTACGAGTTTCTTTACATATAGCTTGTATTATTGCCCCGGAATTGTTGAATTAGATGTAGGGTTGAGCATTAGGTAAAAATTGGATCGCATCGGATTGAACTTTGATATTTTTTGGTTCGGTAATTTTCAGACCGCGGACCGTTTGTTGAACCAAAAATTTCGATCCGGTTTGATAAAAAACCGAACACTTCGGTCCAAAAATTTAAAGTTCAATTTTTTTATTTTTTTAAATAAAAAATTCAATTTATTGCACAACATAGAACATACAAACCATACAAAAAAGACCCCTCTTCTATTTATTGCATAATATATAATATATAACCAAAATTGGTACAAACCATTCAAATATAAAATAATCTTAATCAAGTACAAAGAGGTAAAATATTTTTGGAAAATAATTTTAAGTTTATATAAACTATTCAAACATAAAGTCATAAATTTCCAAAGTCGGAAAACACTAATATATAAAATTAAAAAATAAATAAATAATGTTCAATAGGTTCGGTTCGATAAATCGACCGGTATTACTGGGCGAGAACCGTTTTTCGATCGGATATTTCGGTTCGGTAAACTGTTCAGATCGAAATTTTTGTTCCGGTGCAATTCAGTCAATTTACCGAAGCGTGCTCAACCCTAATCAGATGTTCAAATGCACCTCACACCTTAAAAGTGTTTATGTATTAGAAATTAGGAGATAGTGTCAAAATCGTCGAAATTTTACATTGCATTCTTCAAATTGAGATCTTAAGTGGTTAAATTTGTTTTTGTAAAATCCTTGAAAATGCGTTTTCGTCATGAACTTATAGTTAAGTGGCACTTTCTCCCCTAAATTTACTTTCGTCATGAACTTAGTGTTTCACTACGTACTTTCCCCTCTAATTATAAATGATGGAAATGTCATCCATATTGACATGTGTCTTTCATGTAATCAGAGGCGGATCCAGGAATTTTAGGTAGGGGGCTAAATTATATTTAAAAAAAATCAATCAAAACAAGAGATGAATTTTGGCCAAAATGAACCCTACAAGGTATTTTTATTATATTATATGATACCTTGTTATGACGAAAAAATCATATTATAAAGAAAATAAAAAATTATATTCTTTTAAAATTATTGAGAATTTTTATTCAACTAAGTACACTGAATAAAGAAGAAATAAAATCGAACAACAAAAACAATGATAGTTCATATTGTTTCACTACAAGAAAACAACAAAATTTCAACGGAAATGGGTTGTAAAAAAAAGTGTCGTTGAAATCAAAATTTTCGACGGAATGTAATTTCGACGGAAATTTCAAACGAAAGTATTTTCCGTCGAAAACATAAATTTCGAAGGAATTAATTTCCGTCGAAAACATAAATTTCGAAGGAATTAATTTCCGTCGAAATTTATGGAATTTCGACGAATTTTGTTTCCATCGAAATTTCATATATTTCGACGGAAACTAATTCCGTCGAAATATCATAAATTTCGACGGAAAAAATTTCCATTGAAATTCCTGAAATTTCTACGGAATTTTTTTCCGTTTAAATATATGAAATTTCGACGGAATTTTGTTTCCGTCGAAATTTTCAATTTTTTTTGCCCCCGATTAATTATACCTAAATTATAAACATTTATATATAACATTTACAAACAATAAATATATATAACATTCAAAAACATTTTAATAAACATAATTCAATATTCAAAACATACATTAATTAGTTAATGATCAAACATCCAACTACGTAAAAAATCGAAATACAATCACTAATTAAAGTAAATAACTCCAATTACTACAAATCCAAGTTCTACATAACAATCACAAACAAAAAAACTAATTATCTTGTGTTTCGGGAACACAAGTGTCATTTCCATGACCTTGTTGAGCCGGGGGCTGAGACTGAGACGGGGCTTGAGATGGTTGTGGATCAGCTGCAGGGGGTATATTGAAGAACATTGGGAAAGTATTTGGTGCCAAAATTCCCGGAAAATGTGAATATATCATACCTAACTGAGATGTGCCCGCCTCATGCTGGGAAACTCTCGGTTGTGAACTTTGAGATGTACCCCCTTGACTTTGAAGTGTTGTTGCTAAGAAGTTGGCGAACATCATTCTTTGCATTTCCATCTCTTTTTGGTAAGTTTCCCTTTGCATTTCAAGCTCGGTTTTATGGTTTTCCTTAAGCCTCTCCACTGAATTCTTGACAGAAGCCAACTCAGTTTCTATCTCTGAAAGTCGCCCAGAATCAGCTGCAGGAGTATTCGAAGTACGTGCAGAACGTGTGGGGCGTACTTGGGAACCCGTATACCCCACTCTTGAATTTCTCTTTAAGAGTTCTGTTGGCGCGATTAACTCTATCGTACATCCATCCACGAAGTAAACGAATATTCATATTCTATGTATAAAAAATTTACATTCATTATCATGAGTTAGTCAATTCTACAAGGTATTTTAAGGATCTCAACTTTAATTGGCCGAAACTTAAAACATGTTATGAAAAACTATATATATGAGTAAAAGCAATTCAATAAATCTATTCATTATATCAAAGAGTAACTAATTTATCAAAACAATTAAAATCTATGAAAGACTAACTACCTAATCTATGAAAATGGAAACACTTTGGCAAGAATTACCAGAGAAATAACTCACTTAAAGAAAGGTACAACAACAAGATTGTAAAGTTCAGTTTTATGAACTTGTCTTTCACTGTCAAATTACATAGTGGTGCCATATTTGTGTCGGTAAGTTAGCTACCTGTAAATCATTAATTATTGTATCTTATGCTAAATAAATAGTACTGCCCAAACAGTAGAAGAAAAGGGAAGAAAAGAATTACAATTTGGTGTGCTCAGCTCACTACAACATTTCTGGCTTTTCCCGTCACTACAATAAATAATTATTAGCCATTTTTTATGTTACGTTACTACAGAACTTAACTATGAATTATAATGACCGGGTTAGAAATTTGTTTGAGTCCAATTTAACATTTTTGAGTTTTTTTAAGAAATTGCATTGAGAATTTAAAATTTTGGTTCAATTTTTTTAGTATGTTCTGGATCATGTTCTGTTTCAACACTGGATATAATTTAGTCTCGCATATCACACAATTATAATTTTGGTTCAATTTTTTAAAAATACTTTGTATTTTGGTTCTTATCACCTCATTTGAGACCAACTAGATGTATTAAATGCATGGTTTGAGTGAGTGATGAATGAGACAAACTTATGTAAGATTATGCTAATAATTATATAGACAAAACTTGACAATATTTTATTAGTTCTTTGTTTATTTCTTTGTGTATTAACTTAAGTTTTGGACAATTGAATTCGATTTACGTGATACATTTCTCGACATCTTTTAAGTCGCAAGCAAAACAGTTAGGCCCAGTTCGGTTTGGCCGATTCTAATCGGCCCAGATTGCAATTTTGGTTCACTAAATAATTGGGCCCAACTGTTTAGTCTTGTATTTGGCCAATTAGAATCTCGACCCAATAACTTAGTTGGATTTTGGCCCAGTTTATTTATTGTGTGTTCGATTGGGCCGGTTTCTTGCAATTACTATTATACCCCCCCCCCCCCCCCCCGAATCGTGAAATCTGGCCATCCATTTCTATTTTATTCTCAACCGTCCGATCAAAGTCAAATTATACACTTTGGACTAGGGTTACATCATTTCAGTTTTTCTTTCTCTCTCTTGAACACGATCCGCCGCTCTCTTCTCTTCGTTCCTCCCTCATATCCTTGTTTCTCCATCGGAAATCACCGTAAAATCATACACTTTCTAAGAATTGTTTAGATTTTAGGCTATGGTTATCTTCTTTTTCACTCATAATCTCAAAAATCCCCGAAAAACAGTAAATTCTTCGTGATACTCCAATCTTTTCCTGATAGTTGTTTTATTTCGTCCTGGGGTTCTTCGTACGGGGCCATCGACAGCTGCTGCGGACGTAAAGGTAATAGTATTTTCCCCAAACATGGCTCGAATTTATTCAAGATAAATTATTAGGGTTTCGTATATTAGGGGAAATTTTTATGTTTTTGTTGAAATTCTTATGAAATTTATACTTTCTAAACTGTTTTATGCATTTTTATGTATAAGTTAAGATTTTCCCACTTTTTTTTTTATTTTTCCGAAAGTAGGATTTCAAATTAGAATTACTTGAATTAAAATTAGGCTAAATTAGCATTACTTGAAATTGGGCTGATTTCATAAACTAGGATTTATTATAATTACTGAAATTCTAATTACTGAAATTAGCATTACTGAAATTCTAATTAGGATTTCATAAACTAGGATTTATGAAATTCTAATTAGCATTACTGAAATTCTAATTAGGATTTCATAAACTAGGATTTATTATAATTAGCATTACTGAAATTGGGCTGATTTCATAAATTAGGGTAAATTAGCATTACTGAAATTCTAGGGCTGATTAGGGTTTATTAAAATGTTATGTATCATTACTTGAATTTCTTGGGTTGATATATAATAAAAAAATTTACTCTTTTTTGATTGTTTGATGTAGGGATTCTGTCTGGAATGGGTGAATCTTCCAGTACTACCGGACGAAGTCATTGGTCCGGTGGGACTGGCCGAACATGCTATTGTGGTAGCATCGTTAGGATATTTACTTCCAAGACTCCAACAAATCCAGGCCGAAGATTCCTCAGATGTGGAGGAACACAGGTTAAGATTTTTACTTTATGCTATATTTGTATATTTTTCATTTATTTTAATGATCTTATATTCTAATGTTTGTAATTTTGTTTCAGGGCCCGAAGTGTAGTTTCTTTGAGTGGGTTGATCATGAAGTTCCAAACATCCCTCAATTAATGCAACGAATAAAACATGTAGAAGAAGAAAATTTGCTTTTGAGTGCCTCTATTTTGGAAATCAGGGAGTCACTTAAATCTTTAGAATCTAATTTTAATTTTATTAAGACATGTGCTCTTTTGTGTGCATTTGTTGTGCTATATCATGCTTTCATATGATTGCATGATTATGTCCATGTATTTTTATGGATATAGGCTTGATGTGCTGCCTTTTATGATTACTGATTGGTTAGGAAATGCCTTTTAATATCACTGCTTGGTTATAAAGAGCACTGTTTGGTTATGCTTGCATGTTTTTGTTGTATGTCCATGTATTTTTTTGGATGTAGTACTGTGAATTATAGTGTACCCTATTTTTGAACACACACTATGTAATTAGGCAGGCTTGAATGGCTGGCTTTTATTATTACTGTTGGGTATGCTTGCATGTTTTTGTTGTGTGTCCATGTATTTTTTTGGATGTAGTACTGTGAATTATAGTGTACCCTATTTTTGAACACACACTATGTAATTAGGCAGGCTTGAATGGCTGGCTTTTATGATTACTGTTGGTTATGCTTGCATATTTTTGTTTTAGTGTGTCCATTTATTTTTATGGAGGTAGTACTGTCAATGATACCCAAGCCTATTTTTGAACACACACTATGTAATTAGGCAGGCTTGAAATTTCTTTCTTTCTGTATCTGATAGATTACCTTTTTTTAAAGAACTGTGAAGGTTGAGTGTTGAAAGCTTATGATTACTATATGCTTCAATTCCTATGTTATTACATCCATCCATAAACTCTATGACTCATGTATGTTGGAAATTTGTATTATAACACATTGCAGTACATAGCTACAATGTTGAAATAATTAATTATATATAATTAGGCAGGCTTGAATTTTCTTTCTTTTTGTATCTGATTAATTACCTTTTTTTATAGAACTTATGTTTTGTGTTGACTGCATAGCTAGAATATTATATGCTTCAATTCCTATGTTATTACATCCATCCATAAACTCTTGTCTTATGTATGTTGGAAATTTGTATGTTACAACATTTCAGTACATGAATCATATGTACTGAAATAACATGTTATAATATTTAACCATCTTTGTGTGCATGCATTATACTAAATGCAAAATAGACAGTTGAGTGCATTCAATTTGGCAAATAGACAAAATATTTGCATGCTTTGTACCATTCTGCAGTTATGACCTTTACATATGAATATACTAAAAAAGATTTCATCCTAGCCCACATTATTTCCTTTTTTTGAGTTGTCATTTCCCTAAGTCATGTTATGTCTTTTCCATGTTTACTTTTTGCATGCATC
Source organism: Penstemon barbatus (assembly GCA_003313485.2). NCBI lineage: Eukaryota > Viridiplantae > Streptophyta > Magnoliopsida > Lamiales > Plantaginaceae > Penstemon > Penstemon barbatus. The sequence continues at coordinate 62,669,786 of CM064879.1, read as the reverse complement.
ATTTATTTCATTTTTCATTTCCAATGCTTATTAATGACACAAATCTCTTTTGCCTTTTACAAATCTTTAATATGGCAACTCCTTTAAGCAACCCACAAGACAACAATTTTGTACTTCCACCTAACCCACATTAATTGAGACTTAGAACTGCCTATATATATGCTCTCTTCCATGCCAACCGAACACCACCAAAAACTTTCTCCAACAAAAATAGTAAGTTTCATTACAAGTTCTTCCTCTTTCTAATGACTAATTACAAGTTCTTCCTCTTTCATTACAAGTTCTTCCTCTTTCTAATTTATGAAAACATATGACTAAATAATTTCTTGCATTTACTTGGTGACTACAGGTTTCAAACATGCCTTTGACTAGGAGACAAAGGGCGGATCTTGACGCACGCTATGATGGATGGAACCCGGAAGAAGAAGGCTATTTCATACACAAACTCTTCCGTGCAGCGAGGCAGGACATGGTCAAGAACGTTGACGATCTCACGGAGACTCTTGAAATTATAAGTGAGAAGATGACACGGAGGTTTCGGCGAATTTTCCACCTCACTTCGTTGCGACTTAAGTTGGAGCGAATCCGCTTTGAGTTTGTGGACTTTGAAGACTTTTTGAACCACCCGGGGGTAACATTTGAGCCATACAGTTGCCGCACCACCATCTCTAATGCATACTGGCGTGCAATATCCACCGCGGTAAGTTTCCAGTTTCTGTAATAAGAATTTATACTAAAAATAGTTCGTGTAATATAAGAATTTATACTAATACTTGTTCCTGGATTTTGTTAGGACGAGCCGAGGAGCTGGAGGATATTTCGGGTACAAGGGCATCGCTATTACCGTAAGCTGAAGTACATTTTTTATATTAAGGAATGCGCCCACTTACCCCGTTCCCTCCTCGGCTCAGCCCTCCAACCGATTGACTTAGCCGATGATGAGGATGCCCTCGTCGTTTCTCCGATTGCCATTGATGCTGACTTTGAAAACTCTGAGGCTGCTGTCCCCCCTGATGAAGAGGTAAATCCTCTTGCTATGGTGCCTTATCAGGGACCAACTGATGGGGCAGGGGATAATGTCAACGGTGGGGGGCTGAGTGATGTGGATTAGGTTTTATGGAGATTATATATGTTTTATGTAATTTGTTATATATGTATGTTTGGATTTTGGTTCTGCACTGAGTGCAGAACCTTGAGGATGGTTTTATAATGTTTGTATGTTTGATTTTGGTTCTGCACTCAGTGCAGAACCTTGCTGATGGTTTTTTTTTATGTTTGTGTAAAATGATGGAACTTGAGGCTGCCTTATAAGGCTGTCATTATGATAATATTTTATGAGTTTTTATGCACTTTATATTTGTTAGAATATCTTTTTTCTGAGTTGTCTTTATTTGTGCATGTCTACACGTTATTGTTCTGAAAAGAATAAAATTTTTGGTCACTTTATTGTACTGAAAAGATGAAAATCAGTATGAAAGTTAAAAAACATTCACAAGAAGTTAAAAATCGTGTACTGCTTGCATTATTAAAATTCATGAAACATAAAGTCCACCTTTTGTACACAACATACTAAATTGCTGGACAATTTTAGTCAAAAAAAATAAAGGCATGCTTAGGTTACAATTGCAGCATAATGTATTGCAATTGCAGACAACAAACAATTGGCTGAAAAAGAGAAAAGTACTCCTCTTGGTTCCAAACAGCCTCATTTGGTTACATCATTACATGTTATATTGCTACAAATTTGAAGCCCTTATTTTATTTCTCTGTTAGTCTCTTACTTGATCGTAATAAAATGTCCAGTTTACCCACAATCAATGTTAACTTTGAATTTGATAAAAAAAAAAAAAAATCATTTGTTTATAAAGGGGTGCATTTGTAATTAAGTGAACTTTAAGAATGTTTTGCATCAACTATAATATTTAAATTAAATCTATACGAATAGAGAAAGGAACGAGAAAATTAAATTAGTAATTCTATGTATACGAATAGAGAAAGGAACGAGAAAATTAAATTAGTAATTGAAAAAAAATTTAAATTCTTCCTAAAATAATCCTTAATTCAGTGAGAGTTCTTTTAGCAATCACATGAGACTTGAAAAAAATTAATCAATCGTTTGACCTTTTGAGGATTAGGCTATTACGTACCAAGTTCAATATTTAGGTATATAATTAAATTTCTTGTTTAACATGTATGTATGTGAAATTTATCTTCATCACAAAAATTAGACTTAAAATAAACGACATCACAAAATAATTTGATATGAACATCATTCTATTGGTAAAGGCGTAAAGCTCATAACGTCAAAGGAATCATCTGCAAGACATGGAAGTATGGAACTTTGTCGTTCGGCTCCTTATTTATAATTTGGAAATTTCAGTCAAAACTATATCCAAGTCGAAATATCAAAATTAGACAAAATTATATTTATGCCTTTAAATTTGGCCTAGTATTTCTGATAGTTAATGCTTTGGAACTTTTATGTTAGAAATTTGAAAAAATTAAATAAATATGGACGAAAATTACTTATGATTCCATTGTTTCGGTGAATTTTCATGACAAGTTCCTTATATTTAATTCATAAACTGATTGTAACCCAACTTTATTTTATTTTGCTATTCCAATTTTGTGTACAGGAAGTAGAGATTATTTTGGATTCAAACTCAACATGTGCACGAAGATATCAATTGATTTGGACAAGTTCAATTGCATAATAATGTTTACACAACTCGTCTATGTAACCGTCCATCCAAAATGCAACAACATTACTACTCCAAAGTTGTATGGCATCATTCATTACAAAAATCCAAAATATTTACATCCAAACCTGTTGATTTCAAAACTACAACCAACATTCATAAATCCAAAATATAATAATTACCCAAACATGGCTCGAAAATTCACACCATTTATTGTGAATTCCTAAGCCATGTTTCCATAAGAAAGTTCCAAAATATAACGCCACCTACTAAAATGTCCATGATGCCAAATTGTAATCACCGAACTCTAATACCCCCAAGTCATAAAATACACAATTATAAAGTTCATAGCAATAACATAGTCAACACCCGGAATTATCGTAAACCATAAGTCATGGAATCGTACCATTGAGCATCATGTGTGCTTGTATTTCCCGATTACGTTCGCTAGAACGCAAAAACAAGCTAACATGTCTTTGGTCATCCATTATCTTGTAACAAAGAAAGTTCATGTTTTCTTCGGTTAGTCCCGGAACCTTCTCTAATGCGGCAATGACCTTTGATGCCTTTTCGTCAATCGTATCTTCCTCCTTGGTCATTTTTGGTGTGAGATTAATGGCAATACCTTTTGCCTCCTCAATGAAACTTGTCAAGACGGGCAACATAGACTCACTTTTGGCGGTTTCAAGTGTTTTCGGCTTTCGTTCTCTAGTCAATTGTTTCTTCTTCTTCTTCTTCTTGTCGTTCCCATCAAGTTTAACACCAAGTCCATATACCTTCGATTTTTTCATCGAGGAACCATCGGATGTATCGGGAGTATAGTTGATTTTCTCTTTGAATTGATCCCCAACCCAATCGGATGCATCCATAGTTAGATCGACGTATGAACTAGTGTCATCAAATGTCGGAATGTACGGTTCCACCACTTCTATGCTTAATTGCGTATTGCTTGAGTTATTAAGATTTTCACTCATCAATATGTCATCAACAACATCAGTGAACCCTTGAGCATTGTCTCCCGTAGCCCTGTCCTTTCCAAACAATGCACACCAATCATCATAGTACCTCCAAGACTTTATCCTCATCGAACGAACATCACGATTAGCCTTTCGAGGAATACAAAAACATGAACTTATAATATTATACAAGTTAATAAATATAGCCAAAAATAAATATACAAAAATAAATATTAGAACACAAACATAATAAATATAGCCAAAAATATTATACAAGTTATAGCAAATTCTTATTTACCCGTGCATATTCGGCCCAAACATCATCGTTGACCTCTATCATTTTAGCATCGTCATTCCATCCAAAACCACTAGTACCCAACATGGCAATCAATAAATAGTATTGTTTTTTCCAAACCGTGAGCTTTGAGTTAATGTGTCTCACTCTAATGTCGGTTCCCCGTATCCTTGCCCTCATGGCGGATTCTAAGTGACCTAAATATCCCGCTTTAAACCCATTATCCGCCTTCCATCCATTCGAAACAATCTCATGCAAACAAGAAATCAATGTTTGCTCCTCGTCGGAACTCCAAATTCTACGTGGTGCTTGTGTAGTTTTTGTAGGGCGCGATGTTCCTGCATTGCTTGGTGCCGGTATTGGCTCCATGATTAAACTGAGAACACATTCACGAAATAAAATATTAACCCGTGATAATCCGTTTTCAAGCACAATTCCAAACATTAATAAATAAATAAAACCACAATCATACAAACAAATTGTCCTCATGTACATATAATAATGTACCATCATAAATAAACCACAATCACAAAAAAAAAAAAAAAAAGCATCACAACCAACACCAAGCATATTATCCAATCAAACAAAGTCATTTTTCAAAAACAAAACGCATCAAGTGCGTTTATCTCAAGGACTTGACAACCACTTGTCATACATAGCACGAGCCATGGTATCTCGATAATCAGTCCACGCTTGTGAAGGCTCCACAACATCGACAAAGTCACCGGTAGGACTCTCTCCTTCAACCTCATCATCACTTTCTGATTCGCTACTCGAATCGGAATCTGACATATCATTAGGCATTGTCATAAGCTGAAAATTGTGAATAAGAATACAAGCCATGATAATTCGGTTTTGCGTCTTCAATGGGTAGGACGGATCACTTTTAAGTATCGCCCACCTCCGCTTAACTTGACCAAAACACCGTTCGATCACGTTTCTTGCCTGGGAATGCTTCATGTTAAAGTATTCTTTATAATTTTGGGGAGCATCTTTTCCTACACCCCATTCCTTTAAATGGTAGCGAACTCCCCTATAAGGTGTCAAAAAACCTTCCCCATTCGTGTATCCATTATCGCAAAGATAATATGTTCCTATGATATTCATAAAAAGGAAAAAATTAACATTGTTGCAATCATTCTTTATGGTATTGTATGTCCGAGGATATATGATGCATAAAAATCGTATACCGGTCGGAATTTGAAGTCCATTCGGGCGGGTAATAGCATCTTTAAGGACCCGACCATCTGCTGCGGAACCCTCCCATCCAGTCAATGCATACGTGAATTTTCCATTTACATCGCATGCAACTAGCACATTAGTTGCAATCTCTCCTTTCCTTGATCTATATCGGGGTTTATTGGCAGCTGGTGCTAGTACCTTCACATAAGTACCATCCAAAGCCCCTAAGCAACCCTACAAACAATACATGGAAAATTATTTAATTTGTTGTAAGTTAACCAATATAGAACAAATTAAAAGTAGTGATAAAAAGTGTACGTACCGAAAAACAACCCCATCGGGAAGTTTCATCATTTTCTGAAATCGGTATAGGTCTTGATAGTAAGATTGAATGGCATTTAAGCACACAATTCAATACACGGTGGAAACACTTGCTCACTGTATCCCCAGACCGACGATAATGAAACCCTACGATTCGATTTTTCTTGTGATGTGAAAGAACGGACAAGAACATTGCAACTTGTTCATTGAGTGGCACGTATTTAGTGTCCCTTAGACCACCAACGTTATGCAAGAAACGACATAGCGTACTAAAGGAAGTCATAGTGAACCTTAACAAGAACTTAGTTTTAACATCCGTCTTCGTGGTTACGCGATGTAAATACTTGGCTTGTTTGTATTTTTTACGTAAGATGCTATACCTTTTTCTCTTTCGACTAGATGATTGGGAAATAGATTGTGCTTCGTGTGCAATGAGGCATACACATATTATTATAACACATTTCCAAAAAAATTGGCGGAAGAAGTTTAGGAGTTGTTCGTTCCTTTCCGAATCCATACCCAAGCGGTATTCTGTATTTGATATGGTTAGATATATCAAAATATGCCCAAACAAACTAGAAATGAAATATATCAAAATTGTCACAAAACGTATCCAAATAAAATTCACCAAATATGTCCAACAAAGTAGAAAGGAAACAAAAATTGTACGAGCATTTATTTTTATGTAATCCATCATACAATATTCCCTAGTATCACAATCTTACTTGAAATAGTTCATGAGACAAAAAACAAAAATACACAAAAAGGGTATGTACAAACAAAGTACAAAGGAAAAAAAAACACAAGCATTTATTTATGTAATCAATCATACACCATTCCTAGTACAACAACACAACATAAAAATAGTTCATCAAAAAAAAAAAAAAATTCCAGATTTCGAAATTATTTAAGGCAGGGAACACAAAATGCAATTTGGGGAAATTTTTAACACTCCAAGTCATCATACATGTTTTAACAAACCAAAATATAAATATTACAACTAATGGGCAATGTGTTCTTACCCTAGTTATTCTTCTTCTTCAATTTGTCCTTCACCTATGTTACAAAAAATAAAAATTAAAAAAAATGTAACAAATTAATATCTCAAACTTTGGGTAATCAAGAATTAATCATTCTTCTTGTTATCAAAAGATAAACAATAATAAAGAAGAAAAAAAAAAAAAACTCACCTTCTTCAACTTCTTCTTCACCTATGAAAAAAAAAATTAATTGAAACAAATTAATATCTAAAAGTTTGGGTACAACAATAATTAATTATTGTTATTGTTAACAAAATAGTAAAAAATAATAAAGAAAACAAAAAAAAAAAATTACCTTACCTTTCTCACGATGTCAATGGAGGGAAAGTGTAAAAAATGGAAAGTGTGCTGGAGAAGAATGAAGACTTTTTAATCTGCTCACAATTATTCAATGGCAAATTGGATGTAATTATTCATAACATTAGGGGCATTTTTGTCTCAAATTTTAACAATCTGGCCCAATTAAATAATTTCTGGCCCAACCCTCCGATTTTAATCGGTCCGATAACTCCGACTGGCCCACATGTTCCCCCAATAACCTCGGGCTGCCCGCAATTATCTTGGCCCAACCGAACATGAAATTAGTCCAAAAATTCTGGGCCAATTACATCAATCGGGGCTAATTGAGGGCTAATAATCCAAACCGAACTGGGCCTTAAGGAATTCTAGCTTCCTTTGGTTTTGTTGGTAAATTAAAGGTACTGACTTCATATTATGAAATTTTTTAACCTAGTCATAGGTTGGCATCTTACCCTTTTAGTTGATCTACTGCAGCAAAAAATGTACTCTCTCCACTTTCTTGTTGTATGATCAAATTGCGCGGCTGGGTAGGACAAGCATAAGGTATCTCTTAAGTCTTAAAACTTTTCTCATTAGTCTATTAATTTATATGAATAAAAGAGATTTTCTCATGCAAAAGAAATATCATACATGTATAATATTTGAAGGATATTTCTTTTTCTGTTTTGTTAGAAGGATATCTCTTTACTGATACGCAGCATGCTATTACTACGTTCGATATCCTTCTTCACGAATATATTATAACAAGAGTTTTGTATTACTACATTAAGGGCCCTAAAATTTTGACATGCAATTGATGAGAACAACATTCAGCTATGCAAGGACATGTTCCCCTTTCTTACTTTTCGTGGACGAGGTACTTTTAATATTGGTTGTTATAGTAATATTCATCTGGAATTTCATTGGCATTTTCGTTTTGTGCAGCTTAAGCAGCTTGAGTTATGGTAAGTAATATTCGTAATACTAATGATTTAATCCTTGTTTTTATCCAAGGACTTATCTTTTGCAATTATCAAATTAACTTTCACTTAATGAGGGGGACAATTTACTATGGTGGCACAATTTACAAATGGTCAATTGTGAGTTCCAAGTGAATGCACAACTTACTATGGTCAAAATGCAAGTTTCAAGTAAGCTCAAGTTCCAAGTTTGGAAGACCACTCAAGTTCACTTTGTGCACTATAAATAGGTGGCATCCTATTCATTTGAAAATCATCACAAAAAAAATCAACTACAAGCAATATTCTCTTCTAGTGTTAGGTAGAAAATTGAGAGTGCAATTTTCAGAGTTCCTAAAAGAATCGAGAAATATTGAGAAGTGAGTTGTGAGTGTGAGTGTTTGTAAACACTTGTATTTTTTTCTCCCTATAGTGAAAGTTTTGCAGCAGCCTGTGGAAGTAGCCAGTTTGGGTGAACCACGTAAATAATTGTGTCTATTTATTTTTGCTCTATTCGTCAAATCTGGTTGTTGGAATCCCTAACAACTGGTATCAGAGCCCAGGGATCGGCATATTCCGGGGGCTTCCAGATTTGAGTAGGAGCAATGGCGGCAGACGAAGGGAAGATGAAACTCGAGAAGTTCGACGGTTCGGACTTCGGCTTTTGGAAGATGCAGATAGAGGACTATCTCTATCAAAAAAATTTATATCTACCTCTTGAAGAAACGAAACCAGAATCCATGAACGATGAGGAATGGAAACTCATGGATCGACAAGCTCTTGGAGTTATCCGATTGACGTTATCCCGCAATGTAGCCTTTAACATTGCAAAAGAGAATACTACGGCTGGTCTTATGAAAGCTCTCTCGAATATGTACGAGAAACCTTCGGCCTCAAATAAAGTGCATCTTATGAGGCGTCTATTCAACCTGAGAATGAGTGAAGGTTCATCAGTGGCTCAACATCTCAACGAACTTAGCACAATCATGACCCAATTAAGTTCGGTTGAAATTGAGTTCGACGACGAGGTACAAGCGTTGATACTTTTGTCCTCCCTTCCGGAAAGTTGGAATGCTACGGTCACGGCTGTGAGTAGCTCGTCGGGAAGCAGTAAGTTGAAATTCAACGATGTTCGAGATCATGTTCTGAATGAAGAAATTCGAAGAAGAGAGTCAGGCGATAATTCGACACCATCTGCTTTGTCAACGGAGTCAAGAGGAAGGAAAAATGATCGAGGAAGATCGAAAAACCGAGGAAAATCCAAGAATGGGAGATCTATGTCGAGAAATCCCAGCAATTCCAAGAAGACTGTTGAGTGTTGGAAATGCGGAAAGACTGGGCACTACAAGAATCAGTGCAGGAGTGCACCGAAGAATCAGGAGGCCAAAATCGAAGCCAATGTCGCATCGACATCGGAAGAAAATGATGCGCTGATATGCTCTTTGGAGAGCAAGGAAGAATCTTGGGTGTTAGATTCTGGAGCATCATTTCACGCTACTTCGCAGAAAGATCTCTTTGAAAGGTATGTGTCTGGAAATCTTGGTAAAGTATATCTTGGTGATGATCAACCTTGTGATATTATTGGTAAAGGCACAGTGAAGATTAATCTTAATGGGTCTGTATGAGAGTTGAAGGACGTCAGACATATTCCCGACCTAAGAAAGAATTTAATCTCAGTGGGGCAATTGGCAAGTGAAGGATATACCACGGTGTTCCATGGTGATGACTGGAAAATCACTAAGGGTGCAATGACAATTGCACGAGGTAAGAAAAGTGGTACTCTTTACTTAACCGGAATGGGCCGTTGTTCGATTACTGTTGCAGCTAGTAGCCCAAATGCGAACTTATGGCACCAAAGACTTGGTCATATGAGTGAAAAGGGAATGAAGGTTATGCATTCTAAGGGAAAGCTACCCGATCTGCAGTCGATTGACATTGACATGTGCGAGGACTGTATTTTCGGAAAGCAAAAGAGAGTCAGCTTTCAGAAAGGTGGCAGAACCCCGAAAAATGAAAAGCTGGAGCTTGTTCATTATGATGTTTGGGGTCCAACGACTGTCTCATCGATTGGAGGAAAACATTACTTCGTAACTTTCATCGATGACCACTCTCGAAAGGTATGGGTTTATTTTTTGAAACATAAATCTGAAGTGTTCGATACTTTCAAAAATTGGAAACCCTTGGTAGAAAATGAGACAGGTTTGAAGATCAAAAGGCTCAGAACTGATAATGGAGGAGAATACGAAGCAACCGTATTCAAGAAGTTTTGCTATGAGCATGGAATTCGGATGGAGAGAACTGTTCCGGGTACGCCTCAACACAATGGTGTGGCTGAGCGTATGAATCGAACATTGACTGAAAGAGCCAGAAGTATGCGTATGCAGTCAGGACTACCAAAGCAGTTCTGGGCAGAAGCAGTCAACACCGCAGCCTATTTGATCAACCGAGGTCCATCGGTTCCATTGGAGCATAAAATACCAGAAGAGGTATGGAGTGGAAAATCTGTTAAATTATCACATCTTAAAGTATTTGGTTGTATTGCATATGTGCATATCAGTGATCAAGGCAGGAACAAGCTTGATCCAAAGTCCAAGAAATGCACTTTTGTTGGCTATGGTGATGATGAATTTGGTTTTCGCATCTGGGATGATAAGAGCAAGAAGATAATCCGCAGTAGAGACGTGATCTTCAATGAAACGATTATGTACAAAGACAGACATTTGACGAATGTTATTAATCCAATTGAGATTGATCCAGTCTTTGTAGAGGTGGATGATGTCCCAATCAGTCCTGCGAAGAACCAGACAGTTGCAAATCCCGAGCCAGAGCAACATGTTGAGCAAGAGGATGCTAATCAACCTCATTCTCCAACTCCAGTGTTGAGAAGGTCTTCTCGACCTCATGTACCGAACAGGAGATACTTGAACTATTTATTGTTGACTGATGGAGGTGAACCCGAGTGTTATGACGAGGCCTGTCAGACTGGAGATGTCGGTAAGTGGGAGCTTGCTATGAAAGACGAGATGAAGTCTTTGATCTCCAACAATACATGGGAACTTGCTGAGTTGCCAAAAGGAAAGAAGGCCCTTCATAACAAATGGGTTTATCGGTTAAAAGAAGAGCAGAATGGTTCCAAGAGGTATAAAGCTCGATTAGTTGTCAAAGGCTTCCAGCAGAAGGAAGGAGTCGACTACACAGAGATTTTTTCTCCGGTAGTGAAACTTAATACTATCAGGACTGTATTAAGTATTGTTGCTATTGAAAATCTATATCTTGAACAGTTGGACGTGAAGACTGCATTTCTTCACGCTGACTTAGATGAAGAGATTTACATGCATCAACCAGAGGGATTCACAGATAAAGGGAGAGAAAATTTGGTGTGCAGACTTAAGAAGAGCTTATATGGTTTGAAACAAGCTCCACGACAATGGTACAAGAAATTTGACGGTTTCATGCATAAGGAAGGTTTCCAAAAGTGCAATGCCGATCACTGTTGCTATGTCAAGAGGTATGATTCGAGTTATATCATTTTGCTACTTTATGTTGATGATATGTTAGTAGCCGGTTCAGATATGAATGAGATCAAAAGCTTGAAGCAACATTTGTCAAAGAAGTTTGATATGAAAGATTTGGGTCCAGCTAAGAAGATTCTTGGGATGCAAATCAATCGAGATAAGAAAAAAGGGTTATTGCAGTTATCTCAGTCAGCGTACATAAGTCGTATCTTAGAGAAATTCAACATGAGCAACTCCAAATCCGTCAGCACACCTTTAGCAAGTCATTTTCATCTATCCAGTGATCAGTCACCTCAGACGGAGGATGACAGAGAGTTAATGGCAAAGGTTCCTTACGCCTCGGCCATTGGGAGTTTGATGTATGCTATGATCTGTACGAGACCCGACATTTCCCAAGCAGTGGGAGCTGTTAGCAGATTCATGTCAAATCCAGGAAAGGTCCATTGGGAGGCTGTAAAGTGGATCTTAAGGTATCTACGAGGCACTACGAATAAGTGCTTGACCTTTGGTAGAGGAGAGCTAAAGGTGCAGGGGTACGTAGATGCTGATTTTGCAGGTGAAGTCGATAAACGAAGAAGCACTACTGGTTATGTGTTTACAGTAGGCTCGACAGCAGTCAGCTGGATGTCGCAGTTGCAAAAGATTGTTGCTTTATCAACTACGGAAGCAGAGTATGTTGCAGTTACAGAAGCTAGTAAGGAGATGATTTGGTCTCCAAGGATAGCATGATCAGGATTGGCTGCTGCATTGACCAAGCTGTGAAGACGGATTGAAATCAGTCTTCAAGTGAGAGATTGTTAATGCCTTTTCAATTATCAAATTAACTTTCACTTAATGAGGGGGACAATTTACTATGGTGGCACAATTTACAAATGGTCAAGTGTGAGTTCCAAGTGAAGAACAATTTTCAAGTGAATGCACAACTTACTATGGTCAAAATGCAAGTTTCAAGTAAGCTCAAGTTCCAAGTTTGGAAGACCACTCAAGTTCACTTTGTGCACTATAAATAGGTGGCATCCTATTCATTTGAAAATCATCACAAAAAAAATCAACTACAAGCAATATTCTCTTCTAGTGTTAGGTAGAAAATTGAGAGTGCAATTTTCAGAGTTCCTAAAAGAATCGAGAAATATTGAGAAGTGAGTTGTGAGTGTGAGTGTTTGTAAACACTTGTATTTTTTTCTCCCTATAGTGAAAGTTTTGCAGCAGCCCGTGGAAGTAGCCAGTTTGGGTGAACCACGTAAATAATTGTGTCTATTTATTTTTGCTCTATTCGTCAAATCTGGTTGTTGGAATCCCTAACACTTACTTTTCGTGGACGAGGTACTTTTAATATTGGTTGTTATAGTAATATTCATCTTGAATTTCATTGGCATTTTCGTTTTGTGCAGCTTAAGCAGCTTGAGTTATGGTAAGTAATATTCGTAATACTAATGATTTAATCCTTGTTTTTATCCAAGGACTTTTGTACTAATGTTAATATGCATAAGGAACACAAAAAATAACCAGTTAACTGGCCCAATTCCTTCTACACTAACATAATTCCCAATATGAAGACACTGTAAGTGACCTTAACTATTTCTTTAGTGGTTTTTTTAAAACATTTATTTTAAAATCTAGTGTAAACTGTCATTTTGCTTATAGAGATCTTGCTAGAACCAGCTTATAAGCAAGATACCGAGATTGATCTACTGGAATGAAGTATTGCAATAGCTGTTAGTAAAGCAGTTACATTCTTTACATCCTTATCACCCTCAAGTAATTTGTCAACTGACTGGCCTTTGGTATTTGTAAGTTCACATGGTGAATTTCTTTTTATTTATGACATTAAACTTATGGTGTTACTATGTTTGTTGAAACCGTGAGTTCTTTTTTGCTGTAGTGATGTGAGGAATAATACTTTGACCGGAACTATACCAAACAATTTCGGTAACTGCACAAGTTTTGAGAACTGAGTTCATTACTTCCATAGCTACAATTTTTAGCTTTCATTTTTAAGCTTGAATAATTAGATTATTTTTGAGGACTTGTAAGTTCTTTCTTCCACAGCCCTTTAACTTCTCAAACTCCATATAGCATTATAGGTAATATCAAAATATTAGCTATGATGGTATATTCAGCCAGAGAAGCTAAATGCCTGGTATTGTTGGTGTTTTGTTGTTTTTTTAGATTTTATTTTAAGTATTGAACTGCCCTTAATGCATTATAGATTTTGACTTGTGTTTATTTGTGTAGCTGATGACTATTCCTTAGAATGTGATGCTCTGTTTAGCAAATGGACCATTGAGAGCCTTTTGAGCTGTTATATTTTATTGTTGGTTTATCTAGTTTAACTACTACTATATGATATGTTTCATTTCCTAGATTGACTCTTTGTGTTTTGTTGTTGTTATGTTCCTAACATTTTCATTTTTAGTAATTGCAAGGTGTTGTCAAGGAAGAAGGTTTAATATGGATAGTTGGATCGAACATTATTTTGTATTTTAGTTTGTAGATTGGTCAATGCAAATTGTTGGGGCATTGCATTTGTTGGATGGTTTGGAAAATATGCATAGTTTGATTGTATTTGTTGGATGATTCGAAAAATACGTTTATTGTGATTGAATTTGTTAAAAGATAATTAGAAAATGTTTATTGAATTTAGATGTGGGTTATATATATATATATATATATATATATATATATATATATATATATATATATATATATATGTGCACTAATAAATAAAAGCACAAAATTTATCTTAAAAATGATAAATGTTTTTATTTAGAAAGAAGAAGAAAAACTATGCTCATTCCCGGCACTTTATAAGCGTCGGGAATAGCTTAGAAAGCGCCGGCAATATTTATTCCCGGCGCATAAAAAGCGTCGGGAATACTTATTCCCGGCGTTTTTTTATTCTCGTCGCCCCTTTTACCCGGCGGCAGTGGGGCGCATTTAAAGCGCCGGGTATACTATTCCCGGCATTTTTTTCACTATTCCCGGCGCTTTTTACGGACCGGGAAAGACCTTAAATGTTGTAGTGGCTCCTGGCATATATTCTTTCCTCTTCCATATTCTAAGACTAAGACTAAGACTTTTTTCACAAACAAACATCAAACTTTAATTCTCGACTCTTATGCTAAATCAATGTTAAACATGTTTTTGTCAATAAAATTTGACCCAAATTTGAAATGAAGGTTTGAATTTCACTGTCATGTAAAGTCAAATACCAACTTATAGTAATTAATTTTGGTAAAATATAAAAATATAAAAATATAAGAATAATTACTTACATAGTCCTAAATGATATATCAACACTTGCTGTTAAACAATATCTCCTGTTTCAAATTTGACTATATGTAGGTCCCGAAAATTACACCTACACACAAAGAGAAAGAGGCAGAGCATGCAACAGATTCAGAAACAATGGTAACAAGTATATATATATATATATATATATATATATATATATAATAAGCCTTGTCTTTCACATGAGCATTTCATCAAACACATTACTCTCTAATAATAAAAATCAAATTGACAAAATCTAAAAAACAATGCAAACACCGAATCGAAGGATTAGAAAAAATTAATCTACTAATTCAAATCCTAATTTCCACTATCATAATATCAATTAAAAAACCGAATTGAAGGATTAAAGTGCAATTATACCTTAGTTAGAATGTTTCAAGAAGACTTGCGGTGGTGTAGGTGCCGGAGTCGGAGCTGGCCGGAGGCGCGTTGCACGGATCTAGAGAGCTTGAGCCGCGGCAGAGGTGGATTCTCCGGAGAAGGTGACGGCCGGGTCGCGAAGGGGGTGCGGTGCGACGGTTACGTGGTAGTAGATATGGAAGAAGAGGTGCCGCGGTGGGAAATTTGGCTAAATGCCATCCCCAAAGAGTGAAATTAGAAAAATGCCATCGCCTATTTTTCTTTTTATTTTTTTATTTTTTAAATACCTAATTTTAGTTAAAAAGTGATTAAAACTTATAAAAATTGCAGAATACACCTCCTATTTTTGACTTATTTGTTTTTACAATACCTTACATATTAAAAAAAAAAAAACATTTCTCTCTCTCACAAATCAGATCTGCGATTCAAGTTCAAACACTCCCCAACCTAACTTCAATTTCTTCATAAAATTTCACTAAAAATGGCACACAACAACTATAATGAAGGCGAGTAAATAAATCTAGAAGGTCAAGCACCACATCCATACAATGTAAGTTTTAATTTTTTTTATTACACAACCAATTGCGTTTTTTTCATACTGCAAAGTGACCCATTTGAAGAGCACAACACGGTGAGCTTGGCTAACCGTGGTGAGTTTTGAAGCTCACCACGGTGAGCATATTGCACACCTCGGTGAGCTTGGTTATTCTCAATTTCACAGTCTTCAGTTCAATATTTTTGAACTGGAGACTAAGACTATTCAGTCTCCAGCATTCTCGAGAATGCTAGAGACTGGAGACTGGAGACTGAAGTCATGAATATCTGGAGACTGGAGACTGGAGACCAGTCTCCGGTCTCTCCAGTCTCCAGTCTCCAGATATTCATGAACATGTGGAGATCGAATTTAAATTCGAAATTAATCCAAAATTTATGTTTAATTATTTGTTTTATAGGGATATGGCATAATTTCGACACATACCCTTCCAAAATTACCTCCATTCCACTATAATAAAGTGGTAGTACAAGCAAAAATCACACAACATACTATGTGGTCGGAAATTAAAAATCAATGCGAGAAATGATGCGACCTCATCATATAGAGATGTTGGAAAACTACCCCCAAATTGGAAATTTTTTGTTGCTTGTGGAGAAGGTACATTTAAGGGGACTTTGTTACACAACTTGATGATTAGAATGTGTAAACGGAAAGAAAATTCACCAAGAAGTAAATACGAGTATTGATTTTTTATCAATGGAAAACTACTAAGGTTTGGGGCGGAGGAGTTTAGCCTTGTGTCGGGGTTGCGCTTTTGTGAACAGAGTTCTGAGGATGCGCAACATATTGCGGAATGTGCAACCCTGAAAGACAGAAGGTTTGAAAGATGGGGGACGGATAAGGTAACTGTCGAGGCAGTTGCAGATGAAATAAGGAGATTAATGATTGTGAATGACCGCGATGATGATATTCTTAAATTGTTATTTGTATGGGTTATATCAGCGGTGTTGATGCCTACACGTGATAAAGATAAAGATGTTGATGATTTTATTTTCAGGGTAAGTAAATTCAAATATAATTTTTTATATTGATTTTGCTTCAACTTTTAGAACTAATTATCCATACAAATTTGTCTTATATTACAGGTATGTGATGACCTGGGCGTATGCGAAAGGTATGGATGGGGTAATTTAATCTGGGAAGCCACGGTAGGTGATATATTGGAGAAAATTGGCTCTGCTCTTCAGATGAGACAAGAGGGACCTCGTAGATGGCATGCAGATGGATGTCCTTTTCTTATACTGGTATTTTGTCCACTCAATTTTCGATTTGAATATGTTTTTATTTTTTTTTTTTTAAATTGAGGCCATTTTTGCGCAGTTTTGGATGTTGAAGAGCATTGAAGGCTTACCCGAATTGGCCAATTGTTCATCAACAATGTCTCCAAATATTCCTTCGTATCCGAGAATGTAACGTTGGACGCTTGGGTGCGCCAATTTTCCAAATTGTGATCGTGTTGACGAATACTTTGGTAAAGTTAAGGTATGCTAATAGTTATTATTACTAATTTTTTTGTTATGTCATGAATTTGTATATATTGGAAATAAATAATCTGTGTTTTGTTAATTATTTTAGATTGTGATCCCGCGACTAATGCCGGATGAAGTGGAGTCTCGGGCTAATTATTATACGATTACAAGACTTTGGGTCGATGATATTAGCCCCGAGAGTCAATTTTTAGCATTTCGTCGCCTGACCCACTTTTTTGGCGATAATTATTGTATTATTCGGGACGAAGAGGGACATCCCGACGGCGTTAACCGGCCACCCCACCTCATGAACGCAGATGTACGCCAAGTTGTCGGCTCAAAATGCAACGTCTCCCAAGAAGAGACCATGATGCCTCCACTTCCCAATCTCAACCGCGTCTAAATAATCAAGAAATACCTGTAGACTCGTTGACAGAGTTACACCAGATGGAGCAGAGGCTTCGACATGATCAAGTTCAGATGGAGCGGAGGTTACTTGGACAAATTACATGAATCTCGGAGACGCAGCAGCAACTTAGTGTAGTCATGACTCGCCTTGAAAGTTTGATGTTGAAGGACCTCCAAAATAGAGGGATTGATGTGGAGGAGAACGAGGAGGGGAATGGGCAAGAGATTGATATGGAGGAGAACGAGAAGGGGAATGGGCAAGGGGAAAGTGAGGAAGTGGAAGAGGAAGAGGAAGAGGAGAACGAAGAACCCGTTAATGAGGTGAACGATTAAATTATTTTTTATTTATGGTATTTAATGTTTTTTTTATTGTCTTGAGATTATTTTTGGAAATGTATGTTGGATTGTTTTGATTATTTTTAGATAAATGATTGAATATGTTAATATGTGATATTTGATGTGAATTCATAATCTACGCGTTTTCAGGCTAATATTGCGGAAGAGAATTTCGATCATGGTGATCTTGAAGTGGGCCCGAGTGTAAGGAGAAGGTCGAAGAAATTTCATGATAGTGATGCGACAAAAAGAGAAAAAATGACTTTCAAGCCTAGTAAATACCAAAGAACTCCCTTTGCCCCCGATGATAGGAAGAAGAGGCCTTCGAAATAATTTTTGTAATATTTAATGTATTCATATAATATTTGATTATTATTGTGTAATTTTTTGTTATTAGTGTGTATTTTTTAAAAATACAGAATCGAAATGCAATATCATCACACAATTCACCAACACAATTCATCAACACAATTCATTAACACAATTCAATTAACACAATTCATCAACACAATTCATCAACACAATTCATTAACTTCATGAACACAATTCATCAGCACAATTCATCAACACAATTCACCAACACAATTCACCAAAAAGAAAATAACATTGTCCAATGGAAAAAAATGTAAAAATAACAATTACTGGTTCCGATCCTCCTCCTCCTCCTCCTCCTCCTCCTCATCAATATGCATTTCATCGACATTGTGCGTGGGCAGGTGAAAGATGGGACGCGGAGGAAGGGTGGGAGGATTTGTGCCTACATTCCGAAAGTAATAGTCCTGCCGGTCAGCGAGGGTACCCAATGCGTTTGACATGTACTCCGCCAAGGTATTGAAGTTGTCGTTCATGGTTCTTTGAAGGGCTGCCACCTCGTCGAATATCAACTCTTGTCCACGGGGAACTCTTCCCCATTGTGGGAGTTGAACTTGCTCGGCTTGAGGGTTCTCCGGATAAGTATAAGACCGGCGGGTGCGTGCACTCACATAAGTCAAATTCAAAGTCTTGCAAATTGAATGAGTGTTGATCGGGTTGGCCAACTTGATTTCTTCCTGAACATCCGTGATTTCAACTCCGGCCCTCAAACACAACCCGTTAATGAGGTAAGGGAAGATGAAACTGTTAGGTTCGCGTATGGTAAGAACATGAAACGGAAGAAAAGAGAGGAATTACGTGAGGAGATTGTTGAAGGGAGGGAGATTTGGCAGCAATACTTGGGAGTAGGACTGTCAATCGGGCCTCATGAGCCGAGCTTTAAATAGCTCAAACTCAAATACCATCGGGCTTCATAGTTATAGGCTTAAGCTCGGCTCATAATTTTTTTAATTGTTTCGGCTCAAACTCAGCTCATGTAACGTTTCGGGCTTCGGGTTTATATCGGGCTTATGTCGGGTTTATTAACTTTAGCAAATGTTACTCCATAAATAAAAGAATTACGCGCTAATATGAATAAACCACTCTTACTTAATACACATGAGACAAAAACATGTAAATTCTACACTTGTTCTTCATAATATTAAACAATAAATTATATTACTGTATTAGATAAAAACTTTTCATCTTCATAGAAATAGAATTATTGATATACGTTTTTTTTACTCCAGGTAAGTAGAGTTTTAGTGTTCCAAGACTTCCAAATTCCCAATCTTGAGCACTTTCTTTTATCTTTTTCCTTTATGTTTTTCATTTGACTTGTACAATTATATGTAATTGATTTTAATATCTGGTGCATAATAATTTTGATATAAATAATTAGTAGTAGTATTCGGTCGGGCTTTATTCGGGCTGAGCCTTATTAGGCTCAAACTCGGCTCACAAATTGATCGGGTTTAATATAATGGCTCAAAATCGGCCCGGCTCACAATTATTCGGGTTCGGGTCATATTTAATCGGGCCGAGCCATCGGGCTTCGGGTAGGCCCGGCTCAATTGACAGTCCTACTTGGGAGGAATGGACGATGCTGAAGGAATTGGAAGTCAGGAGAATTGGGAGAAAGAAGAGAAGTCAGATGATGAGAAGAAGGTGCCAAAGTCGTGCTTCACATTTGTTGAGTTCGTGGGATGAAGGAAAGATAATTTAAGCAAGGGGCAGTTCTGGAATTTGCTACAACTTTGGAGGACAATTTAAGCTTTTTACCTTTCAGTCTATTTTTGTCTGTACCTAAGGAATTGTATGAACTCCATTACCTTAATTTTAGGGTTACCCTATATGTGGGGACTATATATACTCTTTTGGGGCTGTGTGCCGTTTTTTATTCAGAAGATATTTACCTAATCTCCTGTCCATTTCCTTGCTTTATCTATCTCTCTCACCTTTCTCCTGGTAATTTCTTATCAATTCTTTGTCAAGTTATCACTTTTAGTTATTATTGATTATTGATCTGCTACTGTTACATCATTTATTACAAAAAAATACAAAAAGATTTCCTATTTAAAACTAAGATCATAACACTTGGTGTCCAGAGCAAGGCTTTTCTCGGACCCAACATGGCAGATGGAACACGATCCAAAGAAATCTTGTCCCTGTTAGCCGATGAAAAAGGTCAGAGGAAGGTGTTGCAAGATCAAATAGTGGAAATGCATCAGGTGCAAGAAAGCATACAAACAACAGTTAATACTTTGCAAGAGAACCAAAATGGGCTGGCTAATACACTGACATCAGTTGATTCAGGCATGAGGGCTATGCAAATGCAGCAGCAAACCATATATGTTCAAATGCAGAATGAGAGTAGGACTAGAGGTGTGGGTAGAGATGGGTTACTCCCAACACCTGAGAGAGGAAATACTCCATTTACTACAGCAAGGAGCTTGGGACAGTCCTTTCAAGGGGCTGGGGCATCCAATATGAGCACTAACCAAGTTACTAGTTCATTTCAGATGATTGATTTTCCTCAGTTTGATCGGGATAGTCCTAGGAGCTGGGTTAGACGTTGCAACAGGTACTTTTCTATCATCAATACAATACCTGAAAACTGTAAAAGTACATTTGCTACCATACACATGACTGGTAAAGCTGAGTTGTGGTATCAAGGATACAGTAAGGATAGGGATGATATCTCATGGGAAGAAATGATTGAAGCAGTATTAAACAGATTTGAGGATGTAGATCCAGACATGGTAGTGGTAGAATTCCATAACTTGAAACAGACAGGTTCAGTCAATGAACTGTCTGAAAAATATGATGAGCTTAAAGTTCACATGCAGCTCACTAGGAGGGAGATTCCAGAGGAATATTACCTCACCAGTTTTGTGGGTAAACTGAGGGAGGACATTAGGGGAACAGTCATGAGTATGAAGCCAAAAACTTATGAAGAGGCCCTGTCCATGGCCAGAAGGCAGGAGATGACTAATGAAGAGGCCCTGTCCACTGCCCTCACTGGTTTGTGCCTTGTTATACACCACCAAGACTTTTGAATTGCTGTTACCCCCTGTGAGTTTGGCCTAGTAGGGTAATTAGCATTGTAAATGGGCTTGTTTACAATGCTAATTACCCTACTCAAACTCACAGGGGGTAACAGCAATTCAAAAGCCTTGGTGGTGTATAACAAGGCACAAACCAGTGAGGGCAGTGGAGGAGGAGGTTTAACCAGGAGGTTGCTCACATCAGCTGAGATGAGGGCTAGGAGAGAAAAGAACATATGCTACAATTGTGATGAAGTCTACAGTCCTGGTCATAGGTGTATGAAAAGGCAGGTCTTCCTGATAATGACAGAAGAGGAGGAAGTTGCCTATGAACAGGATGAAGGGGCACCTATAACACTGGATGAGGAGATCACCAGTGAAGACATAACAGTGTCACTCAATGCAATGTCAGAAAATATGGGGTTGAATACTTTCAAGGTCAAGGCTAAGGCTTATGAGGTTGTAATACAAGTCTTGGTTGACAATGGAAGTACTCACAGTTTCATAGATGAGGGTGTATGCTTGAAGATGGGATGTAAAATGGAAACAACCACCCCCATGATGATCACAGTGGCTGGAGGGGGCAAGTTGTCCAGTAGGAACATTTGCAAGGATTTTTCATGGGAAATACAAGGGCATAAGTTCACCTACCCTGTCAGGGTGCTGAAATTAGGAGGGTGTGATATGGTTATGGGGGGAAACTGGTTAAGGGACCACAGTCCTGTGGAATATGACTACATGGACATGAAGGTTACTATTAGCCAAGGAGACAGGACGATCTCACTGTTGGCTGCAAAAGGGACTTCAGAGCTGAAATTTATTTCTGCTGAGAGCTTGGAGAAGAGCCTAAAGGCAGGGACATAACACTGTGTGGATGGTTGTATTCCATGAAGGCAAAGGAAACTCCAGATGACACCCCACCAGATTTACAAAGAATACTGGATGAATTCCAGATGGTGTTTTTGGAACCTGAGGGATTACCCCCAAGAGGGTCATAGAACACCAAATAGTTCTCAAGAAGGATGCTCAGCCCAAGAAAGGGTACCCATACAGGTACCCCTATATACAGAAAGGAGAAATTGAGAAAATAGTGAGGGAAATGTTGTCTGATGGTATCATACAACCAAGCCAAAGTCTCTATGCATCCTCAACTATTTTGGTGAAGAAGAAGGATGGGAATTGGAGGCTCTGTGTGGACTACAGGTATCTAAATTCTCTAACTGAAAAAAATGCTTTTCCAATTCCTGTTATTGATGAGTTATTGGATGAACTGTATGGTGCTAAATACTTTTCTAAGTTGGATATGAGGTCTGGATATTTCCAGATTAGAATGAAACAAGAGGATACCTATAAGACAAGCTTTGTGACTCACAATGGGCAGTATGAATTTTTGGTAATGCCATTTGGGCTTTGCAATGCACCTTCTACATTCCAGTCTTTAATGAACAGGGTGTTTGAACCCTATTTGAGGGAGTTTGTACTGGTGTTTTTTGATGACATCCTAATCTATAGTAAAAGTTGGGATGATCACTTAATGCACCTTCAGTTGACACTAGAGCTACTTAGGAAGAATGAATTATATGCAAAGAGAAGTAAGTGCAGTTTTGGAGAAACCAGTGTGGAGTACCTGGGGCATATTGTGTCTGGAGAAGAGGTTGCTAATGATCCATCTAAAATTGAGAGCATGAAGAATTGGCCTGTGCCTAAGAATGTTAAAGCTTTAAGGGGGTTCCTAGGGCTGACAGGGTACTACAGGAAGTTCATTAAAGGGCATGGCCTCATTAGCAGACCCTTTACTGATCTCTTGAGGAAGGATGCTTTTATATGGAATGATCAGGCAATGAGTGCATTTGAAGCACTTAAGGAGGCCATGACAAGGGCACCAGTACTGACACTGTCAAACTTTTCCTAGGCCTTTGTGGTGGAAACTGATGCATGCAGTTATGGGTTGGGGGCTGTGCTTATGCAGGAAGGAAGACCCATTGCTTTTCTCAGCAAAGCTCTGGGGCCAAAGAATCAGGGCTTATCAATTTATGAAAAAGAGTTATTAGCAGTCATAATGGCTGTAACAAAATGGAAGCACTACATACAGGGAAACCATTTTCAAATTAGGTGTGACCAACAGAGTTTAAAATACTTACTGGAACAGAAGCTCGATACCACTTTGCAACATAAATGGATATCAAAGCTATTGGGATTTGACTATGAGGTAGTATACAAGAAGGGGAAGGAAAACAAGGCAGCTGATGCCTTGTCCAGAATTGAGAAGGAAGAGGATGTGAAAGATAGCGAGTCTATGGGCATAACTGCTGTGGTGCCTGAATGGGTAACTGACATTGGGGATAGCTACAAGGAGGACATCAACTTGGAAGAAATCATAGCATCTAAGATACTGGATAGTTCAACATTCCCTGAGTATAACTACAAAGGAAGTGTGCTGAGATACAAAGGGAAGATATGCATTGGCAGCAATCCTAAACTAAAGGCAACTATCCTGGAATCACTGCATGATTCCCCTTTGGGGGGACACTCTGGAATTACAGGTACAACAAAGATGGTCAAGTCTTATTTCTATTGGAACAGGTTGAGGCAGGATGTTGAAGATTACATAAAGTCTTGTGATGTGTGTCAGAGGAGCAAGAATGAACACATTCCCTACCCAGGGCTTTTGAACCCATTACCAATACTTCCACAGGCCTGGTCAAGTGTAGGTATGGATTTCATTGAGGGGCTTCCTCCATCTGAAGGAAAAACCACCATCCTAACAGTGGTAGATATGTTTACTAAGTATGGGCATTTCATTGCATTGAATCACCCATACACAGCAGAGACAGTGGCTAAGGTATTCGTAGACAACATTTACAAACTACATGGGATGCCTAATGATATAGTTACTGATAGGGATGTTATATTTACCAGTAAGTTTTGGCAAGGGTTATTCAAAATGGCAAGGGTCACACTAAAGCTCAGTTCTACCTACCATCCCCAAACTGATGGTCAGACAGAAAGGTTGAACCAGTGTTTGGAGAACTACCTAAGAGGAATGACTATGGGTAAGCCAAAGTTATGGACCAAATGGCTGTCTCTAGCAGAGTATTGGTATAACACCAATTACCAAATTAGCACAAAGATGAGTCCCTTTGAGGGACTATATGGGTACAAACCCCCACAACTGCAGATGGGGGCGTATTTGCAAGATATCCATCCAGACTTGGAAGGATTGATACAAGAAAGGGCTAGAATGGTAAGAGTACTAAAAGGGAACTTAGAAGTTGCACAAAGCAGGATGAAGCATTTTGCAGATCAAAAAAGGAATGACAGAGAGTTTGTTGAAGGGGAATTTGTCTATCTTACATTGAGACCTTACAGGAAAAACTCAGTGCAAGCAAGAAAGAATTACAAATTATCCCCTAAATTCTATGGGCCTTATGAAATTGTAAGGAAAGTGGGTAAGGTTGCTTACCAGTTGAAGTTTCCTGCGAAATCAATGGTGCACCCAGTGTTCCATGTATCCTTGTTGAAGTATTAAAAGGGACCACACCATCTCTGAGCAGCTGCCAGAAATGAATATGGACAACATTAGGATGTACCCTAGCAAAATTCTGGGTAGAAGGGTTACAAAAAGGGGAAGCTTACCTTTCACCCAATTGTTGATCCAGTGGGAGAATTGCACCAACGAAGAGGCCACTTGGGAAGATGCAGACGATATCCGCCGTCAATACCCATAATTTGATTCTTGGGGTCAAGAATCTTCAGAAGGGGAAAACAGTGTTAGGTTCGCGTATGGTAAGAACATGAAACGGAAGAAAAGAGAGGAATTACGTGAGGAGATTGTTGAAGGGAGGGAGATTTGGCAGCAATACTTGGGAGGAATGGACGATGCTGAAGGAATTGGAAGTCAGGAGAATTGGGAGGAAGAAGAGAAGTCAGATGATGAGAAGAAGGTGCCAAAGTCGTGCTTCACATTTGCTGAGTTCGTGGGATGAAGGAAAGACAATTTAAGCAAGGGGCAGTTCTGGAAGTTGCTACAACTTTGGAGGACAATTTAAGCTTTTTACCTTTCAGTCTATTTTTGTCTGTACCTAAGGAATTGTATGAATTCCATTACCTTAATTTTAGGGTTACCCTATATGTGGGGACTATATATACTCTTTTGGGGCTGTGTGCCGTTTTTTATCCAGAAAATATTTACCTAATCTACTGCCTCTTTCCTTGCTTTATCTATCTCACTCACCTTTCTCCTGGTAATTTCTTATCAATTCTTTGTCAAGTTATCACTTTTAGTTATTATTGTTTATTGATCTACTACTGTTACATCATTTATTACAAAAAAATACAAAAAGATTTCATATTTACAACTAAGATCATAGCAGAAACTCTTCAAGTTTGGTGATGATCGGTTAATGGTCTTCATAAGCCACTCGTGAATAACTACCCCAACGTTAAATTTGTTTCCGGGGGTGAGATTATAAAGCAGAGGGATACGATCATCACGGTACAGTGTATTGTACGAGGTCGGAGCGATGTGAGAACACATAATCAATGACCAAGCTTTGGCCTCTTTTGTCAACCGGTTGTGAGGAATTTTACCCCCTAGACTTGTGCCCTCGATAGTAATGAAATCCTTCATTTCTTCTAAATCATCATCCACAAAATCATCCCATTGATTTGCGGGCCATTCAATTTGGTAGTATTGATTGTCTCCGGGTCAAAGGGTACCTCGATTCCCCTAACCCAAGTGACACTATCAGCCTTTTGGCCACAAGGCATTGGCGTAGAACTCGTGTACAACATCTCCGGAAAAATACTCACGGGTTGGCCTTCTAAGAAAGTGACTCCAACCTCTTTCCTCGACTCTATCATACAATATAGGGTACGCTTCTTGTAACGCCCCGAAAATTTCCAAAATTTTGATTGGATTTTTGTTCCAATTTATGTGCTACATTTTATTTTCAAAGTTAAGCATTAATTTGAACAAATTAATTAAATCTTGTGATCTTTTGAACTTTGAAATAATTAAAAATATAAAAGTTAACTTAACATAAGATCATGACCTTCTTGAAAATTTTCGGGCTTGGATGCACAAAAAATTTATTTTTGTGGACAAAAATGTAAGTTTTCAAAACTTCGGGGGGCATAGTGCAAATTTGCCCCAAGTTCCAGATTTTTGTAGGAGAGTAATCATTTTCTCTCCTTGCACCCTCCTAGGGCTTTCAAGCATGCTTTTGGGCAGATAAACTCATCCACCTAAGGTTGACATGCATTGGTGGAAAATGTGGAGTAATAATACTCCTTTATTATCATATTGTATGTATATGTGTATATACATTAAAAATCTGAATTTATAGCCTAATAAATATCCTCCTCAAACCCACATTATCTTCTTTACAACTTAAAAATACTTAGATCAAGAAAACAAGAGAGAGAGAGAGAGAAGAGGCAACACAAAGAGAATTTTCGGATTTTCCTTACATAGCCTCGGTTTTCCGATCATTTCGCCTTCGTCCACCGTTGGATCATGCCCAAATTTTGTGTGAAGTTCCTACACACATGGATCTACATATTGACCATTCAGATCGTCGTTTGGAACTCCCGAAGTGAATCGACATCCGTGAGAAAATGGTGAAAAGTAAGGATCTGAGGGCTTTTGTTATGAACCACCACCGGAGCCGCAACCACTGCCACCGGAGCTGCCACAACCACCTTCGGAGATCCGGAAATGAAGAGAGTTTCACCCCCTTCGTTGCTTTGGGTAAAAAGACATTTATGCATGTGTTCTTTAATCTTTGTGATATTACTTTCTTCTCTTTATGTATATATTGAAGAAGTTTAGTTTATCCTTGTAGCTTTTGAGATAAGTTGTTGAGTTCATATATATTACATATTTAATGTGACTTGCTTTGATTTTGTTTAAATATTGCTTATATGTTTGGATCTTGATTTATTTTTTTGAAAAGGTTATTGTTCATAATTTTCGAAACTTTGCGGGGTATTTTTGAAAGTTTTAAAAGTTCAAGGGTTAGGGATGCGAAAATTTTGAGAGTATAATGGACTGAAAATCTCTATTTTGTTTGATATTTGGTTAGGTTTACTTGAAAAGCATTTGTTTTAAAGTTTGTTTCGATATTTTGCAAAAAGGGAGTTTTTGAAACATTTGAGGTTATTTTTGTAAATATGAAAATAAGAGGGCAAAGGCGCTGTTTTGTCTCTGTTTTTACATAGTAACTCTTATAAACTCTTGATTAATTGATTTGAAGTAGTGGTTTGTTCACTTTTGTTTTAAGATTGAAATTTGTAAATTTTACCGAAGAAAATTTATGATCAAAGAACTTTTCGTTTCTCATTGTTAGTTTGGTGGAAAGTTACTAAAACTTATCTTTAATCTCAGTTTTATAGTGAAAAATATGCTTGATTATTTTTAAATATTACTTAGATGCTTGGATCTTGAATTATTATTCAAGAAAGTTGATTTTATTAAGTTTTTGAAAACTATGAGGGTATTTTTGAAAAGTTTTAAACTTATGGGACTTTTAAATCTTTGGTTTTTGAAGTAACAAGATACTTAATACTTTTATTTGATTTTCGATATGAGTTTAGTTAAAAATCTTTTGATTTAAAGTTTGTTGCAATTTTTTTGCAAAGATGGATATTTTTAAAAGCTTAGGGACTATTTTGTAAATCTGGAAAATGAAGGAAAAATTTTGCTGTTTTGGCATTGTTTTTTGAAATTAGAATTTTGAGTTTTGAAAATAATAACTTTTAAGTGGAGTTTATGTCGTAAATTTTTAAGCACTTTTGGGTGATGTGTTAGTTTAGGAAATCTTTGTGTAGGATTTTCATTAGTTATGTTTCTAAGTCGTATACGTACTTGCTCAGGTTTCAGATACGCTTCATTTGTGGAGTTTTAGTCGCTATACTAAGCGACAAAGGTGAGCGTTGTGTGTTTAATTTGTATGTCGGTCCGATGTGCTAGTAGATCGAGTCCAAACATGCACTTAGGCTCTTAATAATCAAAGCATGAATTTTATTCTAACTTTTCTTGCATGTCGTCACGAATAGGTTGACTTATTAGGTCAACATTACTCGCATGAAATCACTTAGCATTTCAACATGATTATCCAAATACATGTTACATCCGAATCTACTAGTTGCTAATATATTTTTCGAAATTATCATGATACCCAAAATTTCATTTGATTAGTTATTAAATGTTGATAATATGTTAATATGTTTGATATGTTATGTTCCGTTTGTTTCCAACTATATGTTTCCGTTTGTTTCCGATTTTGTGTGGGCCCCCTTTTGATTGGTATATGGACCCGATGCCAACCTGGCCGACAAGGGCCGGCAGGATTGTCACGGTCACCCGTAGGCCTGGCCTTACAACCCAAGTGGGGAGGAACACTTGAGGAGTAAGGACGAACTCCGGCAAAGACATGTCGATGTATTTCAGATAGTAAGGTCGCTCCTTACTTGGTGAGTTTGGATGGATATCAGACTGAGGATGGAGGGTAAGTGGAGGACGGCATCATCAATTCTTGGTTATGTGAATTCCTTGTTTCTTCCGTCTTGAATATATGTTTATTTGCTTGATAACATGATTATGTTATATAATATGTTGCATTCACACATCACCATGCAAATTCGCACATAGCCTCACTAAGTTGGACGATCAACTTATGCGTTATATGTTTCACTCTTTTCAGTTTCAGGCGTTCTAGAAATAATAGTCGGGTTGCGGTTAGCTCATCACGGTTGCGGTCCCACCCTAGTATTCGGGAGAGTAGTAATATTTTGTGGTTGATTTATGCTCTTTTTCGATTTTGTTTAGAAACTTGCTTAGACTATTTGATTCGTTAAAGATGATTTATATTTTCGCAAAAGAGACAAGATTTTCATAAATTACATAGTTATCTCTCTCGGTTGATTTTGTTCAAATATTTTGATATGTTGTGATTAAATGTTTTCGCTTTAAAATTCTACTATGAAAATTGATTTTATTTGTTCGTGAAAAAGAAAACTTAGTAATTTAAATTGTTCTTATTTCGCTTTAAACCGCTTCCGCTTTCAAACCTTTAATTTTGGATTTTAATTTATTGTTTCTTAAAAAAAAAAGGGGGGGGCTTTGATATTTTTGACGCTTTTTCAAAATAACAATAATTTTTCGACCATTATCCGACGGACCCGCGGAGCCGAGCCGTCACACTTCCCTTTCGTACATGAGAAATCTCTCATGAATGAACTTTTTTTTACTTGTCGGCAATGTATTGATATGAAGCCGGTAAGGATAAAAATCTGGAGCTATCAAACTCCTCCTCGACCTCCTCGATGACTTTTTTCCCTTTATCTTTTCTCGTCCTTTTTGGTGGTGTACTTGAGCTACCAACCCTAGAGGATCCACCCGGCGTTTTTGCACCCCTAGTTCTCATGTGGAATATATTTGGAAAATCACAATCAATGGCACAAAATAAAGAAGAAAATTTCTCACAAGCAATTTGACGAACACCTTGTGTGCAAAGTTTGAGAGATGAATTGTGTATGAATTATAACTTGAAAATTTGGGTGGTTGTGTAGGTGGGGATTTTAGTGAGTTAGGAGGGAAAATTGAGAGAAGAATTTGGGAAAATTGAGCAAGATTTGATGGGTTTTTTAGAGGAGGAAGATTTGTGCATGGGAAGTGTAAGAAGTGGTGTTCGTGAGAAGTGCACTCACCGCAGTGAGTTTTATACCTCACCGCGATGAGTTTAATATCACACCGGGGTGAGATTAAATCTCACCGCGGTGAGTTTGAGGCAGAGAGTTGGTAACTCTCTGCCTCGTTGACGATATTTGTATATTTGTGGGGGTTAATTGCAATTTCTAGAAATATTGGGTCAATTTAACTGTTTTAAAAAAATATGGGATCAAATTGTAATTTCAGTAAATTGACAAATCTAACAAAATATTGTAAAAATAACATATTTGTGGGGGTTAATTGCAATTTCTAGAAATATTGAGTCAATTTAACTATTTTTGAAAAATATGGGATCAAATTGCAATTTCAGTAAATTGACAAACCTAACAAAATATTGTAAAAAATAACATATTTGTGGGGGTTAATTGCAATTTCTAGAATATTGGGTCAATTTAACTGTTTTTAAAAAATATGGGATCAAAATGCAATTTTAGTAAATTGACAAATCTAACAAAATATTGTAAAAATAACATATTTGTGGGGGTTAATTGCAATTTCTAGAAATATTGGGTCAATTTAACTA
Organism: Penstemon barbatus; assembly: GCA_003313485.2. Lineage (NCBI taxonomy): Eukaryota > Viridiplantae > Streptophyta > Magnoliopsida > Lamiales > Plantaginaceae > Penstemon > Penstemon barbatus. The sequence goes on along the minus strand of CM064879.1, from coordinate 62,639,462 downwards.
TTTTTGAAAAATATGGGATCAAATTGCAATTTCAGTAAATTGATAAATCTAACAAAATATTGTAAAAATAACATATTTGTATAAGATAACTGCAATTTCTAGAAATATTGGGTCAATTTAACTGTTTTTGAAAAATATGGGATCAAATTGCAATTTCTAGAAGTATTGGGTCGATTTAATCCTATAAATTGACCAAAATATAAGAAGTGGTGATTTACGGAGGATATAATGTTACCGTAAGTGTTAAATTGACAAATCTAACAATATATGGTATTTTTATACGAAGTTCTGATTTACGGAGGATATAATGTTACCGTAAGTGTTACTTCTCCTTTCGGTTCATAAATTGTCGAAATCTTATAAAATTGACCAAAATGTAAGAAGTGGTGATTTACGGAGGATATAATGTTACTGTAAGTGTTAAATTGACAAATCTAACAAAATTTAAAGGTTACGGTTAAATTAGGGTTAATTTAGGGGTTAGGGTTAAATTAAGGTTAGTTTAGGGTTAGGGTAAATGTGAATGGAGACTGGAGACTGGTTTACAATGTGCATGGAGACTGGAGACTAATTTACATTGTGCATGGAAACTGGAGACTTGAGATTGGTTCCAAACTCCAATGTATATAGAGAAAACACACCGTGGTGAGGATTAAACTCACCGCGGTGTGTTTAATCCTCACCGCGGTGAGTATAAATATAGTCTAAGTGAGGAAATGGAGAGTCCAGACTCCAATGTGCGTGCAAACTTCAAAATTTTTTGTTCGAGACAGATTTATTTTTACAATAAATATTAATATACAATAAATGAATATAAATATATGTTAATAATCTTAGAATAACTGTTGTTCACTAAATTTGATTATTACAAAAATATGTGAAAATACACAAAGATCTAAGATTGAGCTTCATTATTACTCGAATTTTGAAACCTTTGAGAACATCTAAGAGAGTTATGATCGGTAGCATGACAAACCTAGAACTTGTATTTTTTCTTGGTTAATTCAATCCTAGAAACAAAACGTGACACTCTAGGCCTTCCACGAGTTCGTTTCGTGTCTGGAGCTAACACTACTGTCGCCTTGACATCATCGGGAATGGTCCATTGGACCTCAGATGGAACGGGTTGTATGAGTTCAAAATAAGTTTGCTGCATGGAGGAGGTTTTGAAGTAATCGGAAGTAAGATCGTACACGTACGAGCCACAATCTCTTGGCCGCTCGCCCATTGCAGCTGCAATTGCATGCTCGCACGGTACTTGCTCAACTTGAAAGACGCCGCAACAACACGTTCTTGCATCTAAATCAACAGTTCCAGACCATTCAGTAGATTCAACTTTCCAAGTTGAATACCCCAATGAATATTTACACCACCGGGCTGCTATATCATATCGCTTGCGTAGCTCCTCCTCCATCGAATGGGTAAATATAGATCCACAGTCAAAAGCCTCCTGACGGCGCACTTGAAACCACCTTCCCATCATATCAATAATAAATTTGAGCAGAGCACATATAGGATAAGTTTTCGCCTCCTTGATTACATTATTAAGGACCTCGACGTTGTTAGACGTTATGACCTCATATATGTTGACTCGATAGTGGACCCTTGCCCTTTTATGAAGCTTCACCTCTTTCTCTAGCCAATCTGCAATTTCTGGCTTCTTGGCTTTCAAGTAACCAAAATATTTTTGGAACTCAAACTCATTGTAAACGGTAGCAGCTTTATAAAAATACCCGGTTACACCCGCACCGGGGAATCTTTTTACCAGGTTTTCCTTGAGGTGCCAATAACAAAACCCATGGCCTGCTAAAGGGTAGACCTTCTCAACCGCGGGTATAATCGTTGTGCCCCTGTCCGAAACAATAACCAGATCTTCTCTGTCTAGTATGATATCTCTCAACTGCTCAAGGAACCAAATCTAACTCTCCTTGTCCTCAGCATCAGCTACCCCCCATGCAATCTGATAACAACGACACCGTCCGGCGCACTTGCAATTAGAACGGTTTGTTTATATTTATTGCCCGTAAATGTTGCATCAATTACAATAACATCTCTTACGTGACGAAATCCTCTAATCGGCCCTCCTAAAGCCATGAAAAAATATTTAAATTTATTCTCTGAGTCTGTATGGATGCAAGTTACCGTGCCAGGATTCATTACCCTAATCATGTAAGCATAGGAGGGAAGCTTGGCAAAATTTTCATCGAAAGTACCCCTAACCTCATCTTGAGCAAATTGTTTCCCCCCTCCAAGCTTTCTCGTAGCTAATGGAAACATGTTCTTCACTACGCATGAAGTTGATCAGTGCTTCAGATTTTGGAGGATTCGTGGAATTCAAGAATAGTCTCTTGGTCCGGTTACCAATGTATCTAGATGATGCTTGTATATGATCGGCACCTCTATCCATCAGTCCACAAGTGTGAATGTTATGATATGACGTAATAACATATTCAACACCATACTTTTCCTTCTTCGCATATAGTCGCCATGGACAATTATCTGTCAAACACCGGACTATCTTTCTATTTGGGTCTGACTTTTCCACCCTATATCTAAAATGATTATGTATAGCTACTTTGCGAATTTCTCCATCAAAATGCATTTTGTTATTAAACCGCTCGCCAATTGTCCAACAACGATCCATCATTCCTCCCCTCATTCGAATTTGATCCCGAACAAATTCTTAGAGCATCATCAAATCCTTCATGACTAGGTGGTTCGTAAAATTCTGACGCTTGACCATGAACATTAGGTGGCTCGTCATAATTTGGATGTTCATTACCATAACCATCTACATCAGGACCTATATCACCACATTCATCACCACCTATATCATAACCTCCACACACCTATATCATAACCTCCATCACCACCTTCATTGTCGTTGTATTCCTGAGCACAAGGTATAAGTTCAGGAGTGCGACGATTAGGATCGAGCGTCCAAGGGTTATGTTCATCATCCTGAACTGGATATAATGTTTCTTCTATGCTCGAAGTTTATTCTATCCTTGAATTTTCTTCTATCATTGGAGTTTCTTCTATCCTTGTATTTTCTTCTATCATTGGAGTTTCTTCTATCCTCGGATCCCAATGCACGTACAAATTATATTCATCCATATTTCGGATATAGTACTTTGTTATCTCCCAGTCTGATTCATTTGCTATGATCACTGCCTTGTAGTTAGCTGCCGCACCACATTGGCGATATATCTCAATATTACTCATATCTGGAACAAAATCAAACTTTCTGCCGCACCTTATATGTTGTTTTTCTTCCTTTTCCTCTTTGATTTGAGTGAATGTTTGTGAAAATTTGGAATTTTGTGAGAGAAAAGTTTGTTAGGGTTTATAGTGAGAGAAAGAAAAATGGTACAATGGGGTTTTATTTTAATTTTTGAAAATGTTGGGGTATAGATAATAGTTTGTTTAAGTTGTCGTTTAATTAGGGAGATTTAATTAAGTTACTTATGTGGCTTAATTTAAGCAATGGCATTTTTACAATTTTCAAACATTTAATGCAAAAATCTAATAAAACAATTGAGTAAGGGCATTTTTAAAATTGTCTCTCATATCCTGGGCAATTTTTCAATTACTCACATTTAGACGGAAACTTGTTTTCGTAGAAATTTAAGATATTTCGACGGATTTATTTGTCTAAATTTCTACCGATTTAGTTTTCCGTCGAAATATATATATGTATATATATATTTTTTATTTTTGCTAAATTAATAAATTTCCACGGATTTGGGTTTCCGTCGAAATTTAATTATTTTTTCTTTTTTTATTAATTTTTTTGTGAAATTATCCCATTTCGACGGAAACGAATCCATCGAAATTATAAAAATTTCGAAGGAAATTGGTTTGTCGAAATTTATTTATTTTTTCTTTTTTTATTAATTTTTTTACAAAATTATTACATTCCGACGGAAATAAATCTGTCGAAATAGTCCAAATTTCGACGGAATTTGAAATCCGTCGAATTTTATTTTTCTTTTTTTTAATAAATGTATTTTCAACGAAAAATTGTTCCGTCGAAAATTTAAGTAATATTTCAACGGATTTTTTTCCGTCGAAAATTTTCCGTTGAAATTTTGCTATTTTCTTGTAGTGAATTTTTATAATTATTATTAAGGAAAATATTATAAAACACATAATATCGAAATATTAGTACGAAGAAAAAAATTACTAAAAACACATAGCACATTGAAATATTATTGAGAAGGAATTTTTTTTGTACATAAAATCTTTAAAATATTATTAAAGAATAATTTTGAAAGAAAACATAATTTATTTAAAATAATATTGAAAAAGTCAAAAAAAAAAAGAACAAAATAAAATGGTTCATCAAGGGTTTGAACTCATTGAAATATTATTGAGAAGGAATTTCTTTTGTACATAAAATATTAAAAATATTATTAAAGAATTATTTTGAAAGAAAACATAATTTATTCAAAATATATTGAAAAAGTCAAAAAAATAAAAGAACAAAATAAAATGGTTCATCAAAGGGGTTTGAACTCCAAACCTCATGCAGATTATTTAGATCACTACCAATTGACCACTATAAATTTTATGTAACAATCTAATCAATATTAGTATATAATCCATAAAATTCGAGGGGGTCTATAACCCCCCTTGCCCCTCTCTAAATCCGCCTCTGCATGTAATATATTTTTGTGCGGAAACCGTTCGGTAAAGAGTTTATTGGGAAGTTGCAAAACTAATACAGTATAAGTTAAGGAAAAAACTTCAAGTTTAGATGGGAAATATGTGATTCTAATATAAGTTCATGAGGAAACACACTATTCTCTCAATTAAAATAAAATAATATCTTCAAACACACCGTGATCGTAATGTTCGCTTCAAGAAATTAATGATTGAGAATTTGTAGAGGCAAGTCGAGGATTTAACTAACATCTGGCAGCGTGGTGGAAACAGCTGAGCATTCACGAGAAGGACACGACAGACCTGAGTACAAGGCATGATTGATAATATATCACCATCAATTTAGTCTTAGTTTTGTGGATCTTGATGTCACTGTTATGAATTCGAGGACAAGTTCTGTCTACCCCAAAATGACTGATGCAGGAGCATTGGAGCATCCTGAACAATCTTTTTTTCTTTTTTTTTTTTATTTTTTTTTTATTTTTTTTTATTAATATTCATTGGTAAATAGGTTTCTTATTTTTAGTTATTTAGTTACCCCATTTTTGGTGATCTAGTTTTCATAGTAATCAACATGTTATTTATTTTCATAGGATTCTAATTTTACCTTAGTTATTTAGGGTTTGATTCTTATAAAAGAAGTTGTAATCTTCATTTTTATTAGATATTGAATATCATGATTTATCGAAAAAAGAAAAGATTTGTTCTTTCGAAGGTTCATAGGTGCCTATTTCTTGTATTCTTTAGCAAATTTCTCCAATGAAACTCAATAATCACTATTCTATCCTGCTCCAAAAGAGATCTTAAATATCCTTCAAGTTAAGATATCAAGAGAGAAAAAGAGAGATCTAGGGATTCATTAAAAATTCACAGAATTTTCAAGAAAAGTTTACTAAATGCATCCATATATTATCAGCTTGTTGTTAGTTACACATACTATAATTCCTCTTAATTAAAAATTAAAGTTAAGACACTGGAAAACATCAAAATAATTATTACTTTCATAAAGAATATTAATAATTCCAAAATTACATGAATGCGCATATATAAATGCTAAAAGGCCAAAAATGAAGAGCTGGAATAAATCCTATCCTATATATACATCTAATAACACTTCTCTTTTTCAAGTGTTGTCTGAATTCTATATAAAGCATATATTTGTTTATGTAATGAAATTATACACACAAAAAATCATCAATCTTTGTCTACGATAAGATCCACATGAATACAGTGGACCATCCAGTAAGAGCAAGGGCTGCAACTAGGTAAGTCCAAAGAAAGAATACCGAACATTCTTCTTGTGCCACATCAAATAGTTGTGTCATTGTTGCTACAACATTGTCAATTTTTGTTTTTAAGATTAATTTCCATTTACAACAAACTTAAATTCATGAAAGAAAAAATTAACATAAAATAGGATTATCTACACTAGGACCCCCTGAGATTTATCGTAATTATATATAGAGAACCCACTGTGGTTTAAAAAATTACAAGGTCAACCTCTTCAGGGGGTTTTAGTAAACATTTTCGAGGGGATCTCCTTGTAATTTTTGAAACATCAGAGGGTTGCTTGTAAAATGACTAAACCTTAGGGGTTCGATCGTAAATCACCCTATAAAATAATGTTACGTACCGATATTCATGGCGGGTGGAAGAGTGTATTGAATCAAGAGCACAAAGTGAAAGAGTGGATCAGATGGAAGAAAACCAAAGTGTGAAGCTGCTTTTACGACAAAAATTCCGATTACAGGAAGTATTAAGTATCTCACACAGATCACTGCAATTACATCAATTGATCTCAATTTCGCCTTTCTTAGCCCTGCAGCATCAACACATTTCATTCTTAATTTTATGAATTTATACATAAAATAGTACATTTATCGTAATACAGGGGGTAAACTGTCACATGATCATAATATAGGGAGATAAACTGCTGCATATAAATATCAGAGAGACAGAGTGAAACTTTTATAAAATTGCAGGGGTAAATTGAACATTATTCATTTAACATGGAGTAAATTGGCATTAGCTCATCTAAAAGATAAATGAGGACATACCTTGTGTTAAGTTGCCTCCTAGTATAAGTGTGATTGAAGGAATGGTTCCATCACTATCAAGTTAAATCATAATTATAATTAGTTGAATTGGTATCTAGTGATCAATATCCAAATCATTAATAAATAATTATATATATATATATATATATATATATATATATATATATATATATAGTGCACTAATTAAACTACATACCCAAGTAATTTAATGGAATCATCGATAACTCTGAGTGGAGCATTGTTGCCAACAATCAAGTTTCGGAGCCATGTAACTGACCCGAAAATGAGTCCAAATATCTGAAATTGATTGTAATAAATGATATTTGTATTATTTTTTTTCATGCAGAAAATTAACATATGATTTGGGAGCTAAATACAAAAATACCCCTGTATTTTGTCTAATTGCCATAAACACCCTGTATTTTTATTAGCAAAAATCCCTTTTTTTTATTATTAGCAAAAAACCCATTTGAATTTTTTTTATAAATCAATGGGGAGACTGAACATGTTAATAGGGGAATGATTGTTTAATTTTAAGTGAATATGGGTGTTTTGCAATTTTTGGTCCATTATTCTGTAAAATATGTAGGAGGGATTTTTTTTGCATTTCACTCAACCATGAAATGATTTAGGAGGTAAATGCAAAAGCACCCCTATGTTATTTTTATAAGAAAAAGGCCCTTTGTTTTTTCATTAGCAAAAAATCCCATTTGAATTTTTTTTCCCTTCATCAGTGGGGAGGTTATTGCCAATCTTTTAAGTGAACATGTAAATTATTGTCAATTTTAAAAATTTTCAGGGGGATTGTCAACTTTTAGCTTAATAGGGGTGTTTTTATATTTATTTTGAGGGGTTAAATTCGTTATTTTTTTAAAGAAAAGTTGTAGGAGGGGATTTTTTGTTCTTGCTAATAAAATGTAGCACTCGGGGGATTTTCGCTAATTAGACAAAATATAAGGGGTATTTTTGCATTTCACGATTTGATCAATAGTAATGAACAAACAATTAACTCACTGCAGCAATAATTGGAGGCGTCCGTAGCTCTTCACTTAAATGATGCAAAGTTCCCAATATCCAACTCCAAGCCGCCGCTGCTGAATTACGCTTCTATACGAACATGAAATCGAAAGTAAATTCAAAATACGATTAATTCTCGATGTCCTATGTAAAATGGAGGAAAGAGCCTACAATTTGTTGTTTTGTACTTACGTTGTTGTTATTGTCTTGGACTTGTTCTGATCCATTGAGAAGAAGAGACTTTTCATTTGCCTCTAAATCTTTGTTGGCCTCATTCGAGTCCGAGTCCGAGTCCGAGTCCGATTTCTCGGATGCTAACAATGCTTCGTATTTGGTACCCGCTCTTTGTATCAAGTGGTACGTATAAGTCCATATGTAGAATGCACCAAGTGCCATTGAAAATGATACATATGAGAGTCCAACTGTTGAACAAACATCCTTGTCTCCAAATGGATTTCCATTCTCTTTGCATATTGCAGGGACAATTATGAGCAGAATGTTTCCTAAGTTACCTATACATAACATTTTAATTTAATTGATTATATAATTATAGAATATTTAGAGACATTTACTTGTAACAAAATTGTAGATTCTATTATGGGTTCATGTCTATTTATCCCCTTTAATTTGAAAAATGGCACTTTACTTTCTCCGTGAGAATTGTATAGAAAAGTAATTTACTTCATTCCAACGGAATGTGTAGCACACTCGTCGAAATTAAGAGTGAACATGATTTTTTTGCTGAAAAAGATAAAATTACCCTTCGGGGGTAAAATGCGACATGTATGGTAACTCAACGGGGTTCAGTGCCATATTTATGATAACATAGAGGGTAAAGTATTAAATTTATCAAAACACAGGGGGTTAGAATGCTACATTTATTATTACACACGTGGGGTAAAATGCGGTATTTATAATGACACAAGGGTAAAATACCACATGTATAATAACACAGGAAATAAAGTGCTACATTGAAGAGAGTAACATTGTCAATTCATATTTTTTTTTAAGTTTAAAAATGTCAGGAAGGCGGTGTGAAATTTTTATAAGATTATTAGGGGTAAAGTGTAATTTTTTTAATTATTGGGATAAAATAAATATTATACATATCACGAGTAAATTGCTATTAACTTTTATATTATTATTATTACCTGATGCACACATAGCAATCATGAGATATCCAAGATGTGGTTTTGGTCTTATTATTTTGACTGCTATCCAACCAAAAGTCCCTCCAACCAGAAAAGTTAATCCAATGTTAACAGGCATGAACCACCTGAAAATTACAATAAATTGAGTGATTAAATTGGATATAAATATTAAATTGGCAATTAGCTAATACTTTAAAACGAGTGAAATGCAAAAATACCCCTATATTTTGCAGGAAAATTCTTGTCCAAGCCTGGTTTGGCCAAACCCATTCAACCACCAAGCAAGTGTATTGCACTTGCTTTGTGATTGGTCACTCTCCTGGGAGTTACATCCAATTCCAAAACAAGTATATTGTACTTGCTTTTTAGTTACTTTGGGTTTGGCCAAACCCGATTTGGGTAAGAATATATACATATATATTGATTACTGTAGCAAATGGAGCAAAATAAATGGGACGGAGGAAGTATTAAAAAAAACTATTTTTTATCACTAAAACCCCCTTTGCTATTTTTCTATAAGCAAAAAATCCTCTTCTAAGCCAAAATGACAAGTATACCCCCGTTAAAGGATCCAAACCGCCCCTATTCATCTAAAAAATTGGCAATAATTCCCCTGTTAACTATTAAAATTGCAATAACCCTTCTGTTCATTTAAAAAATTGACAACAACCTCCCTATAATTCATGAAGAATTTCAAATGATTTTTTTTTAATAATAAAAGATGAACACAAGGAATTTTTGCTAATAAAAATATCATAAGATTTTTTATTTTTTTTTAAATAATTAAGAAAAGAACAGTGGGTATTTTGCATTTAGCTCTTTTAAACCAGTTACATACCATGAGATTATGTCTTGAAAGCTGACTGTTTTTGCCAGACTAGAAAAAACTAGTGATGGAGTGAAGACCGCATACACAATCTGCATTTTCACAAATTATCATTATATAATTTAAATATTACCTAATTAAGTATTTAATTAATTAGTATTAATAAAAACTTACTTTATTCAAATACTTTCTGGCATCAGCTGGAAGAAGGTTGAGATAATCAGTAGCCAAGAAAGCTCCCAATACACTTATGATCAGCACTTGAAGTATTGGCATAGATGCCACCTCAAACAAAGACCAGAACCCCATTTTTTTTTACTTTTTTTTTTCTTTTTTAATTAATATTTATATATATTTTAATTTATAATGCTCTGTTCTCTCTGTATACAATGTGGAAGCTTCTGCCAAAAAACAAAGAACACTTGGTTACTAAAATTGGTAGAATTTGAGTGAACATAGATAGATACAAGAGAAAAAGAATAATTTTCTTGTAGTAGATCACAACACAAGTTAATAGAGAATAAAGACAGAAAAGAAAAAAATTTATTCGAAATTGAGGTGACATTTACCTAGTCACTAGGTGTAGATCACAAAATAAAAAAGGGGAATTCTTTTTTGAATCCCACTATTCATTGATGTCTTATACTCTTATAATATATATATATATATAATAAAAATATAAGTTCGAATTCCCTAGATTTATTCATTTTATAAGGAATTTCTAACGTTTTAAAAATTATAAGGAGGATCATTTTAGTTTAAATTATTTACCAAAACACATCTTGGATCTTCAACGATCCTTATAATGAACATTTTAAAAATGTTTACAAAAATCCCCTTAAGAGGGAATTTTCTATAATTTCAGTAAGCCTGAGAAGGTATAAGTGTAAATAAACATATATTTAAGTTGGAACACTTGTTAATTCATAAGTATGACTGACCTGTAAAAATCGACAACAAAACAGCTGAGAGCAACTAGACGAGTGACTTTAACATGTATATATATATAGAGTTAATGGGAATTCACACGCGATATTTATAATGTTCATAATTTGAATTGAGCTATTTATCTCCTGAATTTTATAAAATTTTACATCTTATTGACATTTTTATATGTGATATTTTACCCACTTATGTTATGATAATGTGACAGTTTATGATAAGTTGCAAAACACTTTTTATGCCCACTCTTAATTTTGGCGAAGACTGAAAAAGATAAATTATTTCTTCAAAAATTTCACATTGGGGTAAAATGCTCTTTTTCAAATCACGGGAAAGTAAATTAAATATTTTGCAGGGTAAATTGGCATTAGCTATATATATAGTTATTATTAAAGCTCATGAATGTTCTCCATGATCAGGAGGTCACGGGTTTCAACTCCCACGAATGTAAGTATTTTTTTTAGTTTCATACTAGTTTTTCTTTATTTTAATACTAGTAATTAGTTTACTTTGATATCATTATGAAGTTTCGATTCGATATAGTATTTGATTTAACAATAAATTCACCTTAAAAAAAAATCATGAATGCGCATACATTAAAGTGGAAACTATATGATGAGGCATGTGACTGAAATTGATGCTAATTATGGAAGAATTAGATCTAGGATTATGACAATAATCTTCCACTAAAATATTACTTCTAAGTACCATCACATCAAGTAGGGACAAGATGTCGAAATCATTAATTAATGAATCAAACAATTAAAAAAAATCATCAAAAAGTTTCTTATTAATTTCTAAGATTAATAAATATTTATCTTAGAAGCAAAAGTATTAAACTTACCTGAAACAAGTCACTTTGAACTAGTGACAAGTTTAAAGCTTCCGTTAATTGTTCCCTGCAGCGGTCAAAATACTTGAATTAAATATTGCTGAAAGGTAAAAAAAATAATTATGGAGGAAAACAAAAATTCAACAATAATTCAGATTACGCCGTGTATACTTATGTTTATATATGTCATATAGTTAAGTGTTTGTAATTGATTCCGACTCTAATTAAACCCAAGGACCAATCATAAGATAGTTTAGTTATATTTGACATGTAATTAGTAATAATTACAAATTTTATTTTTCATGGAATAGTAATAAATACAATTGAAGTAGTCTAAATGCCTTTAATAGTTTGCCGCTTTTTCAAAAAAAAAAAAGTATAAAAAATTTGCCATTTTTGACATCGAGAAGATAAAAATAAATAAATTAAATTATTAACTTGTCAGTTAATTAATAATAATAATATGATGTAACCAAAATACTAGGTTATAGGGCAAGGGTTCTGAGGATCCAGAATAAATTTAGTATAAACTTGAATACATGAGTTATAAAAAATAAAATAAAAATAAAAAAAAAAAAAAAAAAACCTTTAAAACTGACATTCATTGTGACCCTGACCCATGAAATAAACATAAAGAGAGTGAATTATGAAAAAGATTTGAAGCACAAAATAATTGTGGGAACCTAATCATGTGACAGTTAATAATTTCCATACAATAAGTTCTGAAGTTGAAAAGTCCAACTTCAATTTTTTTTTTCTTAGAAAAAGTTTAGGTGAAAGTCGGTGATATATTAACATACATCATATTTAGGGTTAAAATTCAAATTAAATTATTTAATATTCGATTCAAGCTCGTTCGATAAAAATTTTATTTGAGTTCGGTTCGTTACACAAATCAATCAAGCTTGAACATTATTTTCCGCTTGATGACTTTTAAAGCTCGGCCCGAGCTAATTCGATAGAAGCTCGTTTGAGTTCAATTTGTTTAACAATCAAACAAAGCTCACACACAAAATTTCAAACTCGATAAAATTCAAATCAAACTTTAATAATGTATCGTTTGATACTTCACGGCTCGATTACACCCCTAACAACATGACTTTTCTTCGTTTTACATTGGATTCTAGATTCTTTTTCAAAAAAGACTAAAGGTGATTGGATTCAAAGTTGGGCCAAATTATTCCAACCTTACCACCAATTGTGCATTACATGGCATGGCGTGTTGCAAATCCAACCACGAATGATTTTATTTATGAAGAGGAAAACATTGTGATTACAAACACACACACACATAAATATATATATATATATATATATATATATATATATATATATATATATATATATATAACCATATGTCTGCATGAAAGTTTTGAAATTCAACAAAACAAGGACCCATAAAAATATATCATATTATAATTTACCGATCTAAGTAGCAAATTTTACAATATAATATCATGAACCCATATAAAAGTACCACAAAATTACCTGCAAATGTTATAGATATGGGAATCATCAATCATCAATTCCCATATCTTACGACCAAAATCACAACATGTACACCATACTTTGAATTCTTTTTACTATGTATATGGTTTATATATATGTTAAAAAAAAAAAAAAAATTAGAGGATAAACAAGTTTTGGCAAGAATTTAGAAAGGAACCTGAAATGAGAATAATAGTACCTGCAGCCCTTAATGATTTGTGTTCTGTAGAGAATGGGGAGTGTATTACGGATCTTTCTATTAATAATAATACTATTTATAATATATCATGTATTTATAGTATATATATAATTGGGTGTAGATTTTGATGATGATTTGGATATGACCATTATTTAATGAGTGGTAGAATATGTGTAAACGACTCAACCTCTAATCTATTCTTGAGGAATTGGGAAGAAAGAACTAGAAAAATATTTAATTGTGCATGGCGTGGCACACATATAAATAGATTATTTCTATTGGAGAAAAGGATGTATAGGATAAAATTCCATAAATATTATTTTCATATTTTGGTGATATACTTATTTATATTGACTTTTTTTTAACGGTTGAATCTATACACATATTTTTGATTGAGATACTTACTATATACATAACATAAAATTAAATGTGTTCATATTAATATGAATAAATGTAAAATTTAGTTTATGTTTTACTATTTACGAACTCAATTCGATCAGGAATATATATACGTTGCATCGACGTATGTAATACAAAATACAAAAATGTATCAATATCAAATTAAATTACAAAATTAATTCAAAGGTGATTTCATAATATCACCTCCCCAAGAAGAAGACAATTTGTACTTGTCGATATTTATTGATATTGGTGGCTTTGAATGATGGGCAATAAAATTTGCCATATGGAATTTGCTGTTGGACATGTGGTCAAATTTGCTGGCACTTCTCCCTATATAGTACTAATGAATAATATGATAGCTTCCCTCCATGTTTGCTCTTTTCGTTACTACATTTGTATAAATTAATTTAAAGGGGTAAACACCATATATTCGATCGTTTTTATTATTAACTTTTCACAGAGTTGTTCCTTTTAATTTTTTTTCTCACGTTAGTTCCTACTAAGAAATTATTTGTGTGACTTTGATCTTTTTTCAGATTGAGCATGGTGGATCCGATGTCAAGTGAACTGCAATATAGGTTTTCTTGGGGACTTAAGTGTAACACTATCGTAAGGAACAAAAATATCCTTACGTGCAGGTGACTGGATGTCAAAACCTCCATGTTCAGCCTGAAAAATGGGCCAATATGAAACAAATAACTCTTAGTAGGGACTAACGTGAAAAAAAAAACTTAAAAAGGACGACTCTGTAAAAAGTTAATGATAAAGATAACCGACCATAAGCAGTGTTTTAAAAATCGGACCGGACCGGTCGATTTGATCGGTTTAATCGGTAACCGGCTGTCAATCTAGTCCGGTTAACCCTCCAAAACCTGTTTTGTTCCTGACCAGTTCGAACAGGAAAAAATCAATCAAAAACAGGTATAACCAATGAACCAGTGAACCGACTGAACCACTGGTTCACTTATAAAAATAAAAAGTTTAAGCTACGAATATTTACTTCTCTTCCGTGACCCTTAAACTTCAACAATACTCTCACATCTCTTCTTCTATTTTTCACTTTGAATTTAAACAAAATCAACAAGAAATAAAAATCTTTTATATAATAAGTAATATAAATATATTTGAACATCAATTTCATTAGAAAAGTCATTTTTTCTCAAACTTCAAATATTTTCATTTTTTTTATATAATATGATGAAAAAATTCATCAATATTTCTTTTTCTCATAGGTGATTAGCAATAAAATTATTGTTTTGATATGGTGTTTATTATAATTTGAATTATTGCATTGATATCATCTTATCACACTTGTAATTTTGTTATTATCATTCATTCTCAAGTCAAATTTGTAGGAAAAATAATTGGTCATGAGGTAAAGATTTAGTTTATGAAAATAAACTTGAAAAAATGGATAATATATTTTTTTGAAATAATAATTGATTACATACATTAAAACTTAAATTAAAATATTATTTTGTAATGACGTCACACCGGTTGAACCAGTGGTTAAAACGGTTAAATTGATCTAACTAGTAATCAATAAAGCTATCGGTTCGATGTTCGATCCGATTTTTAAAACATTGATCATAAGTTGTGTTTATCCATTTAGACTGGATATCAAATCCTTAGGACTCTTATTTATAGGCATTACACCTCTTCACTTTAAACACTTGCGATCTTTTCGGATGGGGTGTTAGTGTATTAAGAAATGAATGAATGAGTTTATCGATCTCCAATTACGGGTTAAAACGATAAGATTAGCCATTCCGATTTCCGTCGACCTAATATATGGAAATTGTTTGTATGAACTTCAAGATAATATAACTCCATAATTTTTTAATCTACCAAACAAGACCTCAAGTTTCAAAAGAATTCTCATTGGCTTTTAACTCTACATAGGAACCTTGATTTGTTTTAAGTTAGTGTCCAATTGAGAAGTCAACTTTCAACTGCCAAAATAAATCTTAATAGAATAATAGCTAATAATTGGTAAAACTGCATATTTAATACCATACAATAGTTGTACCAAAAAAAATACCATACAATAGGACCATTTGCAACATTGATACTACTGAATACACAAATATATATTTAGTACCATAATTTAAATATTGATTACAATCTTCATACTACCGTCAAATAACTGGACAAAAATGGATGGAATTGGCCTCGTGCAAAACACATGACAATTATCTCGTCTTTCGGAGACAAAATTATCACGTTATAAATTGATAAGGTGAGAGAAACGTTATCATTTTTCCTCCAAAAGACGATATAATATGATAATCACCCCCCTCCCCCCCAAAGTGAGGGATACTTGATAGTATTTCTTCGAAATGAGGAGATAACGGGTACGTGCAACCGCACATGGCCAATTTTGTCCATTTCATCCATATGAATAGTAGCCAATATTTAAATTTTGATATTAAATATACATTTACGCATTCAGTGATACCAAATTCACAAAATGTCATATTATATGGTACCAAATATGCAATATTGCAATTGGAGGATACATCAGATTTGGCGGCATTAATAATGCAGTCATCACCACCACTAGGCAAGATAGCCACCTATATTGTATAACTTGAATTAGGCCAACTTCTGATTAGTAAGGAACATTGACATCATACATTACTTGTGTCTATCAACTTTCTCTACTTGGTTGGTTAACGAGATTAAATTTGATAATTGCTCTCATCTTGATTGGTTTTATAGAGTATATATTTTTGGAAACAAGATAAACTTATTATTATTACGATAAAATATAGTTTGTGCATTCTTATGAATATTTGAATTTAGTTTGGGAACGTTGATGTATAGAACGATCTTGTGTAATGATGATTTTTTTTTTCTTTTCAAATATTTGTGTTTGTTTTATATGTAAAAGATTATTTTTTTTAGACTGAATCGCACTTTTCGTCCTTCTTATGGGTCATTCCTCTTATATTTTTCGTAGCAGATTCATCACTCTTATCAATGTAGTGTAACAAATTGTTTCCTCTTAAATTTTTCGTAGCAAATATATCCAGGGGTGGATCCAGGAATCCGTGTAGTGGGGACTGAGATTCTCGTATAAATTTTTATAATCGAAAATATATAAAAAAGACAGTCATATAGTCAAACATGAAAAATATGTTTTAGTCACAAAAATATATGAGGAGATTCAAAATAAGGAGGTGAAATTTGACAAAAATAATCTCCACAAGTTGCTTTAATTACATAATACCCTGTTATGACCCGCCAAAAGAACACAACTCGTATACGTGTCTTAATTAAAATTTCAAATGACATAAATTACATTCCAAATTGATCGCGTTAATTCTTCATTTGAGCTAGATCAATATCATTGGGGGAATGAAATTTTGTGTAGTAATATTCTATTGTATAAAAAGATAACGAGAAGTATTATAAAAAAAATAGAATTTTATTGATAGTTATTAAGAAAGAAATGAAATTAAGAAAAAATATTAATAGAATAATTGTTAAGAAAGAAAATAAATTAAAAGAACAAATGGTAATTAAGAAAGAAAAAGAACCAGAAAACTAAAGGAAATTAATTAAAAGATACACGTGAAGGCTACGTTAATAGAACCCTGCCCTGTTAGCTTATTTGACCTTTTTTGCATAGCCCATTCCAACAAGATAAGAGACTTGGGTCCGTCTAAAATAAGATTTTGAGGAATAAGGAGCATGAGATAACATTTATCTTGGTGACACGTGTCCTCTTAAAATTAAGTTAAAATAATTTATTTTTTTAAAGACAAATTTACCCTTTTTTAATGAGTGAAATTCAACAACACCCCTTATGTTTTGCCTAACTAAAAAATATGTATTATTTTTATTAGTAAAATATCCATGTATTTTTTTTAGTAGCAAAAAATATCCCTCTCAAGTCGAATTATCAATTTTACCCCATCAAATGATGAAAAAATATCTGCTTAACTTATAAGATTACCAATAGCCCCTGGTAACTTTAAAAAATTTCAATAACCTCCCTGTTTTTCTTTTTATAAACATCGACAAAAACTTCCACTTGATTATTGAAGTCCACTTTAAAGATTTGAAAAAAATCTTATCCCCCCAAAGTTACATATTGTGGCGCTTTACCACACATATGTACAAAATAAGCACTTTACTGCCTCAAATAATTTTATTTAATTTTTGTTCGACGAAAAATATACAAGTGCCCCTTACATGAATTTTCAAAGTTAGTTACAACACTTCTTACAAGTCCAAATACTTCGCTCATGTGAAAGAACCAAAAATCCGAAGTGGAGTAGAAAAATATTTTATTTGTAAAGAGAGAACATTGTGTTTGTGTACTAATAATTAAGTTGTTCACAAATTACAACAGAGAAATGAGAAGGTAAAGTTTTTATTTTAGAGGGCAATATGTATATTTTCCAAGAATATACATGTGCCCCTCAATGTATAAAGTAGACAAAATTTTGGTATGAAAAATGCAATTTTCTCAAATTTTTTTTTTTTTTGGAAAAGAGATATGAAAATCCGAATTTAATATAACGGCTCAAAACTTGTATATATTTCATAACAACCACAATTTTTTGTTAAAATGTTCAATGATGATGTGGCATCGGACATTTATAAAATATAAACATATGTTAAATTACATACTAACCCTTTAATTAATTTGTTTAAATAAATCTCTCTAATTAAAATTGACTTAAACCCGAATATTTGTGAGTCGGGCTGCATTTGAGCCGTTATATTAAATTCGATCAATTTACGAGCTGATTTTGAGCCTAACACGGCTCAGCCCGAATAAAATCCGAACATATAATTGTTTTAAATATTATGATTAATTATTTGCATTGTAGTTATAGTTACTAATTACTATTTTTAATGTTAGTGTATCAATCACGTACTAAGACGAAAACTCAAAGGCCAAAACTCACATATTATTGTTTTAAATATTACCGTTTTTAATGTTACTAGAAAAGTGCACGTACGTTCAGTGGCGAATTTACTTGTGTGATTGGGGGGCCCTGGCCCCCCAAGAATTTTATGAAATAGTATGTGGTTGTTATGAAATATATACAAGTTGTGGATGCCCATTGCAATTTACACTTCAAGTTACATAATGTCAAGACAATATTTTTGCACTTGGTTGCATAAGGAGATAACACATAACTCCTTTATGTGTCAAGACAAGAAGAAGTGTGGCAAAAGCATACACCTATGTGGAAGTGTGGCAAAGCATGCACTTGGTGAACTTGAAGTAAAGCCATGTATCACAATTGCATGGAAGACACATTGAAGATAGGTGGCCATTGTATAGAAGACTTGAACTTGTATAAATAGAGGAGTTCATCCCTCATTTGTAAGAACAACAAGTAGATGAGAAAACTACAACTTGAAATGAATGAAA
Source organism: Penstemon barbatus (assembly GCA_003313485.2). Lineage (NCBI taxonomy): Eukaryota > Viridiplantae > Streptophyta > Magnoliopsida > Lamiales > Plantaginaceae > Penstemon > Penstemon barbatus. The sequence goes on along the minus strand of CM064879.1, from coordinate 62,620,488 downwards.
TGAGGGAATAAGTTTTCTCTACATATAACTTTGTTTACTACAATTTGTTCATACCTTTTATCTTAAGTTTTATAACACGTTATCAACACGAGTTTGCTCTATAACTCGATTTCAAGTTATCACAATATATCCCACAAACAAGAGAGAAAATAAGCAAAAACCTTTGAGAGGCAAATTCTCGGATTCGAAAACAACAGCTTCGGTTTTTACATCATTCCGACTATTTTAACCGTTGGATCATGCTCAAATTTTAACCGAAGGTTCCTCACACCAGCTTCTTCATTCTGACCGTTCGGATCGTCCTTACAACGTTTGTAGGTGACACGGCATCCATCAAAAGTTGATGCAAAAAGAAGTGGGTTGAAGAAAGTAGCATTTGCCTCTATCCGGAAGGATTAAAATCGACGAACAAGTAATATGTATACTTTATTATAAGTCGTATAAATAACTTGAAATTCGAAGTAATATGCATACTTTATTATACGTAGTATAAATAACTTGAAATTCGAATATGAACAAATTGTATTCGGCTTGAAAGAAAGCCTAATAAGTTTTGAGCTTGAAATAAAGCTTTAAAGTTTAAGCTTGAAAGAAAGCTTCAAAAATCTTGGACTTGGAAAGAAAGTCTAGGAAAAGGACTCAAACCCGAAGATTTGAGTATATTTTCGGCTTGAAAGAAAGCCTGCTACTTGTGTGCCTCTACAAGGCGAAAAACTCAAACCCGAAGTTTCGAGTATATTTTCGGCTTAAAAGAAAGCCTACTACTCGTGTGCCTCTACTAGGCGAAAAACTCAAACCCGAAGTTTTGAGCTAATTTTCGGCTTGAAAGAAAGCCTACTACTTTTGCGCTTCCGTTAGGCAAAAGACTCAAATCCGGAGATTTGAGAACATTTTCGGCTTGAAAGAAAGCCTACTACTTGTGTGCCTCTACAAGGCGAAAAACTCAAACCATGAATGAGGGGAATATGGAATATCTTCATTCATATAAATATTTTGCAAATGTATAATCTTTCTTACTTCTTGCTCGCAATTATTTGTACGTGGGTCATAATTAGACAAAGATGGCACATTCCATTTAATTTCACGCAGTTCTTCAGGAACTGGCTTCTTATCTCACCCTAACGGTGGGAAAACTGTCTTATTAAAAATACTATCAGCATATCTTGCTTTAAACATATCACCCGTCAGGGGTTCAAGATATCTGATAATAGACGGGGAATCAAAACCAATGTAGATCCCAAGTCGTCTCTGTGGACCCATTTCTTTTCGTTGTGGCGGTGATATTGGAACATAAACCGCACATCTAAAAATTTTCAAATGAGAAATATCAGGCTGCTGGCCTGTCACAAGCTGCAACGGCGAATACGCCTCGAATGAACTTGGTCTAATCCGGACCAGTGAAGTAGCATGTAATATTGCATGTCCCCAAACAGAGGTGGATAAATTTGACCTCAAAAGTAAAGGTCTAGCAATTAATTGCAACCTCTTTATAAATGACTCAGCTAGGCCATTTTGGGTATGAACATCTGCAACAGAATGTTCAACCTCAATTCCAATTGACATGCAATAATCATCGAATGCCTGATATGTAAATTCATCGGCATTATCAAGACGGATTGTCTTTATCGGATAATCAGGAAATTGTGCCATCAATTTTATAATTTGAGCAAGAAGCTTGGCAAAAGTCATTGTACGCGTTGACAATAGGCATACATGAGACCATCTCGAAGATGCGTCTATCAAGACCATAAAATAACGAAAAGGTCCACATGGTGGATCTACAGGCCAACATATATCTCCATGAATTCGTTGTAAAAACATTGGGGATTCAGTATCAATCTTCATAGGAGATGTTCTAATAATTAATTTCCCCTGTGAGCATGCCACACACACATTTTCATGCGGCAAAAGAATCTTCTGGTTCTTTAAAGGATGGCCGCTCGAATTCTTTATTATTCGGCACATCATAATTGCTCCCGGGTGGCTAAGTCGGTCATGCCAAAGCGAGAAAAGTTTTGAATCATTGAACTTCCGGTTCAATACAACATTTGATTCAAAAATTCTTATAGTCGCATAATATAAACCCGATGAGAAAACTGGGAGTTTTTCGATTACATGCTTCTGGCATGAACTCATGAATGTGATACAAAGATATTCCATATTCCCCTCATTCATGGTTTCAATATGAAATCCATTCAAACGTATATCTTTGAAACTTAACAAGTTTCTTTTGGATTTCGGAGAATACAACGCTTCTTTTATCAAAATATTTGTACCACCGGGCAATATCATATTGGATCTTCCGGAGCCTACAATTATTTTTGTAGTACCACAAATTGTACTAACATTAGCCTTTGATAATTTCAAATTCGAGAAATACTTCTTATCTCGAAGAATTGTGTGTGTGGTCCCACTGTCAACCAAACAAATATCTTCATCGTTCATGCTCACATCAATGTTATTTTTCATTTTTATTTATTTATTATTATATATGTATTTATTTTTCTTAAGCATAAATAGATAATAAGATTTCTTTAAAATATACTCAAATCTCCAGGTTTGAGTCTTTCACCCAGACTTTCTTTCAAGTCTAAAATTTACAAAGCTTTGTTACAAGCTTAAAAACCTTTGAAGCTTTCTTTCAAGCATAAAATCTTTGAAGCTTTCTTTTAAGCTTAAAATTTATGAAGCTTTCAAACTTTCTTTCAAGCTTAAAATTTATGAAGCTTTCTTTCAAGCTTAAAATTTATGAAGCTTTCTTTCAAGCTTAAAATCTTTGAAGCTCTCTTTCAAGCATAAACTTTATGAAGCTTTCTTTCAAGCTTAAAATCTTTGAAGCTTTCTTTCAAGTTTAAAATTTATGAAGCTTTCTTTCAAGCTTAAAATCTTTGACGCTTTCTTTCAAGCTTAAAATTTATGAAGCTTTCTTTCAAGCTTAAAATCTTTGAAGCTTTCTTTCAAGCATAAACTTTATGAATCTTTCTTTCATTCTTTAAATCTTTGAAGCTTTCTTTCAAGCTTAAAATTTCTTAGGCTTTCTTTCAAGTCAAGCACAAAAATAATAAGTAATAGGCTTTCTTTCAAGCCGAAAATGTTCTCAAATCTCCGGGTTTGAGTCTTTTGCCTAACGGAGGCACAAAAGTAGTAGGCTTTCTTTCAAGCCAAAAATTAGCTCAAAACTTCGGGTTTGAGTTTTTCGCCTAGTAAAGGCAAACAAGTAGTAGGCTTTCTTTTAAGCCGAAAATATACTCGAAACTTCGGGTTTTAGTTTTTTGCCTTGTAGAGGCACACAAGTAGTAGGCTTTCTTTCAAGCCGAAAATGTTCTCAAATCTTCGGGTTTGAGTCTTTTGCCTTACGGAGGCACAAAAGTAGTAGGCTTTCTTTTAAGCCGAAAATATACTCGAAACTTCGGGTTTGAGTCCTTTTCCTAGACTTTCTTTCAAGTCCAAGATTTTCGAAACTTTCTTTCAAGCTTAAACTTTAAAGCTTTATTTCAAGCTCAAAACTTATTAGGCTTTCTTTCAAGCCGAACACAATTTGTTCATATTCGAATTTCAAGTTATTTGTACTACGTATAATAAAGTATGCATATTACTTCGAATTTCAAGTTATTTATACGACTTATAATAAAGTATACATATTACTTGTTTGTCGATTTTAATCCTTCCGGATAGAGGCAAATACTACTTTCCTCAACCCACTTATTTTTGCGTCAACTTCTGATGGATGCCGTGTCACCTACAAACGTTGTAAGGACGATCCGAACGGTCAGAATGAAGAAGCTGGTGTGAGGAACCTTCGGTTAAAATTTGAGCATGATCCAACGGTTAATATGGTCGGAATGATAGAAAAACAGAAGGTGCTTTTCGCAAATCCGAGAATATGCCTCTCAAAGGTTTTTGCCTATTTTCTCTCTTGTTTGTGGGATATTTTGTGATAACTTGAAATTGAGTTAAAGAGCAAACTCGTGCTGATAACGTGTTATAAAACTTAGTATGAAAGTATGAACAAATTGTAGTAAACAAAGTGATATATAGAGAAGACTCATCAATTCTTTTCTTTCATTTCAAGTTGTGGCTTTTCTCTAAATCTCTACTCACCAAGTGATGGATGAAACCCATCTATTTATACAAGTTCAAGACATCTATACACTAGACACATGTCTTCTAGGTGTCTTCCATGCAATTGTGTTACATGTCTATGTTACATGTTAAACACTTGCATATATCAAGAGATTTCCACATAGATGTGTGCTTTGCCACACTTCTTCATGTCTTGCCACATAGCATATGCAATGCCACACTTAATCTTGTCTTGACACATAAATGAGTTATGTGTTATCTCCTTATGTAACCAAGTGCAAAAGCATTGTCTTGACATTATGTAACTAGAAGTGTAAATTGCAATGGGCATCCACAACTTGTATATATTTCATAACACTCCCCCTTGGATGTCCATTGCTTCAGGAGTATGCCTCGTTAAAACCTTGTCAAGAAAAACCCATTGGGACAAAAACTTGAACGAAGGAAAAAGAGTACATATCCGAAAAAGGGGGCTTATAAGCGTGTAACACTGCCTCGTTAAAACCTTGCCAAGAAAAACCCAGTGGGACAAAAACTTGGACGAAGGAAAAATAGTACAGTGTAAGTGTCATTAATTACACACTCCCCCTGATGCCGTCATAAGATCCACAAGTCGCCGCATTCCAATGTTGTGAACCATCTTCCTGAATGTTGTAGTCGGCAATGCTTTAGTGAATAAATCGGCAAAGTTGTTACATGACTGAATCTGAAGAACGTCTATATCACCATTTTTCTGAAGCTCGTGGGTAAAGAAAATTTTTGGTGATATGTGCTTCGTTCTGTCTCCTTTGATATATCCATTTTTAATTTGAGCAATACAGGCGGCATTGTCTTCATATAATGATGTTGGTATATTCTTTGTTGAAGGCAACCCACAAGATTCTTGGATATATTGAACCATTGATCTCAGCCATAAACATTCTCGACTTGCTTCATGCAATGCCAAAATTTCAGCATGATTGGGAGAAGTGGCTGCTAGAGTTTGTTTAACAGATCTCCATGATATTGCAGCACCACCACAAGTAAATACATACCCACTTTGTGATCTTCCTTTGTGTGGATCAGAAAGATAGCCGGCATCTGCATAACCTGCTACATGTGCATCGGCATCTCTAGAGTAAAATAGACCCAAGTCTATTGTCCCACGAAGATAGCGCAATATTTGTTTAACTCCATTCCAATGTCTTCGTGTTGGTGCGGAGCTATACCTTGCCAGTAAGTTAACCGAGAAGGCTATATCAGGTCTCGTACAATTTGCAAGATACATCAAGGCTCCAATTGCACTTAGATAGGGTACTTCAGGACCAAGCAATTCTTCATTTTCCTCTCGAGGACGGAAAGGATCTTTCTTTATATCCAAAGAACGGACAACAATGGGACTGCTCAATGGATGAGCTTTGTCCATATAAAATCTCTTCAAGATTTTTTCTGTATATGCCGATTGATGAATAAAGATTCCAGTTGATAAATGTTCGATCTGCAGGCCGAGACAAAACTTTGTTTTTCCGAGATTTTTCATCTCAAATTCTTTCATTAAATAGTTTGCGGTCTTTGTGAGCTCTTCAGGAGTCCCCACAGGATTTAAATCGTCCACGTATACCGCAATAATGGAAAATCCATTCTCAAATCTTTTAATGAAAACACATGGACAAATTGGATTGTTAACAAATCCTTCATTTATGAGATAATCACTGAGCCGATTATACCACATCCGGCCAGACTGTTTTAATCCGTACAAGGATCGTTGCAATTTAATTGTATACAATCCATGAGACCTTTGATTATGAGATCCTTCAGGGATTTTTAATCCTTCAGGGATTTTCATATATATATCACTATCAAGTGATCCATATAAATATGCGGTAACCACATTTCATTCGTGGTTTTTCACATTGTCCTGCAGGGACATGTCCTTCAGGGACATCAATTCGTGCTGGTGCATTAACTGCCGGTATATAAGATTTTGTTATTTTCTTTGTATCAACAAATGCATCCGGCAATTGATTTGCAATATTTTGCAAATGTATAATCTTTCTTACTTCTTGCTCACAATTATTTGTACGTGGGTCATAATGAGACAAAGATGACACATTCCATTTAATTTCACGCCGTTCTTCAGGAACCGGCTTCTTATCTCCCCCTAATGGCGGGAAAACTATCTCATCAAAAATACTATAAGCATATCATGCTTTAAATATATCACCAGTCAGGGGCTCAAGATATCTGATAATAGACGGGGAATCAAAACCAATGTAGATCCCAAGTCGTCTCTGTGGACCCATTTTTGTTCGATGTGGCGGTGATATTGGAACATAAACCGCACATCCAAATATTTTCAAATGAGAAATATCAGGCTGCTGGCCTGTCACAAGCTGCAATGGCGAATACGCCTCGAATGAACTTGGTCTAATCCTGACCAGTGAAGCAGCATGTAATATTGCATGTCCCCAAACAGAGGTGGGTAAATTTGACCTCAAAAGTAAAGGTCTAGCAATTAATTGCAACCTCTTTATAAATGACTCAGCTAGGCCATCTTGGGTATGAACATGTGCAACAGAATGTTCAACATCAATTCCAATTGACATGCAATAATCATCAAATGCCTAAGATGTAAACTCACCGGCATTATCAAGACGGATTGTCTTTATCGGATAATCAGGAAATTGTGCCCTCAATTTTATAATTTGAGCAAGAAGCTTTGCAAAAGCCATTGTACGCGTTGACAGTAGGCATACGTGTGGATCGGAAAGATAACCGGCATCTGCATAACATGCTACATGTGCATCGGCATCTCTAGAGTAAAATAGACCCATGTCTATTGTCCCACGGAGATAGCGCAATATGTGTTTAACTCCATTCCAATGACTTCGTGTTGGTGCAAAGCTATATCTTGCCAGTAAGTTAACCGAGAATGCTATATCAGGTCTCGTACAATTTGGAAGATACATCAAGGCTCCAATTGCACTCAGATAAGGTACTTCAGGACCAAGCAATTCTTCATTTTCCTCCCGAGGACGGAAATGATCTTTCTTTATATCCAAAGATCGGACAACCATGGGACTGCTCAATGGATGAGCTTTGTCCATATAAAATCTCTTCAAGATTTTTTCTGTATATGCCGATTGATGAATAAAGATTCCAGTTGATAAATGTTCGATATGCAGGCCGAGACAAAACTTTGTTTTTCCGAGATTTTTCATCTCAAATTCTTTCATTAAATAGTTTGCGGTCTTTGTGAGCTCTTCAGGAGTCCCCACAAGATTTAAATCGTCCACGTATACCGCAATAATGGAAAATCCATTCTTAAATCTTTTAATGAAAACACATGGACAAATTGGATTATTAACAAATCCTTCCTTTACGAGATAATCACTGAGCCGATTATACAACATCCGGCCAGACTGTTTTAATCCGTACAAGGATCGTTGCAATTTAATGGAATACAATCCATGAGACCTTTGATTATGAGATCCTTTAGGGATTTTGAATCCTTCAGGGATTTTCATATATATATATCACTATCAAGTGATCCATATAAATATGCGGTAACCACATCCATGAGACGCATGTCCTGTCCTTCAGAGACTGCAAAACTAATCAAATACCGCAACGTGATTACATCAATCACGGGGGAATATGTTTCATCATAATCAATTCCAGGTCTTTGTGAGAATCCTTGCGCAACAAGTCGTGCCTTATATCTCACAATCTCATTTTTCTCATTCCGTTTTCGTACAAATACCCATTTGTACCCGACCGGTTGCACGTTTTCGGGCGTGCGAACTATCGGTCCAAAAACTTTACGATTTTCTAGCGAGTTAAGCTCAGCTTGAATTGCATCTTTCCATTTTGGCCAATCATTTCTATGTCGACATTCATCAACCGATATCGGTTCGGGATCTTCGGGATCCTTATTTATAATATCTATTGCGACCCCATATGCAAAGACATTGTCTACAACCATTTTCTTTCTATCCCAGTTTTCTCGGGTATTTAAATAATTCAAAGAGATCTCTTCAAATATCGCCTCTTCAGGGGCATTAGTTTCGTTTGCCTCTTCCGGGGCATTTCTTAATTCTGACTGATCAGTTAATTTTTCTATAACGCTTTGTTTTGAAACAGTTTCCTCTTCAGGAGGAATAGATACTTCTGGTATCTTTTTCCTTCGGGGATTCTTGTCTTTTGCACCAACCGGGCGTCCATGTTTCATTCGTGGTTTTTCATATTGTCCTGCAGGGACATGTCCTTCAGGGACATTAATCCGTGCTGGTGCATTAACTGCCGGTATATAAGATTTTGTTATTTTTTTTGTATCAACAAATGCATCCCTCAATTGATTTGCAACATTTTGCAAATGTATAATCTTACTTACTTCTTGCTCACAATTATTTGTACGTGGGTCATAATGAGACAAAGATGACACATTCCATTTAATTTCACGCCGTTCTTCGGGAACTGGCTTCTTATCTCCCCCTAACGGCGGGAAAACTGTCTCATTAAAAATACTATCATCATATCTTGCTTTAAACATATCACCCGTCAGGGGCTCAAGATATCTGATAATAGACGGGGAATCAAAACCAATGTAGATCCCAAGTCGTCTCTGTGGACCCATTTTTGTTCGTTGTGGCGGTGATATTGGAACATAAACCGCACATCCAAAAATTCTCAAATGTGAAATATCTGGCTGCTGGCCTGTCACAAGCTGGAATGGCGAATACGCCTCGAATGAACTTGGTCTAATCCGGACCAGTGAAGCAGCATGTAATATTGCATGTCCCCAAACAGAGGTGGGTAAATTTGACCTCAAAAGTAAAGGTCTAGCAATTAATTGCAACCTCTTTATAAATGACTCAGCTAGGTCATTTTGAGTATGAACATGTGCAACAGAATGTTCAACATCAATTCCAATTGACATGCAATAATCATCAAATGCCTGAGATGTAAACTCACCGGCATTATCAAGACGGATTGTCTTTATCGGATAATCAGGAAATTGTGCCCTCAATTTTATAATTTGAGCAAGAAGCTTTGCAAAAGCCATTGTACGTGTTGACAGTAGGCATACATGAGACCGTCTCGAAGATGCATCTATCAAGACCATAAAATAACGAAAAGGTCCGCACGGTGGATCTACAGGCCCACATATATCTCCATGAATTCGTTGTAAAAATATTGGGGATTCAGTATCAATCTTCATAGGAGATGTTCTGATAATAAATTTCCCCTGTGAGCATGCCACACACACATTTTCATGCGGTAAAAGAATCTTCTGGTTCTTTAAAGGATGACTGCTCGAATTCTTTATTATTCAGCGCATAATAATTGCTCCCGGGTGGCCAAGTCGGTCATGCCAAAGCGAGAAAAGTTTTGAATCATTGAACTTCCGGTTCAATACAACATTTGATTCAAAAATTCTTATGGTCGCATAATATAAACCTGATGAGAAAACTGGGAGTTTTTCGATTACAAGCTTCTGGCATGAACTCATGGATGTGATACAAAGATATTCCATATTCCCCTCATTCATGGTTTCAATATGAAATCCATTCAAACGTATATCTTTGAAACTTAACAAGTTTCTTTTAGATTTCGGAGAATACAACGCCTCTTTTATCAAAATATTTGTACCACCGGGCAATATCATATTGGCTCTTCCGGAGCCTTCAATTATTTTTTGTAGTACCACAAATTGTACTAACATTAGCCTTTGATAATTTCAAATTCGAGAAATACTTCTTATCTCGAAGAATTGTGTGTGTGGTCCCACTGTCAACCAAACAAATATCTTCATCGTTCATGCTCACATCAATGTTATTTTTCATTTTTATTTATTTATTATTATATATGTATTTATTTTTCTTAAGCACAATTAGATAATAAGATTTCTTTAAAATATACTCAAATCTCCAAATTTGAGTCTTTCACCCAGACTTTCTTTTAAGTCTAAAATTTACAAAGCTTTGTTACAAGCTTAAAATTAAACCTTTGAAGCTTTCTTTCAAGCTTAAAATCTTTGAAGCTTTCTTTCAAGCTTAAAGTTTATGAAGCTTTCTTTCAAGCTTAAAATTTATGAAGCTTTCTTTCAAGCTTAAAATTTTGAAGCTTTCTTTCAAGCTTAAAATTTATAAAGCTTTCTTTCAAACTTAAAATTTATTAGGCTTTCTTTCAAGTCAAGCACAAAAATAATAAGCTTTCTTTAAAATGTACTCAAATCTTTCTTTCAAGCCGAAAATGTCTCAAATCTCCGGGTTTGAGTCTTTTGTTCATACTTTCATACTAAGTTTTATAACACGTTATCAGCACGAGTTTGCTCTATAACTCGATTTCAAGTTATCACAATATATCCCACAAACAAGAGAGAAAATAGGCAAAAACCTTTGAGAGGCATATTCTCGGATTTGAGAAAAGCACCTTCGGTTTTTCTATCATTCCGACCATATTAACCGTTGGATCATGCTCAAATTTTAACCGAAGGTTCTTCACACCAGCTTCTTCATTCTGACCGTTCGGATCGTCCTTACAACGTTTGTAGGTGACACGGAATCCTTCAGAAGTTGACGCAAAAAGAAGTTGGTTGAGGAAAGTAGCATTTGCCTCTATCCGGAAGGATTAAAATCGACGAACAAGTAATATGTATACTTTATTATAAGTCGTATAAATAACTTTAAATTCGAAGTAATATGCATACTTTATTATACGTAGTATAAATAACTTGAAATTCGAATATGAACAAATTGTATTCGGCTTGAAAGAAAGCCTAATAAATTTTGAGCTTGAAATAAAGCTTTTAAGTTTAAGCTTGAAAGAAAGCTTCGAAAATCTTGGACTTGAAATAAAGTCTAGGAAAAGGACTCAAACCCGAAGATTTGAGTATATTTTCGGCTTGAAAGAAAGCCTACTACTTGTGTGCCTCTACAAGGCGAAAAACTCAAACCCGAAGTTTCGAGTATATTTTCGGCTTAAAAGAAAGCCTACTACTCGTGTGCCTCTACTAGGCGAAAAACTCAAACCCGAAGTTTTGAGCTAATTTTCGGCTTGAAAGAAAGCCTACTACTTTTGCGCCTCCGTTAGGCAAAAGACTCAAACCCGGAGATTTGAGAACATTTTCGGCTTGAAAGAAAGATTTGAGTACATTTTAAAGAAAGCTTATTATTGTGCTTGACTTGAAAGAAAGCCTAATAAATTTTAAGCTTGAAAGAAAGATTTATAAATTTTAAGCTTGAAAGAAAGCTTCAAAATTTTAAGCTTGAGAGAAAGCTTCATAAATTTTAAGCTTGAAAGAAAGCTTCAAAGATTTTAAGTTTGAAAAAAAGCTTCATAAAGTTTATGCTTGAAAGAAAGCTTCAAAGATTTTAAGCTTGAAAGAAAGCTTTATAAATTTTAAGCTTGAAAGAAAGCTTTATAAATTTTAAGCTTGAAAGAAAGCTTCATAAATTTTAAGCTTGAAAGAAAGCTTCAAAGATTTTATGCTTGAAAGAAAGCTTCAAAGATTTTAAGCTTGAAAGAAAGCTTCATAAAGTTTATGCTTGAAAGAAAGCTTCAAAGGTTTTTAAGCCTGTAACAAAGCTTTGTAAATTTTAGACTTGAAAAAAAAGTCTGGGTGAAAGACTCAAACCTGGAGATTTGAGTATATTTTAAAGAAATCTTATTATCTATTTCTGCTTAAGAAAAATAAATACATATATAATAATAAATAAATAAAATTAAAAAATAACATTGATGTGAGCATGAACGATGAAGATATTTGTTTGGTTGAAAGCGGGACCACACACACAATTCTTCGAGATAAGAAGTATTTCTCGAATTTGAAATTATCAAAGGCTAATGTTAGTACAATTTGTGGTACAACAAAATAATTGAAGGCTCCGGAAGAGCCAATATGATATTGCCCGGTGGTACAAATATTTTGATAAAAGAGGCGTTGTATTCTCCGAAATCCAAAAGAAACTTGTTAAGTTTCAAAGATATACGTTTGAATGGATTTCATATTGAAACAATGAATGAGGGGAATATGGAATATCTTTGTATCACATCCATGAGTTCATGCCAGAAGCATGTTTCATGCCAGAAGCATGTAATCGAAAAACTCCCAGTTTTCTCATCGGGTTTATATTATGCGACCATAAGAATTTTTGAATCAAATGTTGTATTGAACCGGAAGTTCAATGATTCAAAACTTTTCTCGCTTTGGCATGACAGACTTGGCCACCCGGGGCAATTATTATGCGCCGAATAATAAAGAATTCGAGCGGTCATCCTTTAATGAACCAGAAGATTCTTTTGCCGCATGAAAATGTGTGTGTGGCATGCTCACAGGGGAAATTAATTATCAGAACATCTCCTATGAAGATTGATACTGAATCCCCGATGTTTTTACAAAGGATTCATGGAGATATATGTGGGCCTGTAGATCCACCATGCGGACCTTTTTCGTTATTTATGGTCTTGATAGACGCATCTTCGAGATGGTCTCATGTATGCCTACTGTCAACGCGTACAATGGCTTTTGCAAAGCTTCTTGCTCAAATTATAAAATTGAGGGCACAATTTCCTGATTATCCGATAAAGACAATTCGTCCTGATAATGCCGGTGAGTTTACATCTCAGGCATTTGATGATTATTGCATGTCAATTGGAATTGATGTTGAACATTCTGTTGCACATGTTCATACCCAAAATGGCCTAGCTGAGTCATTTATAAAGAGGTTGCAATTAATTGCTAGACCTTTACATTTGAGGTCAATTACCCATCTCTGGGGACATGCAATATTACATGCTGCTTCACTGGTCCGGATTAGACCAAGTTCATTCGAGGCGTATTCGCCATTGCAGCTTGTGACAGGCCAGCAGCCTGATATTTCTCATTTGAGAATTTTTGGATGTGCGGTTTATGTTCCAATATCACCACCACAACGAACAAAAATGGGTCCACAAAGACGACTTGGGATCTACATTGGTTTTGATTCCCCGTCTATTATCAGATATCTTGAGCCCCTGACGGGTGATATGTTTAAAGCAAAATATGATGTGATGGGGGCTATTTCGCACCCTACATATTACTCGTATCGAACGAAGATGTTAAGATCGATTAGACCAATCCGAGCAGATCAAGATCGTCTAACAGACCCGGCCAAGCATGGCTCTCATCGATCTAAAGACAATAGTCCGGACCCATGAAAGGTATTTGGGCCGAGTCCTATTAGGACTATGATTCCTTGTAAAACTAGGTTAAACATTATATAAATACCTAGTTAATCATTGTATGAAGGGGGGGACGAAATCCTCTACTTTAAGGAATACTCATATATTCTCTGCCTAAGACATTACTACTGAATAAGAATCAATATTATTCATAGTATTTCGATCTCCAGATTAAAGTGTTATTAGCTTTCTTTGTGGTTTTACTTCTTGTTCTTATTCATTGCTTTTCTTTGTGTTTGATCCATCCGGAATAAAGTAACAGAGCCCTACATAATATATATACACAAATATCGTAATCCCCACCGATATTACGAATTCACTGATATACAATTAACCCGACGAAATCCGGTTAAATCAGTTGGCGCCCACCGTGGGGCTAGGTTAATTATTCGAATCGACACATGGCTCGCCCGAGGAAAAGCGCTCGCGTTGGAGCGAGAAGCAATACGACCACAGGTCACAACACATCTGAAGATCCACAAGACAACAACGATAACAACAATCAAAACACCAATGAAAACCTCCCAGATACCCGTTCCCGTCAGCAGGGACACCAAGGAGGTCTTACTGGTACAATACCAGAAGAACCGGAGCTCCCCGAAATACCCGCTCCTCTCCCTGGCGCTCAGGAAAAACTGAAACAAATAGCGATGCTCTTCAAGTCACTCTCTCCAGAAGAATTGCTGGTTTTAGACCAAATTCCTCGAAACGTTACGGCTCCCGGAGCAGCTCCTGCGACAGGAGTGCCAAGGCCGAACGAACGAACCTCTCAACAAGCTGACAGCCCAGCAAGTGAGCGTCGCTCGCTGCACAGCCCACAGCAGGTCAATTCTAAACCCTCCGACAACCGTCCCCAAAGAAGAACTGGTCGAAGAGTACCACAAGCAGTTCGCAGTGGATCGAAGGAACGAACGATCATCCCAATCGAAGATGATATAGATGATACAATCCCCTATCGACCAAGAGCGACTCGATTCTCAGAACGAGAAATTGAAAGGATGGTACAGGAGCGACTCGAACAACGATTACGATCTGCACAAAACCCCTGGGCCCGGACTACAGAACTCCAGGAAAGCCTTGCGGCTTGCTCTCCCTTCTGCAGGGAAATAAAAGAAGCACAGTCCGCAGGACAGGTCCCGGGAAGATTACCCCGATATGATGGAACCACTGACCCGGACGATTATATCTTTAGCTTTACGAACATAATGAATTTGTATGCTCACTCCGCCGAATTCACCGCCAAGCTAATGGTAACAACATTCGAAGGACTCGCGCTAGATTGGTTCGCCAAACAGCCGGCCAACTCTATATTCAGTTTCCGGGAATTATGCAATAAACTAATACAGCAATTTGCCAGTCAGAGGAGGCAAAAACTCCCGATGAGCTACCTAGGAACTATACACCAACAAGAGGGAGAATCCCTAAGAAATTGGTTGGCAAGGTTCAACGTAGAATTACTCAAAATCGACTCACCGAATATCGATTACATAATTTCTATCCTCTTCGACCTCACTAAAAATAGGCAGTTCGGAAACGCCCTCAGTCGAAAACAACCAAGAACATTTGCCGACATTATGAGCTTGGCTTCTAAGTATATGACCCAAGAAGAGATGAATTCCTTTAAGGATAAAAACAAAAACAAAGCCACCACCTCAAGCTCCAAACGGCACGATAGGTTTCCTACCCAAAAAGCTTCGGATTACGAGCGATCTTCCAAGAGAGGTAATGTTTTCCACCGACTGGAATACAACAAAGCCGATCATGACAGACAACCTAATTTCTACCAAAGACCAAGAAACCATGATCAACCAATAAGAAGCAGGGTGAATCAAGTAGAACACCCAAGGTTAAATATTCCAATGGAAGAAATATTGGAAGTCCTAGAAAGAAATAACTGGATCCCCGAAGCGAGGAAAATCGCGCAGCCAAGACCAGGCTCTCGAAACTACGATCAGTACTGCAAATACCATAGGGCACATGGACATCGAACGGAGAATTGTTTTCACCTCAAGAGAGAAGTTGAGAAACTTATCGAGCAAGGAAAACTCGACGAATACATAGAGCGAAATAATCATAGAAGGGAAAGAAGTAGAAGCCCTCGGAATGTCGATAGAAGGAGAAATTCTCGTCAAAGGTCACCCGAACGCCGACCTATTCCGGAATCGAATCACGACCAGATCAATGGGACTATCCATACGATCTCCGGGGGTCCTGCGGGTGGAGATAGTCGTAACGCCCGGCGGAGAACTGCCAGGTCCATCATTGGAAACTCAAAATACCCAAAAGAAATTTGGACCCTGGAAAGCAGGCCATCAAGCGATCAACAGATCAGTTTTAATGAAGGCGAAGCGCCTAAAAATATTGTCTGGGACGCAAGAGAGGATAACCCTGACTTCCCTATGGTAATATCGCTAGAAATAGCAAATTACAATGTCAAGAGAATCTTAATCGATAATGGGAGCTCAGCCAATATTATCTCCCGAGAAGTTTTAGCCCAAATGGACTTGGGACAGATAAACTTGCAGAAAGTAGCTACGCCATTAATAGGATTCGGGGGGTCCGAAATCATCCCCAGCGGAACGATAACCTTAAGCGTATCGCTCGGAAAAATACCCCACCGAACAGTAAAGCTAGTGAAATTTTTAGTAGTAGAGACCCCATTCGCTTATAACGCGATATTAGGACGACCTGCACTCAATCTATTCCGAGCTGTTGTCTCTACTTATCATCAGAAGATAAAGTTTCCAACCGATACAGGCATCGGAGAAATAACAAACGACCATTGCATGGCTTGGGACTGCTATAGTACTTCGTTAACGATGAAAGAACATCCTAAGTCCATTACTCCGAGCAAGAGAAAGATCGAAGGAGATCTCATTAGAAACGAGGTTGAAATTCC
The DNA here is from genome assembly GCA_003313485.2 of Penstemon barbatus. Taxonomy (NCBI): domain Eukaryota; kingdom Viridiplantae; phylum Streptophyta; class Magnoliopsida; order Lamiales; family Plantaginaceae; genus Penstemon; species Penstemon barbatus. The sequence continues at coordinate 62,604,302 of CM064879.1, read as the reverse complement.
TAGTACTGATCGACTAGATAAAAAGGGGAAAGAACCGCTAGACTTATCTTTGAAACCCCCAGAACACAAAGATATAATTCTAGTAGATGGCGACTCATCCAAAAAGACGAGAATTGGTACAGAGTTAAGTGAAGAAGGAGAAATAATGCTGATCGACTTCCTCAGAAACAACGCCGATGTCTTCGCTTGGAGCGCAAATGACATTGAAGGAATTGATCCTCGAATAATAAAGCATTCCCTAAAAATAGATCCTTTGGCGAAACCCGCCAGACAGAAGAAGAGAAATCATGGACCGGTGAAAGATAAAATTATCAAAGCCGAGGTAGAAAGGTTGCTCGAGGCAAAACAAATCCGAGAAATTCATTTCTCGGAATGGCTATGCAATGTCGTACTAGTCGCTAAAGGAGATAAAAAAGATAATAAATGGAGGATGTGTAACGATTTCACCGACCTTAACAAGTTGTGTCCACGTGACCCATATCCCCTCCCAAGGATTGACTTATTGGTCGACTCAACCGCTGGCTTCGCGTTATTCAGTATGATGGACGCCTTCCAAGGGTTTTACCAAATATACATGGATGAGCGGGACCAGGAGAAGACCGCGTTCATAACCGAGCAGGGAGTTTATTGTTTCATAGTGATGCCGTTCGGCTTAAGAAATGCCGGAGCTACTTACCAAAGGTTAGTAAACCTAATGTTCAAAGAATTAATCGGAGAACTGATGGAAGTCTACGTGGACGACATGCTGGTCAAAAGTATGAACGAAGCAGATCATGTAAAGCATCTAGATCGATGCTTTCAAATCTTAAGAAAATATCGTATGAAGTTAAACCCCGCAAAATGCACCTTTGGGGTCAAATCAGGAAAATTCTTGGGATATCTAGTTCACCAACGCGGAATCGAAGCCAATCCAGAAAAAATCCGAGCCATAACTGAAATGAAACCTCCTAAAACTATCTCTCAAGTACAAAGCCTAGTGGGAAAAATCGTAGCATTAAACAGATTTATATCAAAGTCCGCAGACAAAAGCCTCCCTTTTTTCCAAACTCTCCGAAAAGCAAAGAACTTTGTTTGGACTCAAGAATGCGATCACGCCTTCGAGCAGCTCAAAGTGTATTTGACGACACCTCCGATGTTGGCAAAACCAACGGAAGGAGAACCGTTATACATGTACATCTCCATCTCCAATGCAGCGATCAGTTCGGTACTAATCAAAATCGAGGGCTCGGATCATAAGCCTGTGTATTATCTCAGCAAATTATTACAGGGGGCGGAGAAGAATTACTTAGAAATAGAAAAATTCACGCTGGCCCTAGTGGTGGCCGCACGAAAACTCCGACCTTACTTCTTAACTTACAAAATCATCGTTCTGACGAATCAGCCACTAAGGCAAGTTCTAGCAAAACCGGAAGCTTCCGGTCGACTAATCAAATGGGCCATCGAACTCAGTCAGTTCGAGGTAGACTACAAACCGAGGATTGCCATCAAGGCCCAAGTGTTGGCCGATTTTATATTAGAAACACCGACGCAGGCTACTGAATCATCAAGCTGCCTCAGCAACGATGTCCTGATCATTGGAGATCAAACTTGGCTAATGCACGTCGATGGTGCTTCATGCCGAGAAGGAGGAGGCGCCGGAATCAACTTCACCGGACCAAACAAGGAAGATTTAAATTACGCAATAACACTGGACTTCGTTGTGACAAACAATGAAGCTGAATATGAAGCATTAATCGCAGGAATGGAAATGGCGATCAAAGCCAATATAAAAAGTCTTAAAGTACTAACTGATTCAGAATTAGTGCAAAGGCAGATAGAAGGCCTATACGAGGCTAAGGAATTCAACATGGTCAAATACCTCGCCAAAGTAAAGACTCTGGCCGAGAAATTTGAAAGTTTTAGTATCCAGAACATCCCACGTTCGGAAAATAAGTGGGCCGATCAGTTATCAAAATTCACAGGATCCCATGACGGAAAGACCGAACGGGTGATCAACTGGTTAAGCTCTAATACGCCAGCAATTGACATCGATGAAACACCAACAGTGGATATAATGGAAATCGAAAAAGCCGAAGGGAACTGGATGACCCCTATGATAGACTATCTTCGAGAAGGAAAATTACCACCCGACCAAAATGAAGCTCGGAAAATAAAATATCGAGCTCCGAAATATGCACTCATAGAAGGAAAACTCTACCGAAGATCAGTATCAGGGATTCTTCTAAAATGCGTACCTGAATCACAAACCCTCGATATACTACGAGAAATACATGATGGGGATGCAGGAAATCACAGCGGATCAAGAGCATTGGCTTTAAAATGTCTCAGGACGGGTTACTATTGGCCGACCATCAATAAAGATGCCGCTCAATATGTCCAAGAATGTCATCACTGCCAGATCCATGCTAACATATGTCATCGACCAGCAGAAAATATGCACCCTATTCCGGTTTTTTGGCCATTCGATCAATGGGGAATGGACATCGTGGGACCTTTCCCAGTGGCCAGATCTAAGAAAACCTATGTCCTGGTCGCTGTAGAATACTTCAGCAAATGGATAGAATGCGTCGCTCTCGCACGAATAACCCAATTCCAAGTTATCAATTTCCTATGGAAATTCATTGTTTGTCGATTCGGCATCCCTAGGATCCTTATCTCCGATAATGGAACCCAGTTCGCTGGGAAACAGATAATAGAATGGTGTACAAAACTTGGAATTCAACAAAATTTTACCTCGGTAGGACATCCTCGAGCAAATGGACAAACTGAAGTAGCAAACCGAGAGATAATAAAATCTTTGGAAAAAAAGATTAGGAGCAGCCAAAGGAAAATGGCTAGATGAACTCCCAGGAGTATTATGGGCTAATCGAACCACGATAAGGAGCTCAACTGGGGAAACCCCATTTAGCCTTGTATATGGGTCGGAAGCGGTTATCCCAGTGGAAACCCTAATCCCAACGCCAAGAGTAGAAATGTTCGACGACCAAGAAAATGAAAAGTCAAGAGAAAACGACATTGATTTAACAGAAGCTTTAAGAGACAAAGCTGCTGTACGCTTACAAGCCACTAAAGCTAATATGGAGAAAGCATATAATCAAAAAGTACGCATCCGAACCTTCAAAGAAGGAGATTTGGTCTTGAAAAAGGTAGAAGTATCCAAGCATGTGGGAAAGTTACAACAAAATTGGGATGGACCTTACATCGTCATTGGTGTGGGGAAGAAAGGTTCATACAGAATTGCACATTTGGATGGAACTGCCTTACCAAGAACATGGAATGCTGTCAACCTTAGGAAATACTATGGTAAATAAATTTTAGCAGGTTATACTGCATTATTTTACTTTTTACTTTATCAGATTTCAATCTTTGTAATAAAGGCCTAGGCCTAAAGTTCAATTATTAAAGATTTCTTTGGCACTTTATATATATATCGATTATATCGGTTAAACGTTCATCGGAATCGCACAATCATATTGCCAGAAACGAAACGAGTAGAGTAAACATTGATCCGCTCAATAAAAACTCCTCGATATATCAAAAGACTTTTTGGGTTAAAAACCTAAGTCTACAATCAAAAACGAGTCGAGTAAACATTGATCCGCTCAATAAAAACTCCTCGATATATCTAAAGACTTTTTGGTTAGAAACCTAAGTCTATTTAAAAACGAGTCGAGTAAACATTGATCCGCTCAATAAAAACTCCTCGATATAATCAACGATCAAAAAAGACTTTTTGGGTTAAAAACCTAAGTCTAATAAAAACGAGTCGAGTAAACATTGATCCGCTCAATAAAAACTCCTCGATATAATCAACGATCAAAAAAGACTTTTTGGGTTAAAAACCTAAGTCTAATAAAAACGAGTCGAGTAAACATTGATCCGCTCAATAAAAACTCCTCGATATATCTAAAGACTTTTTGGTTAGAAACCTAAGTCTACAATCAAAAACGAGTCGAGTAAACATTGATCCGCTCAATAAAAACTCCTCGATATATCTAAAGACTTTTTGGTTAGAAACCTAAGTCTACAATCAAAAACGAGTCGAGTAAACATTGATCCGCTCAATAAAAACTCCTCGATATATATCTAAAGACTTTTTGGTTAGAAACCTAAGTCTATTTAAAAACGAGTCGAGTAAACATTGATCCGCTCAATAAAAACTCCTCGATATAATCAACGATCAAAAAAAGACTTTTTGGGTTAAAAACCTAAGTCTAATAAAAACGAGTCGAGTAAACATCGATCCGCTTGATAAACACTCCTCTAACTATTTACGACGATCAAAAAAGACTTTTTGGGTTAAAAACCTAAGTCTAATAAAAACGAGTCGAGTAAACATCGATCCGCTCGATAAACACTCCTCGAACTATTTACGACGATTAAAAAAGACTTTTTGGTTAAAAACCTAAGTCTACAATCAGAAACGAGTCGAGTAAACATTGATCCGCTCAATAAAAACTCCTCGATACATCAAAAAGACTTTTTGGTTAAAAACCTAAGTCTACAAACAGAAACGAGTCGAGTAAACATTGATCCGCTCAATAAAAACTCCTCGATATATCAAAAAGACTTTTTGGATTAAAAATCTAAGTCTAATCAGAAAAGAGTCGAGTAAACATCGATCCGCTCGATAAACACTCCTCAAACTATTTACGACGATCAAAAGGACCTTTTGGGTTAAACAGAAAAACCTAAGTTCTAAATCATAACAAGTCGAGTAAACATTGATACGCTCAATAAAAACTCCTTGATCTTTTCCTAATAATCTAAAGGATCTGCTAACACTCCTGAAATTTTGAAGATAGACAAAGAATAATACAGTCTGCTCGGATAAAGCTACTCATAAGTAAATTATGACAGAATTAACGACAAGGAAGATATAAGGAATAAAGTATATTTTATTCATCAAATTTGTTACATACAAAAGTCCTACGTTACAAGGATCTACATACTACTTGAAGATCTTTACAATGATTTAAATGAGGTAATCCTCTATTATCGGCGATCTTCACGACAATGTCCACGGAAACACCAATCTCCTCCCTAGTACCTCGTCGATTGTAATAAACCACCTAAGAAGCATGCTGCTCAGGATGGTCGACTTCTTTGGTTCGACGGCCAGGCTCTGAAGATCAAATGTTCTTCCAGACGAAATGAACATTACCAGCCAGATAGCTAAGCAATGCTCACTCATCCGAAAGAAGATACTGCTTTTACTTTATCTATAAAACATTTTACTCTAGAGCAGCATCTCTTCGGGACCGTCGTGAGACGGTAAGTTTACCAGCCACCCCGGTGGTCTATCACTCCTGAGGTTACATCGAAGAACAGAGGTGGCTGGCAAGTATGAACCCACCATGTGCAAACGGAAACCACGGACCTCAAATTGATGAAGACAAAAACTGAGATCTCATGGGACCCGTCGATACAAGGTAGGGATAACATGGGACCCGTCAATACAAGACTGGGAACAACTTCACTATTTTGAATAAATAAATCATGATAATGTGATTTTTGAAGACAATGGGATCAGAGGGTAGAATAAAATCTAAGGAATTCGTGATCTCCATCCTTTTTGGGAAATTGCAAATGAAGAATATAAGTCACCCCCTTTTATAGGGGCAGATCTAAGGGATCCAACGGCTGAAAAATATTTGATCCACGGATACAGATACGACCCTTTGACTCCCCGTAATAAATGCAAATAAGTTGGAACGGCACCATCTACTCGCCTCAACTGATCGACAACGAGAAAATTCTTGGATCGAAGCGATCACCAAATAACACAAGTAAACCTAAAGAACTCCAGACCGGTCATACTGGAACGATCATACTTCACGGTCGATAGTTTAAAAACCTAGAAGCCACGAACGATCTTGCAAATCACAGCGAAAAGGACAGTTGCTCGATAAAAGATATTATTGAAAAAAGACCACACCCTTAACCATACTAGGGACGTCACTGCCTCACACATCATATGGAAGACCATTGATTAAGCTATACAGAAACTCCTATGGAGTCCAAGATATCTGACATAGAAATCAGGAGAATAGTCCTCCTTAGTCTACATGGCAAAGACGTCACTGCCTCACATACCAAAGAATTGCTTAAGGAGGTCTGAACAAGATAGATCTGGCCATGAATACTACATTTTCCAATTCCTCCCATATCAAGATAGTGATATAATGATACACTAGCCAAGGAGCATATTGTTCAAAAATTGATTCTGGGAAATATAAGGATTTGGAAAAGATTGAAAGGGACATTTCTCGGTAGAATGACATAAAGAAAACCAAGGATCAACAAAGGGATAATAACCTCCTTATATAAGATTCGGATCACAAAAAGACAAAAGTACAAAGCGTAGATTGAGCATCGACCAAGATGATGCACTTTTTCGATATGGATAACCTATTGTCTAAATTAAGACTAAAACATGCTAAGTGCATGTAAAACATTTCTACTATACTGGATTTGATCAACAAACGACTCAGAAGCTAACAATATATACACGAGCACAGAGGAAGAACGAGCATAACAAAGTATATATACAGAAGGTAATTGATCAGGCAAAAATCTGCCTACAAAAGATCATCGTTTCCAATTTTTCTTCCCATTACAAAATTTCAGCCCAAGTAACTACACAAAACTCGGGCCACAAAAAAAAAAAAAAAAAAAAAAAAAAAAAAAAAAAAAAGAGACAGTCCAAGGTCTGCCAGGTCGAGCAAAAGTCACTGAGAAGAACGGTCAGCAGGCCGACTACCAGAAACAGCTTTCCGAGGAGTCAGACTCCCAGCAAAAGCCATCAATTCTTCTTGACGCTTTAGATAACCGGCGTCATAAACCTTCCTCATAAGACTGCCGACGAGATTCTTCCGCCAGAACAGCTGCCTGAGCTAAATTGTCTCTCTCCTTTTCAAGGACAACTTTTTCGGCCTCCAATTTTTGAAGATCATCTCTATCAAGTTGCAGCTGCAACTGTAAACCTCTGCTTTTAGCTTTCTCGGACTCCAACTGACTCTGAAGAGCTGTCCGACGATTCCACAGTTCGTCATTTTGCACACCCAGTTGGAGCGCAAAATATTTGCCCTAAGAACAGAAAGAATAAGAGAAATCGCCTTACAACAAGGAATTCTAAAACAAAGAACAGAAAAAATATTCGAAATATGTCTACCTGCTCACATATCTTCACCAAAGATTGAACAAGGCGAAGATTGGAGGTGCCTTCGAGCTTCCTCAACTCGCCAGGCAGAATAGTACTCATGCCCAGGTCCCATGACAAAGCATCAGGTTCAACAGAACCAGGCAGTTCGCTGGACAAAGGGACACCATCCGAACGAGGAGTCTCCGACGAAAGAATGTCATCAACTTGTTGAAGGATGCATCGCTCATCTAACTGACGAGGAGATTCTCTCCCATCAGGACTAACAGTGGTCTCCTTACCAGAAGCAGAAATTATGGTTCGGCGGCCAGACCCGGAACCAGTTCGACCTCCGGAAGGTCCTCCAGACTCAAAGGAGGTAGTCATCACAGTAGTATCATCAAACAAAAATTCTGGGCAATCCTGCACAATAGATTGTGCTACGGAAGGATTAACAAATAAATTATCGCCAGTTTGCCCTCCGCTAGTGATTGGGGCAGTGGAAATAGACAAAGGAAGGGAGATAGCAAAATCCCCTCCATGAAAAACATGCTCAAAGGAAGGAGCATTTGAACTAACAGCAATATTGTAAGCAGGTTCCTCGCTCGACATATTGCCAAAGGCATACCGACCAGGAGAAGGCATTCTTCCTACTTGAGTGGAAGCAGGAAGGATTGGTTCAGAAAAAGACGAGTCTACCGCAGAGAAAGGCTCGGAAACAATAACACTGGTATCGATCTCCGACCTAAATGTTTGGGACGAACGAGGAGGTTCCATCGACGGACCATCTCTTCGATACTTTTTGGACCTATTATCACGAGCGCTCTCTCGAGAAGGTCGCTTCGAAGTATTGCCAAAAAGGTTACTCATGGTCGGATTATGAAGAAGCACAATTTAATATCGAGAAGATTTATCGACTAACTAAAAGACGAGAATTCTATCCAAGAGAGAAGTGTAGCAGTAAAAACAAGTCAAGATTTTACCTTTCGTATTTATACTACGCGAAAGGACGCGACAGACCTAAAGAAAGGGCGCGAAACAGCAAATATGACCTTGGAGCAAACGCTGGAATATGAAAAGACACACGCATAATGATTACGCCAGATTTAATGACTTGTCTGAATTATTACGGCGAAGCCGAAAAGACACGACTGTCAGAATACGAAACGCTTAGCGTACATAGAGAAGAAACGGTAAAATTACAATTATTACATACGAGTAAAATAATTACAAGAGTTATTCAAGAAATCACTATCTTAAAGAGCCTGCTCACTATCCGAAACTCTCTGGTCGCTACCGACGACCTCAGTTGTACCAATGTCCGCTTCCTCTTCTTCCTCGACTTCGGGATCAACAAAAGTATTATCGAGCTCTTCATTGACGTCAGAAGGAGGAATGGGCAATGGATTTCCAAATTCTTCGACAAGGTGAGCTAGAGGAAACCTTGATATAGAACATCTGGGACCTCGAAGAAGAATAAAGTTCACCATAGCGATTCAACCGAATATGAGCGCCTTAAATACTCTTTTCGACGATCATCGATCATCTCCATAGCGACCAGCTGATGAATCGCTTTCTTAAAAGTATTTTCAAGTAAAGGGCCGACCATCCGATACACCAACGCCGTATGAACAGGAGAGTTGAGGAATTCGCGAACAGCACTTTCGTCAGATTTCCTGACATATCTATCTCTTTGCCTAAGGGGACATCGTTTTCATGCTCCTCTAAAGAAGCTTCAGGCTTGACACTTGAGATTCCAGCTCACTAATTCG
>CM064879.1:62517724-62595376 GCA_003313485.2 Penstemon barbatus | reverse complement strand
CATCCGGAATAAAGTAACAGAGCCCTATAATATATATACACAAATATCGTAAACCCCACCGATATTACAAATTCACTGATATACAATTAACCCGACGAAATCCGGTTAAATCAGTTGGCGCCCACCGTGGGGCTAGGTTAATTATTCGAATCGACACATGGCTCGCCCGAGGAAAAGCGCTCGCGTTGGAGCGAGAAGCAATACGACCACAGGTCACAACACATCTGAAGATCCACAAGACAACAACGATAACAACAATCAAAACACCAATGAAAACCTCCCAGATACCCGTTCCCGTCAGCAGGGACACCAAGGAGGTCTTACTGGTACAATACCAGAAGAACCGGAGCTCCCCGAAATACCCGCTCCTCTCCCTGGCGCTCAGGAAAAACTGAAACAAATAGCGATGCTCTTCAAGTCACTCTCTCCAGAAGAATTGCTGGTTTTAGACCAAATTCCTCGAAACGTTACGGCTCCCGGAGCAGCTCCTGCGACAGGAGTGCCAAGGCCGAACGAACGAACCTCTCAACAAGCTGACAGCCCAGCAAGTGAGCGTCGCTCGCTGCACAGCCCACAGCAGGTCAATTCTAAACCCTCCGACAACCGTCCCCAAAGAAGAACTGGTCGAAGAGTACCACAAGCAGTTCGCAGTGGATCGAAGGAACGAACGATCATCCCAATCGAAGATGATATAGATGATACAATCCCCTATCGACCAAGAGCGACTCGATTCTCAGAACGAGAAATTGAAAGGATGGTACAGGAGCGACTCGAACAACGATTACGATCTGCACAAAACCCCTGGGCCCGGACTACAGAACTCCAGGAAAGCCTTGCGGCTTGCTCTCCCTTCTGCAGGGAAATAAAAGAAGCACAGTCCGCAGGACAGGTCCCGGGAAGATTACCCCGATATGATGGAACCACTGACCCGGACGATTATATCTTTAGCTTTACGAACATAATGAATTTGTATGCTCACTCCGCCGAATTCACCGCCAAGCTAATGGTAACAACATTCGAAGGACTCGCGCTAGATTGGTTCGCCAAACAGCCGGCCAACTCTATATTCAGTTTCCGGGAATTATGCAATAAACTAATACAGCAATTTGCCAGTCAGAGGAGGCAAAAACTTCCGATGAGCTACCTAGGAACTATACACCAACAAGAGGGAGAATCCCTAAGAAATTGGTTGGCAAGGTTCAACGTAGAATTACTCAAAATCGACTCACCGAATATCGATTACATAATTTCTATCCTCTTCGACCTCACTAAAAATAGGCAGTTCGGAAACGCCCTCAGTCGAAAACAACCAAGAACATTTGCCGACATTATGAGCTTGGCTTCTAAGTATATGACCCAAGAAGAGATGAATTCCTTTAAGGATAAAAACAAAAACAAAGCCACCACCTCAAGCTCCAAACGGCACGATAGGTTTCCTACCCAAAAAGCTTCGGATTACGAGCGATCTTCCAAGAGAGGTAATGTTTTCCACCGACTGGAATACAACAAAGCCGATCATGACAGACAACCTAATTTCTACCAAAGACCAAGAAACCATGATCAACCAATAAGAAGCAGGGTGAATCAAGTAGAACACCCAAGGTTAAATATTCCAATGGAAGAAATATTGGAAGTCCTAGAAAGAAATAACTGGATCCCCGAAGCGAGGAAAATCGCGCAGCCAAGACCAGGCTCTCGAAACTACGATCAGTACTGCAAATACCATAGGGCACATGGACATCGAACGGAGAATTGTTTTCACCTCAAGAGAGAAGTTGAGAAACTTATCGAGCAAGGAAAACTCGACGAATACATAGAGCGAAATAATCATAGAAGGGAAAGAAGTAGAAGCCCTCGGAATGTCGATCGAAGGAGAAATTCTCGTCAAAGGTCACCCGAACGCCGACCTATTCCGGAATCGAATCACGACCAGATCAATGGGACTATCCATACGATCTCCGGGGGTCCTGCGGGTGGAGATAGTCGTAACGCCCGGCGGAGAACTGCCAGGTCCATCATTGGAAACTCAAAATACCCAAAAGAAATTTGGACCCTGGAAAGCAGGCCATCAAGCGATCAACAGATCAGTTTTAATGAAGGCGAAGCGCCTAAAAATATTGTCTGGGACGCAAGAGAGGATAACCCTGACTTCCCTATGGTAATATCGCTAGAAATAGCAAATTACAATGTCAAGAGAATCTTAATCGATAATGGGAGCTCAGCCAATATTATCTCCCGAGAAGTTTTAGCCCAAATGGACTTGGGACAGATAAACTTGCAGAAAGTAGCTACGCCATTAATAGGATTCGGGGGGTCCGAAATCATCCCCAGCGGAACGATAACCTTAAGCGTATCGCTCGGAAAAATACCCCACCGAACAGTAAAGCTAGTGAAATTTTTAGTAGTAGAGACCCCATTCGCTTATAACGCGATATTAGGACGACCTGCACTCAATCTATTCCGAGCTGTTGTCTCTACTTATCATCAGAAGATAAAGTTTCCAACCGATACAGGCATCGGAGAAATAACAAACGACCATTGCATGGCTTGGGACTGCTATAGTACTTCGTTAACGATGAAAGAACATCCTAAGTCCGTTACTCCGAGCAAGAGAAAGATCGAAGGCGATCTCATTAGAAACGAGGTTGAAATTCCTAGTACTGATCGACTAGATAAAAAGGGGAAAGAACCGCTAGACTTATCTTTGAAACCCCCAGAACACAAAGATATAATTCTAGTAGATGGCGACTCATCCAAAAAGACGAGAATTGGTACAGAGTTAAGTGAAGAAGGAGAAATAATGCTGATCGACTTCCTCAGAAACAACGCCGATGTCTTCGCTTGGAGCGCAAATGACATTGAAGGAATTGATCCTCGAATAATAAAGCATTCCCTAAAAATAGATCCTTTGGCGAAACCCGCCAGACAGAAGAAGAGAAATCATGGACCGGTGAAAGATAAAATTATCAAAGCCGAGGTAGAAAGGTTGCTCGAGGCAAAACAAATCCGAGAAATTCATTTCTCGGAATGGCTATGCAATGTCGTACTAGTCGCTAAAGGAGATAAAAAAGATAATAAATGGAGGATGTGTAATGATTTCACCGACCTTAACAAGTTGTGTCCACGTGACCCATATCCCCTCCCAAGGATTGACTTATTGGTCGACTCAACCGCTGGCTTCGCGTTATTCAGTATGATGGACGCCTTCCAAGGGTTTTACCAAATATACATGGATGAGCGGGACCAAGAGAAGACCGCGTTCATAACCGAGCAGGGAGTTTATTGTTTCATAGTGATGCCGTTCGGCTTAAGAAATGCCGGAGCTACTTATCAAAGGTTAGTAAACCTAATGTTCAAAGAACTAATCGGAGAGCTAATGGAAGTCTACGTGGACGACATGCTGGTCAAAAGCATGAACGAAGCAGATCATGTAAGGCATCTCGATCGATGCTTTCAGATCTTAAGAAAATATCGTATGAAGTTAAACCCAGCAAAATGCACCTTTGGTGTCAAATCAGGAAAATTCTTGGGATATCTAGTTCACCAACGCGGAATCGAAGCCAATCCAGAAAAAATCCGAGCCATAACTGAAATGAAACCTCCTAAAACTATCTCTCAAGTACAAAGCCTAGTTGGAAAGATCGTAGCATTAAACAGATTTATATCAAAGTCTGCAGACAGAAGCCTCCCTTTTTTCCAAACTCTCCGAAAGCAAAGAACTTTGTTTGGACTCGAAGAATGCGATCACGCCTTCGAGCAGCTCAAAGTGTATTTGACGACACCTCCGATGTTGGCAAAACCAACAGAAGGAGAACCTTGTTTATGTACATCTCCATCTCCGACGTAGCAATTAGTTCAGTACTAATTAAAGTCGAGGGCTCAGAGCATAAGCCTGTATATTATCTCAGCAAGTTATTACAAGGGGCGGAGAAGAATTACTTAGAAATAGAAAAATTCACGCTGGCCCTAGTGGTGGCCGCACGAAAACTCCGACCTTACTTCTTAACTTACAAAATCATCGTTCTGACGAATCAGCCACTAAGGCAAGTTCTAGCAAAACCGGAAGCTTCCGGTCGACTAATCAAATGGGCCATCGAACTCAGTCAGTTCGAGGTAGACTACAAACCGAGGATTGCCATCAAGGCCCAAGTGTTGGCCGATTTTATATTAGAAACACCGACACAGGCTACTGAATCATCAAGCTGCCTCAGCAACGATGTCCTGATCATTGAAGATCAAACTTGGCTAATGCACGTCGATGGTGCTTCATGCCGAGAAGGAGGAGGCGCCGGAATCAACTTCACCGGACCAAACAAGGAAGATTTAAATTACGCAATAACACTGGACTTCGTTGTGACAAACAATGAAGCTGAATATGAAGCATTAATCGCAGGAATGGAAATGGCGATCAAAGCCAATATAAAAAGTCTTAAAGTACTAACTGATTCAGAATTAGTGCAAAGGCAGATAGAAGGCCTATACGACGCTAAGGAATTCAACATGGTCAAATACCTCGCCAAAGTGAAGACTCTGGCCGAGAAATTTGAAAGTTTTAGTATCCAGAACATCCCACGTTCGGAAAATAAATGGGCCGATCAGTTATCAAAATTCACGGGATCCCATGACGGAAAGACCGAACGGGTGATCAACTGGTTGATCTCTAATACACCAGCAATTGACATCGATGAAACACCAGCAGTGGATATAATGGAAATCGAAGAAGCCGAAGGGAACTGGATGACCCCTATGATAGACTATCTTCGAGAAGGAAAATTACCACCCGACCAAAATGAAGCTCGGAAAATAAAATATCGAGCTCCGAAATATACACTCATAGAAGGAAAACTCTACCGAAGATCAGTATCAGGGATTCTTCTAAAATGCGTACCTGAATCACAAACCCTCGATATACTACGAGAAATACATGATGGGGATGCAGGAAATCACAGCGGATCAAGAGCATTGGCTTTAAAATGTCTCAGGACGGGTTACTATTGGCCGACCATCAATAAAGATGCCGCTCAATATGTCCAAGAATGTCATCACTGCCAGATCCATGCTAACATATGCCATCGACCAGCAGAAAACATGCACCCTATTCCGGTTTGTTGGCCATTCGATCAATGGGGAATGGACATCGTGGGACCTTTCCCAGTGGCCAGATCTAAGAAAACCTATGTCCTGGTCGCTGTAGAATACTTCAGCAAATGGATAGAATGCGTCGCTCTCGCACGAATAACCCAATTCCAAGTTATCAATTTCCTATGGAAATTCATTGTTTGTCGATTCGGCATCCCTAGGATCCTTATCTCCGATAATGGAACCCAGTTCGCTGGGAAACAGATAATAGAATGGTGTACAAAACTTGGAATTCAACAAAATTTTACCTCGGTAGGACATCCTCGAGCAAATGGACAAACTGAAGTAGCAAACCGAGAGATAATAAAATCTTTGGAAAAAAGATTAGGAGCAGCCAAAGGAAAATGGCTAGATGAACTCCCAGGAGTATTATGGGCTAATCGAACCACGATAAGGAGCTCAACTGGGGAAACCCCATTTAGCCTTGTATATGGGTCGGAAGCGGTTATCCCAGTGGAAACCCTAATCCCAACGCCAAGAGTAGAAATGTTCGACGACCAAGAAAATGAAAAGTCAAGAGAAAACGACATTGATTTAACAGAAGCTTTAAGAGACAAAGCTGCTGTACGCTTACAAGCCACTAAAGCTAATATGGAGAAAGCATATAATCAAAAAGTACGCATCCGAACCTTCAAAGAAGGAGATTTGGTCTTGAAAAAGGTAGAAGTATCCAAGCATGTGGGAAAGTTACAACAAAATTGGGATGGACCTTACATCGTCATTGGTGTGGGGAAGAAAGGTTCATACAGAATTGCACATTTGGATGGAACTGCCTTACCAAGAACATGGAATGCTGTCAACCTTAGGAAATACTATGGTAAATAAATTTTAGCAGGTTATACTGCATTATTTTACTTTTTACTTTATCAGATTTCAATCTTTGTAATAAAGGCCTAGGCCTAAAGTTCAATTATTAAAGATTTCTTTGGCACTTATATATATATCGATTATATCGGTTAAACGTTCATCGGAATCGCACAATCATATTGCCAGAAACGAAACGAGTAGAGTAAACATTGATCCGCTCAATAAAAACTCCTCGATATATCAAAAAGACTTTTTGGGTTAAAAACCTAAGTCTACAATCAAAAACGAGTCGAGTAAACATTGATCCGCTCAATAAAAACTCCTCGATATATCTAAAGACTTTTTGGTTAGAAACCTAAGTCTATTTAAAAACGAGTCGAGTAAACATTGATCCGCTCAATAAAAACTCCTCGATATAATCAACGATCAAAAAGACTTTTTGGGTTAAAAACCTAAGTCTAATAAAAACGAGTCGAGTAAACATTGATCCGCTCAATAAAAACTCCTCGATATAATCAACGATCAAAAAAGACTTTTTGGGTTAAAAACCTAAGTCTAATAAAAACGAGTCGAGTAAACATTGATCCGCTCAATAAAAACTCCTCGATATATCTAAAGACTTTTTGGTTAGAAACCTAAGTCTACAATCAAAAACGAGTCGAGTAAACATTGATCCGCTCAATAAAAACTCCTCGATATATCTAAAGACTTTTTGGTTAGAAACCTAAGTCTACAATCAAAAACGAGTCGAGTAAACATTGATCCGCTCAATAAAAACTCCTCGATATATATCTAAAGACTTTTTGGTTAGAAACCTAAGTCTATTTAAAAACGAGTCGAGTAAACATTGATCCGCTCAATAAAAACTCCTCGATATAATCAACGATCAAAAAAGACTTTTTGGGTTAAAAACCTAAGTCTAATAAAAACGAGTCGAGTAAACATCGATCCGCTTGATAAACACTCCTCTAACTATTTACGACGATCAAAAAAGACTTTTTGGGTTAAAAACCTAAGTCTAATAAAAACGAGTCGAGTAAACATCGATCCGCTCGATAAACACTCCTCGAACTATTTACGACGATTAAAAAAGACTTTTTGGTTAAAAACCTAAGTCTACAATCAGAAACGAGTCGAGTAAACATTGATCCGCTCAATAAAAACTCCTCGATACATCAAAAAGACTTTTTGGTTAAAAACCTAAGTCTACAAACAGAAACGAGTCGAGTAAACATTGATCCGCTCAATAAAAACTCCTCGATATATCAAAAAGACTTTTTGGATTAAAAATCTAAGTCTAATCAGAAAAGAGTCGAGTAAACATCGATCCGCTCGATAAACACTCCTCAAACTATTTACGACGATCAAAAGGACCTTTTGGGTTAAACAGAAAAACCTAAGTTCTAAATCATAACAAGTCGAGTAAACATTGATACGCTCAATAAAAACTCCTTGATCTTTTCCTAATAATCTAAAGGATCTGCTAACACTCCTGAAGTTTTGAAGATAGACAAAGAATAATACAGTCTGCTCGGATAAAGCTACTCATAAGTAAATTATGACAGAATTAACGACAAGGAAGATATAAGGAATAAAGTATATTTTATTCATCAAATTTGTTACATACAAAAGTCCTACGTTACAAGGATCTACATACTACTTGAAGATCTTTACAATGATTTAAATGAGGTAATCCTCTATTATCGGCGATCTTCACGACAATGTCCACGGAAACACCAATCTCCTCCCTAGTACCTCGTCGATTGTAATAAACCACCTAAGAAGCATGCTGCTCAGGATGGTCGACTTCTTTGGTTCGACGGCCAGGCTCTGAAGATCAAATGTTCTTCCAGACGAAATGAACATTACCAGCCAGATAGCTAAGCAATGCTCACTCATCCGAAAGAAGATACTGCTTTTACTTTATCTATAAAACATTTTACTCTAGAGCAGCATCTCTTCGGGACCGTCGTGAGACGGTAAGTTTACCAGCCACCCCGGTGGTCTATCACTCCTGAGGTTACATCGAAGAACAGAGGTGGCTGGCAAGTATGAACCCACCATGTGCAAACGGAAACCACGGACCTCAAATTGATGAAGACAAAAACTGAGATCTCATGGGACCCGTCGATACAAGGTAGGGATAACATGGGACCCGTCAATACAAGACTGGGAACAACTTCACTATTTTGAATAAATAAATCATGATAATGTGATTTTTTGAAGACAATGGGATCAGAGGGTAGAATAAAATCTAAGGAATTCGTGATCTCCATCCTTTTTGGGAAATTGCAAATGAAGAATATAAGTCACCCCCTTTTATAGGGGCAGATCTAAGGGATCCAACGGCTGAAAAATATTTGATCCACGGATACAGATACGACCCTTTGACTCCCCGTAATAAATGCAAATAAGTTGGAACGGCACCATCTACTCGCCTCAACTGATCGACAACGAGAAAATTCTTGGATCGAAGCGATCACCAAATAACACAAGTAAACCTAAAGAACTCCAGACCGGTCATACTGGAACGATCATACTTCACGGTCGATAGTTTAAAAACCTAGAAGCCACGAACGATCTTGCAAATCACAGCGAAAAGGACAGTTGCTCGATAAAAGATATTATTGAAAAAAGACCACACCCTTAACCATACTAGGGACGTCACTGCCTCACACATCATATGGAAGACCATTGATTAAGCTATACAGAAACTCCTATGGAGTCCAAGATATCTGACATAGAAATCAGGAGAATAGTCCTCCTTAGTCTACATGGCAAAGACGTCACTGCCTCACATACCAAAGAATTGCTTAAGGAGGTCTGAACAAGATAGATCTGGCCATGAATACTACATTTTCCAATTCCTCCCATATCAAGATAGTGATATAATGATACACTAGCCAAGGAGCATATTGTTCAAAAATTGATTCTGGGAAATATAAGGATTTGGAAAAGATTGAAAGGGACATTTCTCGGTAGAATGACATAAAGAAAACCAAGGATCAACAAAGGGATAATAACCTCCTTATATAAGATTCGGATCACAAAAAGACAAAAGTACAAAGCGTAGATTGAGCATCGACCAAGATGATGCACTTTTTCGATATGGATAACCTATTGTCTAAATTAAGACTAAAACATGCTAAGTGCATGTAAAACATTTCTACTATACTGGATTTGATCAACAAACGACTCAGAAGCTAACAATATATACACGAGCACAGAGGAAGAACGAGCATAACAAAGTATATATACAGAAGGTAATTGATCAGGCAAAAATCTGCCTACAAAAGATCATCGTTTCCAATTTTTCTTCCCATTACAAAAATTTCAGCCCAAGTAACTACACAAAACTCGGGCCACAAAAAAAAAAAAAAAAAAAAAAAAAAAAAAAAAAAAAAAAGAGACAGTCCAAGGTCTGCCAGGTCGAGCAAAAGTCACTGAGAAGAACGGTCAGCAGGCCGACTACCAGAAACAGCTTTCCGAGGAGTCAGACTCCCAGCAAAAGCCATCAATTCTTCTTGACGCTTTAGATAACCGGCGTCATAACCTTCCTCATAAGACTGCCGACGAGATTCTTCCGCCAGAACAGCTGCCTGAGCTAAATTGTCTCTCTCCTTTTCAAGGACAACTTTTTCGGCCTCCAATTTTTGAAGATCATCTCTATCAAGTTGCAGCTGCAACTGTAAACCTCTGCTTTTAGCTTTCTCGGACTCCAACTGACTCTGAAGAGCTGTCCGACGATTCCACAGTTCGTCATTTTGCACACCCAGTTGGAGCGCAAAATATTTGCCCTAAGAACAGAAAGAATAAGAGAAATCGCCTTACAACAAGGAATTCTAAAACAAAGAACAGAAAAAATATTCGAAATATGTCTACCTGCTCACATATCTTCACCAAAGATTGAACAAGGCGAAGATTGGAGGTGCCTTCGAGCTTCCTCAACTCGCCAGGCAGAATAGTACTCATGCCCAGGTCCCATGACAAAGCATCAGGTTCAACAGAACCAGGCAGTTCGCTGGACAAAGGGACACCATCCGAACGAGGAGTCTCCGACGAAAGAATGTCATCAACTTGTTGAAGGATGCATCGCTCATCTAACTGACGAGGAGATTCTCTCCCATCAGGACTAACAGTGGTCTCCTTACCAGAAGCAGAAATTATGGTTCGGCGGCCAGACCCGGAACCAGTTCGACCTCCGGAAGGTCCTCCAGACTCAAAGGAGGTAGTCATCACAGTAGTATCATCAAACAAAAATTCTGGGCAATCCTGCACAATAGATTGTGCTACGGAAGGATTAACAAATAAATTATCGCCAGTTTGCCCTCCGCTAGTGATTGGGGCAGTGGAAATAGACAAAGGAAGGGAGATAGCAAAATCCCCTCCATGAAAAACATGCTCAAAGGAAGGAGCATTTGAACTAACAGCAATATTGTAAGCAGGTTCCTCGCTCGACATATTGCCAAAGGCATACCGACCAGGAGAAGGCATTCTTCCTACTTGAGTGGAAGCAGGAAGGATTGGTTCAGAAAAAGACGAGTCTACCGCAGAGAAAGGCTCGGAAACAATAACACTGGTATCGATCTCCGACCTAAATGTTTGGGACGAACGAGGAGGTTCCATCGACGGACCATCTCTTCGATACTTTTTGGACCTATTATCACGAGCGCTCTCTCGAGAAGGTCGCTTCGAAGTATTGCCAAAAAGGTTACTCATGGTCGGATTATGAAGAAGCACAATTTAATATCGAGAAGATTTATCGACTAACTAAAAGACGAGAATTCTATCCAAGAGAGAAGTGTAGCAGTAAAAACAAGTCAAGATTTTACCTTTCGTATTTATACTACGCGAAAGGACGCGACAGACCTAAAGAAAGGGCGCGAAACAGCAAATATGACCTTGGAGCAAACGCTGGAATATGAAAAGACACACGCATAATGATTACGCCAGATTTAATGACTTGTCTGAATTATTACGGCGAAGCCGAAAAGACACGACTGTCAGAATACGAAACGCTTAGCGTACATAGAGAAGAAACGGTAAAATTACAATTATTACATACGAGTAAAATAATTACAAGAGTTATTCAAGAAATCACTATCTTAAAGAGCCTGCTCACTATCCGAAACTCGCTGGTCGCTACCGACGACCTCGGTTATACCAATATCCGCTTCCTCTTCTTCCTCGACTTCGGGATCAACAAAAGTATTATCGAGCTCTTCATTGACGTCAGAAGGAGGAATGGGCAATGGATTTCCAAATTCTTCGACAAGGTGAGCTAGAGGAAGACCTTGATATAGAACATCTGGGACCTCGGAAGAAGAATAAAGTTCACCATACCGATTCAACCGAATATGAGCGGCCCTGAAATACTCTTTCCGACGATCATCGATCATCTTCATAGCGACCAGCTGATGAATCGCTTTCTTAAAAGTATTTTCAAGTAAAGGGCCGACCATCCGATACACCAACGCCGTGTGAACAGGGGAATTGAGGAATTCGCGAACAGCACTTTCGTCAGATTTCCTGACATATCTATCTCTTTGCCTAAGGGGGACATCGTTTTCATGCTCCTCTAAAGAAGCCTCGAGGTTTAACACTTGAGATTCCAGCTCACTAATTCGAGCCGTGCTCTGCAACTGAAATTCCTCTAACTTCCTAGCCATTTGATTGGCCTGCTCTTGAGCACGAGAAACCTCCATCACCCTATTCAACACTTCTTGATCGTCGGTCTCGGCAGCACGAGTTTCTACGACGGGAACAGAAGAAGATGTCGAGGGACCAACCGCTGAACCAGAAGCTTTATGAAGCAAAGCTTTATTCTTCTCCTCCAAGAACTCGCACTGTTGTTTCCAAAGTGCATTCTCGTAGGCGTATGACGTAAGACACGTCTTAGTCTGAACAAGTAAAGAGGGCAAGAAAAAGAGATGGATTAAGTAAATTAAGGAAGACACTTAGAGTTTTCTATTAACATAATTAAAGGAAAAGGATATCACCTTTTCAGCATAAAGACAAACTCGTTGGAATTTCTCCAGAGGATCCTTATGAAGAAGTTTGTTCAGATCGCGGGTAAAAACACCAGACAAAAGAACACGAGTTGCCTTATCGATCGCGTTCTCATTATCATCGTGGATAAGAGAGTCCTTCTCGGAATAACCAGCGGCTCTCTTTCCCTCCAAATGTTCCTCGATCATTTCGACAAGAGTAGGTCTTGGGTGCTTTTCTCCGACTAAAGAAAGATCCTGGCCGGAACGTCCATAATAAGTCCTCTTCCTATCGACTGGGTTATTAGTTGGATGAGGTTTCGACCAGGAATGACATCCTCGAACACCTAAAGATGTCCTAAGAGAAAGAGGAGGATAACCAGGTCCCGTGCCCTGACGAATAGGGGGCTCCTGAGGAGATTCTGATGATTCCTCTCTGTCCTCCTCGGATTCATGGCCTAACTCCAATTTCCTTTTTCGGGACGCCCTCTGCTCGATGGGCGCATTCTCAGCGGATTTAGAAGATTTGGAAAGGACCATCTTTCCCTTCGAAGAATGTCGAGAATTCTCTACCATATCAGCTGAAAAAGAAATTAATCATAAATTATGTACCTTCCCAATAAATGATATCGTCACTACACTGAGATCAAATAAAATTACTAACCAAGAGGTTCAGATGGTGTATTGATGGGGAAACTATGAATGCTTAACCCCGCCTTACGAAGGAAAGCTTCCCCGATCAGAAGAGCGCTTTGGTATTTATTTGCACGCGATTCGAAGATATCAGCAATAAACTGTACATCGTCAGGAACAAGTTCACCAGTCGGAGAGCGACCTCCTGGAATCCAACTAGAATCATGATCCCATGAAAAAGGGACACTCGTACCATCCGCTAAACGAAGATTAGACGGAGGACGAACAAAGAAGAAATGAGATTTCCATAAGGGATTACTAGAAACAGGGGCATCAAAGATTGCTCGGCTAGGTCGTTGGCTAGCGAAGAAATATCCACGATTTGAAGAACTAGAAATATTAAAACGAAAAAGTTGTGTAAAATTACGGAAAGAAGGTTTAAACCCCTTGGCGATCATCAAAACCGAAAAGCAAACTATAAAAGCAACAGAATTAGGAACCAGCTGTGTCAAGCACACACTAAAAGTTTTCAAAACTTCCAGAAAGAGGGGAGACAAAGGAAGACGAAGCCCACTGTTAAAGTGAGCCGTATAAAAGGCTCGACATCCCTCCGGGGGAGATGTAACCCTATCAGTAGGGGAAGGAAGAACTATCTCAGAACCTTCCGGGAAATATTTGATGTAACTATTCGCAACCTCCGGAAATGTCTCCGCCGTATAAGCGCAAGCGACATCCTCAATTGGTTCAGAAACTTGAGGAACAGTACCTTTGCCCTTTTTGGCTCGGGCCGCCACATCAGCGTCAGTAAGGATCCGTACCTTAAAAGTATCCTCAACAGGGATGGCATAATCAGTTACACTAGATTGCAGCTCCTCCTCATTGTCGGGGGCGACAACCTCTCTAGAAGAAGACCTTCTCACAGAAGCCATATATCCTGGTTCTCGGAAAATGAAGGTCGATAAACAGAGAAACTTAGCGTGACGAGCGACTAATCAAGAAAATGAGTACAAGTTATAAGGAAGTATAAAAGAGAAATGGCGAACTATAGCATCACCTATTTATAAGAAGATGAGAAATGACGTTTCGAACCTATGGCAACTACTGATATTCCCGCCAAAAAGGGAAGGATATGAAAAGTTTCCAGAATAGACGCGTGGCGATCCGTAACTAGACAAAGAAAACGACTATCTATGATATGTAGCACTCTTTTCCTTATTTAAGATTTTTTCCCACAGGGTTTTTTCTTAAGTAAGGTTTTTAACGAGGCTCCATTCTTAGAAAAGAAACAGTCGTAAAGATCTATCTACTTCTACGAGCTTCTATTATCTATACGCTCGAAGAAGTGAGGGAGTACTGATGGGGGCTATTTCGCACCCTACATATTACTCGTATCGAACGAAGATGTTAAGATCGATTAGACCAATCCGAGCAGATCAAGATCGTCTAACAGACCCGGCCAAGCATGGCTCTCATCGATCTAAAGACAATAGTCCGGACCCATGAAAGGTATTTGGGCCGAGTCCTATTAGGACTATGATTCCTTGTAAAACTAGGTTAAACATTATATAAATACCTAGTTAATCATTGTATGAAGGGGGGGACGAAATCCTCTACTTTAAGGAATACTCATATATTCTCTGCCTAAGACATTACTACTGAATAAGAATCAATATTATTCATAGTATTTCGATCTCCAGATTAAAGTGTTATTAGCTTTCTTTGTGGTTTTACTTCTTGTTCTTATTCATTGCTTTTCTTTGTGTTTGATCCATCCGGAATAAAGTAACAGAGCCCTACATAATATATATACACAAATATCGTAATCCCCACCGATATTACGAATTCACTGATATACAATTAACCCGACGAAATCCGGTTAAATCATGATGATAGTATTTTTAATGAAACAGTTTTCCCGCCGTTAGGGGGAGATAAGAAGCTGGTTCCTGAGAACGGCGTGAAATTAAATGGAATGTGCCATCTTTGTCTCATTATGACCCACGCACAAATAATTGTGAGCAAGAAGTAAGAAAGATTAAACATTTGCAAAATGTTGCAAATCAATTGCCGGAAGCATTTGTTGATACAAAGAAAATAACAAAATCCTACATACCGGCAGTTAATGCACCAGCACGGATTGATGTCCCAGAAGGACATGTCCCTGCAGGACATGTGAAAAACCACGAATGAAACGTGGACGCCCGATTGGTGCAAAATATAAGAATCCCCGAAGGAAAAAGATACCAGAAGTATGTATTCCTCCTGAAGAGGAAACTGTTTCAAAACAAAGCGCTATAGAAAAATTAACTGATCAGTCTGAATTAAGAAATGCCCCGGAAGAGGCAAACGAAACTAATGCCCCGGAAGAGGCAAATGAAATTGATGCCCCTGAAGAGGCGATATTTGAAGAGATCTCTTTGAATTATTTAAATACCCGAGAAAACTGGGATAGAAAGAAAGTGATTGTAGACAATGTCTTTGCATATAGGGTCGCACTAGATATTATAAATAAGGATCCCGAAGATCCCGAACCGATATCGGTTGATGAATGTCGACATAGAAATGATTGGCCAAAATGGAAAGATGCGATTCAAGCTGAGCTGAATTCGCTAGAAAATCGCAAAGTTTTTGGACCGATAGTTCGCACACACAAAAACGTGCAACCGGTCGGGTACAAATGGGTATTTGTACGAAAACGAAATGAGAAAAATGAGATTATGAGATATAAGGCACGACTTGCTGCACAAGGATTCTCACAAAGACCCGGAATTGATTATGATGAAACATATTCCCCTGTGATTGATGTAATCACGTTGCGGTATTTGATTAGCTTTGCAGTCTTTGAAGGACTGGACATGCGTCTCGTGGATGTGGTTACCGCATATTATATGGATCACTTGATAGTGATATATATATGAAAATCCCTGAAGGATTAAAAATCGCTGAAGGATCTCATAATCAAAGGTCTCATGGATTGTATTCAATTAAATTGCAACGATCCTTGTACGGATTAAAACAGTCTGGCCGGATGTGGTATAATCGGCTCAGTGATTATCTCGTAAAGGAAGGATTTGTTAACAATCCAATTTGTCCATGTGTTTTCATTAAAAGATTTGGGAATGGATTTTCCATTATTGCGGTATACGTGGACGATTTAAATCTTGTGGGGACTCCTGAAGGGCTCACAAAGACCGCAAACTATTTAATGAAAGAATTTGAGATGAAAAATCTCGGAAAAACAAATTTTTGTCTCGGCCTGCAGATCGAACATTTATCAACTGGAATCTTTATTCATCAATCGGCATATACAGAAAAAATCTTGAAGAGATTTTATATGGACAAAGCTCATCCATTGAGCAGTCCCATGGTTGTCCGCTCTTTGGATATAAAGAAAGATCCTTTCCGTCCTCGAGAGGAAAATGAAGAATTGCTTGGTCCTGAAGTACCCTATCTAAGTGCAATTGGAGCCTTGATGTATCTTGCAAATTGTACGAGACCTGATATAGCCTTCTCGGTTAACTTACTGGCAAGTTATAGCTCCGCACCAACACGAAGACATTGGAATGGAGTTAAACAAATATTGCGCTATCTTCGTGGGACAATACACTTGGGTCTATTTTACTCTAGTGATGCCGATGCACATGTAGCAGGTTATGCAGATGCTGGCTATCTTTCTGATCCACACAAAGGAAGATCACAAAGTGGGTATGTATTTACTTGTGGTGGTGCTGCAATATCATGGAGATCTGTTAAACAAACTCTAGCAGCCACTTCTTCCAATCATGCTGAAATTTTGGCATTGCATGAAGCAAGTCGAGAATGTTTATGGCTGAGATCAATTGTTCAATATATCCAAGAATCTTGTGGATTGCCTTCAGCAAAGAATATACCAACATCATTATATGAAGACAATGCCGCTTGTATTGCTCAAACAAAAAATGGATATATCAAAGGAGATAGAACGAAGCACATATCACCAAAGTTTTTCTTTACCCACGAGCTTCAGAAAAATGATGATATAAACGTTCTTCAGATTCAGTCATGTAACAACTTTGCCGATTTATTCACTAAAGCATTGCCGACTACAACATTCAGGAAGATGGTTTACAACATTGGAATGCGACGACTTGTGGAACTTATGTCGGCATCAGGGGGAGCGTGTAATTAACGACACTTACACTGTACTCTTTTTCCTTCGTCCAAGTTTTTATCCCACTGGGTTTTTGTTGGCAAGGTTTTAACGAGGCAGTGTTACACGCTTATAAGCCCCTTTTTCGGATATGTACTATTTTTCCTTCGTTCAAGTTTTTGTCCCAATGGGTTTTTCTTGACAAGGTTTTAACGAGGCATACTCCTGAAGCAATGGACATCCAAGGGGGAGTGTTATGAAATATATACAAGTTGTGGATGCCCATTGCAATTTACACTTCAAGTTACATAATGTCAAGACAATGCTTTTGCACTTGGTTACATAAGGAGATAACACATATCTCATTTATGTGTCAAGAAAAGATTAAGTGTGGCATTGCATATGCTATGTGGCAAGACATGAAGAAGTGTGGCAAAGCACACATCTATGTGGAAATCTCTTGATATATGCAAGTGTTTAACATGTAACACATGGACAAATTGGTGAAATGATTGGCCAAAATGGAAAGATGCGATTCAAGCTGAGCTGAATTCGCTAGAAAATCGCAAAGTTTTTGGACCGATAGTTCGCACACCCAAAAAAACGTGCAACCGGTCGGGTACAAATGGGTATTTGTACGAAAACGAAATGAGAAAAATGAGATTATGAGATATAAGGCACGACTTGTTGCACAAGGATTCTCACAAAGACCTGGAATTGATTATGATGAAACATATTCCCCTGTGATTGATGTAATCACGTTGCGGTATTTGATTAGCTTTGCAGTCTCTGAAGGACTGGACATGCGTCTCATGGATGTGGTTACCGCATATTTATATGGATCACTTGATAGTGATATATATATATGAAAATCCCTGAAGGATTAAAGATCCCTGAAGGATCTCATAATCAAAGGTCTCATGGATTGTATTCAATTAAATTGCAACGATCCTTGTACGGATTAAAACAGTCTGCCGGATGTGGTATAATCGGCTCAGTGATTATCTCGTAAAGGAAGGATTTGTTAACAATCCAATTTGTCCATGTGTTTTCATTAAAAGATTTGAGAATTGATTTTCCATTATTGCGGTATACGTGGACGATTTAAATCTTGTGGGGACTCCTGAAGAGCTCACAAAGACCGCAAACTATTTAATGAAAGAATTTGAGATGAAAAATCTCGGAAAAACAAAATTTTGTCTCGGCCTGCAGATCGAACATTTATCAACTGGAATCTTTATTCATCAATCGGCATATACAGAAAAAATCTTGAAGAGGTTTTATATGGACAAAGCTCATCCATTGAGCAGTCCCATGGTTGTCCGTTCTTTGGATATAAAGAAAGATCATTTCCGTCCACGAGAGGAAAATGAAGAATTGCTTGGTCCTGAAGTACCCTATCTAAGTGCAATTGGAGCCTTGATGTATCTTGCAAATTGTACGAGACCTGTGTTGGGATTCGGTAAGATAAACAGCCCTAGGCACAGCGGAATATAATAATTTTTAGGACCTCTTACGGAATCTTGCCAGGATACTACTCTAGGTGTATATATATGAACATAAATAAAACGATAGTATAAACAGTTGTAGTTATACCTATCTCCTTGCAAATCCTTAACTAGCAAAACGGACTCTGAATTTCTCCTCAGCAAAATCGATCCAAGCTCTGCAGCAGCGCCCCACGTGTTGTGCCTCTACGGGTTGATACACCACAATTACACGAAAATAATAAATCTTGATCAGCTAGAACACAAGATATATTATGATGTAGGATATAGGAACGATTTTGGAACAAGAATCGAAAACGAAAAATTCTTCCAAAAAGACAGGGTTCGGTCGACTACACAAGGAGAGGGGAGAGAATTTTCGCTCTGCTCAATTTTTGCTTATTGAGTTGTATGAAAAATAACTACAAGAAGGCTACTTATAGTTATCTCCCTAACCTAGTCCTATTAGGACTAGGGCTCTTTTCTCCTACATAGGCCATGGCCCTATTTAATTTAGAAGACCAAGTCTTCTAATTAATTCATGGCCCAGTTAATTAATTTGACCAGGCTTTATTTAATCTCCCAATTAAATAGCCCAATTAATTAACTTAATCTCCTATTTAATTAAATCAGACTCTAAGTCCATTTAATTAAAATCCATTCTAATTAATTAAATCCAACTTAATTAATTAATTTACAAATTAAATTCCAATTTAATTTATGATCCTGATCCAATTCCAATTGGGTCGACCCAGTCGACCCACCCATAATAATCGACCCAGTCGATTACTCACCCAGTCGACCCAGTCGACTCGGTCGTTCTTATTTCCTCGCTTTCGCTTCATGTGTATTGTGTATGCCCCCGTAGGTTCACCACATAATTGGCCGTGGGTTATAATTAAATATTATTTAATTATTCGAGTAAGATTTACTCTAAATCAATCGAACACTCTGTCGATTGATCATTCCAAAATTAGCACCCCTGCCAATTTGGGAATTCTCCCACACTCAACGGTCGATGTCCAGCCACAAGCCCATGGAGCCCAATCACTGGTGAATTAATTCAGTGAACCTTTTAACTCATTTACAATTTCCATATACGACATAATCTCTCCATCGATCAATCTCCCAGTCGAGATTTAAGGGTATGGTCTTTCATCGGTTCCCCTTTTTCTTTTGTCTTGACCTTATGCATTCTGGTCTCGAAATAATTCTCTTTGACTTAACCTTTATGAGCTACTTACATAAAGCCGTCAGATACCTCGGCCGAGGATTTTACCAGAATTAATTTCTCACAGAAATCCATAGGAGAATTTCCCAACCTATCAAGTCGGGTCAATGGATCCTTTGTTAATTATATGAATCTGCATACGAGTTCCTCTATACCCAATATGAGTCCACAGAGACTTTCTGGCGATCTCCAGTCAGTCGGGACTCAAATCAAAGCATAGACGTTCTCGCACCAGATAAACCCTATCATCTCAAGTAGTTAGGGATCGTTCCTCGTATACTATTGTAAGTTGGAATAACTTCAACCCCGATATGCGACTACCGCTTCCATGGTGAGTTATTTCCTAATTGGGGTATTCAGTGCGCTTGCTATCCCAGCAAACCACCCACTTATGTGTATCGACTATCCCAGTCACGCTCGTGGACCCCAGCGTTCTCCAGTTCATCGGAGTATACACAATAGTGAGAGTCTAACCGAATCCAACGATGTCCTATCTCGATTGGATTCTACGACTCTTGAATATGTTCTAGATCACGGCCTTGGAGATCAGTCCACGGGTTGTCCCATAGCCCTGTGATCTAAGGACTTCTATCCTTATGCGTAGATAGTTATTACATAAGATAAAGATGACCATATAATAAAATGCATTTATTAATCCAATTGAATGGTCCTTTCAATTAAATGCAGCCAAAATAGTTGGCTTGCAGGACACTATTCTATCAATCTCCCACTTGTACTAAAGCCAACTTTTCATACTTCTGATTCCCATCTTAGACAGATGTTTTCGGATGCCTTTGAGGCAATGGCTTAGACAGCGGGTCCGTCGTATTATCCCTTGAGGTGACACGTTCCATCTTTATGTCTCCTCTACCAATGATATAACATATCAAATGGTATCGTCTTAGTTCGTGCTTGGATTCTGATGAGATCTCGACTCCTTCGCTTGCGAGATAGCTCCATTATTATCACAGAAGATAGTAATGGCTCGACAATGCTAGGTATCACATCCAATTCCTGGATGAAGTTTTTCATCCAAACACTTTCCTTTGCTGCTTCACACGCGGCAATGTATTCTGTTTCGGTAGTTGAATCTGTGGTAGTGTCTTGCTAGGAGCTCTTCCAGCTTACCGCACCACTATTGAAACAGAACACGTATCCAGATGTCGACTTGAAGTCGTCTACATCACATTGGAAAGTAGAATCAGTATAGTCTTCCAATTTCAATTCTCCTCCACCGTATACCAAGAACAATTCCTTAGTCCTTCTCAGGTACTTCAGAATTGCCTTTACGGCTATCCAGTGCTGCTCACCTGGATCAGACTGGTAGCGACTTGTAACGCTTAAAGCGTATGCTACGTCTGGTCTCGTACATACCATACCATGCATTATGCTTCCTTTAGCGGATGCATATGGTACTTGAGACATTGCTTCTCTCTTCAGGCGTCTTTGGGGCCATAAACTTAGAGAGTGCAATTCCATGTCTCATTGGAAGCAATCCTCTCTTGGATTCTTCCATATTAAACCTTTTCAAGATTTTATCTATGTACTGGGATTGGGAGAGGCCCAGCAGTCCTTTTGATCTATCTCGGTAGATCCTTATACCTAGTACAAAGGATGCTTCTCCTAAATCCTTCATTGAGAATTGTGTAGATAACCATGCTTTAGTTTCGGACAACACTTTCACATTCCAATGAGAAGAATGTCATCAACGTAAAGCACCAAAAATTCAACTGTACTCCCACTGATCTTCTTGTACACGGAAGGTTTGAACACGTTTTTGATGAATCCAAAAGGTTTGGATTGTTTCATCGAAACGGATGTTCCAACTTCGGGAAGCTTGCTTCAGGCCATAAATGGACCTCTGGAGTTTGCACACCTTGTGCTCATCTCCTTTGGATGCATATCTTTTTGGTTGCTCCATGTAGATCTCCTTTTCAATGTCCCCATTGAGAAAGGCAGTCTTTACATCCATATGCCATATCTCGTAGTTATACCACGCAGCTATGGCCAGCAAGATTCGAATGGATTTAGACATTGCGACGGGTGAAACGGTCTCCTCAAAGTCGATGCTTGGCCTTTGAGTGTATCCTTTTGCCACTAGTCGCGCCTTGTAGGTTATTACCTCTCCGTTCACTCCAAGCTTTCGCTTATAGATCCACTTGCAACCCACGGGAGCTACTCCCACTGGTGGATCTACCAAGGCCCAGACCTTGTTCGATTGCATGGAGTCCAATTCGAATTCCATGGCTTCACGCCACCTTCCCGAGTCTATGCCTAGCATAGCCTCTTCGTAAGTCCTTGGGTCGGTTAGAGACTGTCTAGTCTCATGCAGCAGACCGTAGTACCTCTTGGGTTCTCTACGTTGTCTTTCTGACCTACGAAGTATTGGTGTACTCTCTGATGTACTTTCATGCTCTTGTTCTCCCACTGCCTGTGGTGATGGGTCAGCTTGATCGACCTCTTTGGTCTTTTCAGCTTCAGTGACCTCATCTAGTTCTACGTTGTGTTCCTTCTTGCCTAGCAAGAAATCCTTCTCCAAGAAGTGTGCGTTCCTTGAGACAAACGTAGTCTATCTTGTAGGATCGTAGAACTTGTATCCTATAGAGTTTTCTGGATACCCCACGAATTGCATAAGATGGACTTTACGTCCAACTTATCTCCCACCAGCTTATTCACATAAGCGGGAGACCCCATATGCGCATGAATGCATATGAAGGTACAATACCAAAACTCATATCACATGATATGTTTTGGATCTGGCTTCAGAGATACTTAGCTCAGTATCTTCGATTTTATCGATCAAGTTTCATTTGTTTGAATAAGGAATTTCATGTAAGATTTCTTAATGGACGTTTACATGTCCAGAATGCTCAACAACTGACAATGTTTTGAGCAAATCTTACATTTCGAGAATCTAATTCTCTATCAAATAATCAATGGCGTACTGCCTATGCATGTTTGATTTTGAATCGATCCAAATCTTTTACATGCTTTCATTGATTAGGCTCTCTTCTTTTATTCCAAAAGTAATTTGGATTTGTACATCACAACGTACTTTTACCCATGAGGGTACTAGAGACGCCTTATCTCCCACTAATGCTTTAGTGTTTCTACACACTTTTAAATGGATAAAATCCATTGCAATTGTTTATGCCTCTTGGTTGCCTAGCAACCAACTACTAAATCTAATTTCCATTAAGCAAGATTCGAAAGTCGGTTACTATGTATAGCATCCCAGTCGAGCTCAGTCTTTGAATCTTTTAATTCGGAAATATGTTTTAGTATTCGTGTATCGCCTTTCGGTTTTTACAACGACTCAAGTGTGTGAAATCTTGATTATTTATATTTTATTGACTATGCATATTTTATTTAGTCGATATATGAGTATCCATACTCATTTGCTTATGTACACCTTTTGCGTATAAATCTTATAGCGCAATCAGTTCCAACCATTATGGAACTATCACATCCCTTAAGACAAGGGATGGTATAAGCAAATTCCAATGATCTAAATAATTCATGGCTTTAGATGCATTGAATGCATCAATGAGTGCTTCATCGGGCATCCAACACCCTTATGCATTACTTTAACCATAAGGTTAAGTTCAATAAAATTTAATCATCCCTTATGGGATGAATAGGTTCAATTCCCTCTTCCCTTGATCTTAATCCATGGAAGAATCATTTTGATTGACTTTTCAACTTATCATCCTTACAGAAAAACCTCCAAGGTTATTTCCCTTTAGAGATGATACATTCCTCTTCTTCCATCTCTCGAGCATTTTGAGGCCTTTTCTCAAGATGTTACTTCCCATTCATGGGAGACTTCATGTTTGCCTTCAAGAAAATTTGGGCTTGAGAACCATCCTCAACCCTCTGGTGAAACTTATCACCTTTCTTATTTGAAGAGTAACTTCAAAAAGGCAGCTTGGTGAAACCTATCACCATTCCAGTCGAAGTGTAACTTCGAAAGGAAAAACAATGAAATCCTTGTAAGGAGATTAGTCCTTGCTTGGACTCGAGAATAATCTCTCAAGTTTCGAAGTCATTCAAAAATTCATTTGAGTTCAGTCAATTTATTTGATTAAAGTATGATGGTAAATATTCATGGATACATAACTTATGATAAACTATCATAAACATGACGATAAATACGCGGTAGATTAATATCAATGCATAATTTACAAACATGGTTTTCATTTGTAAATTACTCCCACTATTTTTGTCGAATACTTATGCCCCCACATAAGGTTCGGGAAATAAAAATTTCCTAATGGGCTCAAGGCCCAAATGCAATCGCTCAGTACCCACGACTCGTTGGCCATACCAATCGATCCACTTGGTGGGCGATCACGTCGCCGGTTAACCATCCCAGCTAACCCTTGAGTTCATTCAGCCTCGGTTTTCGTTATGGACCCACGACTCGTGAGACATCCATACTTACTCGCGTTAAATCATGTCCAATACTCGTGAAGAGAAATAGTTCAATCCTAGACGCCCCACGACTCGTGAGACAGCGCCTAGAACCTTGCTATCCCCTCCATTGGCACTAAACTGTGCATCGAGGCAATAGACATATCATCTTCCTATAGCTCGACCCACGACTCGTGAGACATCGAGATATATTTGTACAATATGCCTAAGACCTAGTAATTGGATAGGCTCGGACCATAGACACCATTCATATGCGCCCGTTAATCGATTTAATATTCTAATTGAGTTTTCAAGTTCAATTGGAGGTTTTAAGTTTTCTTCGTGCGAGGTCTCATCAGATTATGCTTTATCTTGTTTACGTGATCTATTCTAAGCATGCAAGACATACATCAAAGAATAATAGTAAACATATATCACCTAGCATTGCACATATGATTGGTCGATTGCCCATCCTATGCGATCCATCACGAGCCACATGATGGACCAATTTGTCAGTCTAGGGTGGAAATTAAATGTCCTAACTATTACAATTTTCAAACCCATACATCATGGGCCTTCTTGTAATATCCACCTTGATTGGGCCTCCATGTAATGAATTGGGCTTCCATGTCCTCCAAGGTAATGGGCCTCCATGTGGATCTCCAAGTCTTCATGAGGTCTTCTTGGCTCCAAGCCTAGTCTAAGCCTAACTTATAAAAATAAAGGCCCTATTCTATTACATTCGTTTGCGCAAGCAAGGGCACCAATCAGGCCCATTTAATTACAACCCATAAAATAAATAAACCAAAACTACATAGGGCTTAAGGGCAAAATCGACCAATCCACATATTCACTCAAGAACATGCATAAATTCACATAAGGGCATAAATGTAAATTTACCGGCTCGGTTAATTTTAATTCACAAAAATTATCCATGTTAATTTAATTTTGAATTAACAATTAATCTCTAAGATTAATTAACTCTTACTTGAGTTCTAAGTAATCTACAACTCTTATCTTGATAAAGTTGGTTAATTAAGATAGTTACAAATCTTCCAAGATTGCTATCTTATCCAAAACTCTAAGTTTCCCAATTTTACAAATCTCCAAGATTCTCAAGATAATCCTATTTTGGTTAGATTAGTTAACTAAGGTAGTGTCCAAATCCTCCAAGATTTCTACCTTATCCAAAACTCCAAGTTTCCTAATTTAATAAGATCTCTAAGATCTTTAATCTTGGTAACTTACTAGAAGAGATTAATTTTAATTAAATCTCTTATTACAATTGAAACTCTAAGTTTCCTTGATTAATAAGATCTCTAAGATCTTTAATCTTGGTAATTAACTAAAAGACATTAATTATAATTAAATATCTTATCACAAATGAAACTCTAAGTTTCCTTGTTAATTAGATCTCTAAGATCAATCCAAGATTCACCAAGATTCCATAACAACCAAAATTCTGCCACGAAAATTTTTTGAACCACCATATCATGGCCGTAGAAGGTTTGGCTTCAAGTTGCAATTTACAAAGTCAAATTGCAACACATGATATTTGCTTCAACATTTACGTAACATATGCCAAATTAAAACAACATACATGCTATTACATATATGTCACGTTAATAGTGTCTACAAAAGAAAATTAAAAAAATATGTGCCGAGCATTAATTCTCACCAAGAGAATAAAACGCCGATCTTATTACTTTGTTTTCCTTTTGTTTTGTTTTAATTTGTGTTTGATTACTTGTTGATTTAATTAGAAACCGATCCAGTTCAATTAAATCCCAATCCAAAATAAAAATTAACATGATAAAATTTTGAATCAAAATTTTACATTAACTCTAAGTTAATAGATCTACGTCCTAAAACATGCAAAGTTAAAGAACTAGCCACATAAATCAAACATATGATTTATAAAACACAGAATTTGCAAATTCATATATATACAAAGCCTAGAGTTGGCTCTGATACCACTGTTGGGATTCGGTAAGATAAACAGCCCTAGGCACAGCGGAATATAATAATTTTTAGGACCTCTTACGGAATCTTGCCAGGATACTACTCTAGGTGTATATATATGAACATAAATAAAACGATAGTATAAACAGTTGTAGTTATACCTATCTCCTTGCAAATCCTTAACTAGCAAAACGGACTCTGAATTTCTCCTCAGCAAAATCGATCCAAGCTCTGCAGCAGCGCCCCACGTGTTGCGCCTCTACGGGTTGATACACCACAATTACACGAAAATAATAAATCTTGATCAGCTAGAACACAAGATATATTATGATCTAGGATATAGGAACGATTTTGGAACAAGAATCGAAAACGAAAAATTCTTCCAAAAAGACAGGGTTCGGTCGACTACACAAGGAGAGGGGAGAGAATTTTTGCTCTGCTCAATTTTTGCTTATTGAGTTGTATGAAAAATAACTACAAGAAGGCTACTTATAGTTATCTCCCTAACCTAGTCCTATTAGGACTAGGGCTCTTTTCTCCTACATGGGCCATGGCCCTATTTAATTTAGAAGACCAAGTCTTCTAATTAATTCATGGCCCAGTTAATTAATTTGACCAGGCTTTATTTAATCTCCCAATTAAATAACCCAATTAATTAACTTAATCTCCTATTTAATTAAATCAGACTCTAAGTCCATTTAATTAAAATCCATTCTAATTAATTAAATCCAACTTAATTAATTAATTTACAAATTAAATTCCAATTTAATTTATGATCCTGATCCAATTCCAATTGGGTCGACCCAGTCGACCCACCCATAATAATCGACCCAGTCGATTACTCACCCAGTCGACCCAGTCGACTCGGTCGTTCTTATTTCCTCGCTTTCGCTTCATGTGTATTGTGTATGCCCCCGTAGGTTCACCACATAATTGGCCGTGGGTTATAATTAAATATTATTTAATTATTCGAGTAAGATTTACTCTAAATCAATCGAACACTCTGTCGATTGATCATTCCAAAATTAGCACCCCTGCCAATTTGGGAATTCTCCCACACTCAACGGTCGATGTCCAGCCACAAGCCCATGGAGCCCAATCACTGGTGAATTAATTCAGTGAACCTTTTAACTCATTTACAATTTCCATATACAACATAATCTCTCCATCGATCAATCTCCCAGTCGAGACTTAAGGGTATGGTCTTTCATCGGTTCCCCTTTTTCTTTTGTCTTGACCTTATGCATTCTGGTCTCGAAATAATTCTCTTTGACTTAACCTTTATGAGCTACTTACATAAAGCCGTCAGATACCTCGGCCGAGGATTTTACCAGAATTAATTTCTCACAGAAATCCATAGGAGAATTTCCCAACCTATCAAGTCGGGTCAATGGATCCTTTGTTGATGATATGAATCTGCATACGAGTTCCTCTATACCCAATATGAGTCCACAGAGACTTTCTGGCGATCTCCAGTCAGTCGGGACTCAAATCAAAGCATAGACGTTCTCGCACCAGATAAACCCTATCATCTCAAGTAGTTAGGGATCGTTCCTCGTATACTATTGTAAATTGGAATAACTTCAACCCCGATATGCGACTACCGCTTCCATGGTGAGTTATTTCCTAATTGGGGTATTCAGTGCGCTTGCTATCCCAGCAAACCACCCACTTATGTGTATCGACTATCCCAGTCACGCTCGTGGACCCCAGCGTTCTCCAGTTCATCGGAGTATACACAATAGTGAGAGTCTAACCGAATCCAACGATGTCCTATCTCGATTGGATTCTACGACTCTTGAATATGTTCTAGATCACGGCCTTGGAGATCAGTCCACGGGTTGTCCCATAGCCCTGTGATCTAAGGACTTCTATCCTTATGCGTAGATAGTTATTACATAAGATAAAGATGACCATATAATAAAATGCATTTATTAATCCAATTGAATGGTCCTTTCAATTAAATGCAGCCAAAATAGTTGGCTTGCAGGACACTATTCTATCAACCTGATATAGCCTTCTCGGTTAACTTACTGGCAAGGTATAGCTCCGCACTAACACGAAGACATTGGAATGGAGTTAAACAAATATTGCGCTATCTTCGTGGGACAATAGACATGGGTCTATTTTACTCTAGAGATGCCGATGCACATGTTGTAGGTTATGCAGATGCCGGTTATCTTTCTGATCCACACAAAGGTAGATCGCAAAGTGGATATGTGTTCACTTGTGGTGGCGCTGCAATATCATGGCGATCTGTTAAACAAACTCTAGCAGCCACTTCTTCCAATCATGCTGAAATTTTGGCATTGCATGAAGCAAGTCGAGAATGCTTATGGCTGAGATCAATGGTTCAATATATCCAAGAATCTTGTGGGTTGACTTCAACAAAGAATATACCTACATCATTATATGAAGACAATGCCGCCTGTATTGCTCAAATTAAAAATGGATATATCAAAGGAGACAGAACGAAGCACATATCACCAAAGTTTTTCTTTACCCACGAGCTTCAGAAAAAGGGTGATATGGACGTTCTTCAGATTCCGTCATGTAACAACTTTGCTGATCTATTCACTAAAGCATTGCCAACTACAACATTCAGGAAGATGGTTTACAACATTGGAATGCGGCGACTTGTGGATCTTTTGTCGGCATCAGGGGGAGCGTGCAATTAACGTCACTTACACTATACTCTTTTTCCTTCGTCCAAGTTTTTATCCCACTGGGTTTTTGTTGGCAAGGTTTTAACGAGGCAGTGTTACACGCTTATAAGCCCCTTTTTCGGATATGTACTCTTTTTCCTTCGTTCAAGTTTTTGTTCCAGTGGGTTTTTCTTGACAAGGTTTTAACGAGGCATACTCCAGAAGCAATGGACATCCAAGGGGGAGTGTTATGAAATATATACAAGTTGTGGATGCCCATTGCAATTTACACTTCAAGTTACATAATGTCAAGACAATGTTTTTGCACTTGGTTGCATAAGGAGATAACACATAACTCCTTTATGTGTCAAGACAAGAAGAAGTGTGGCAAAAGCATACACCTATGTGAAAGTGTGGCAAAGCATGCACTTGGTGAACTTGAAGTAAAGCCATGTATCACAATTGCATGGAAGACACATTGAAGATAGGTGGCCATTGTATAGAAGACTTGAACTTGTATAAATAGAGGAGTTCATCCCTCATTTGTAAGAACAACAAGTAGATGAGAAAACTACAACTTGAAATGAATGAAATGAGGGAATAAGTTTTCTCTACATATAACTTTGTTTACTACAATTTGTTCATACCTTTAATCTTAAGTTTTATAACAGTGGTCTGTATATCATATATGTAAATGTGTATTATTATAGACCTAAAATTTCTTTTCTCATTTATGGGTTGGGCTGTGAAATTAATCCTAGCAAAAGAAATAATTCCTTCTTTGTATTACTTTCTTTTGGAAATCTAATAGTATTTTTTTTTTATTCTATATATGTTGTATAGAACTAATGTATAATATATTTTTTACATTAATGTACTTGTTAATCTTAAACTTATTTTCTAATGTACATGTGATGAATTATTGATTGGAAAAACAATTATAGGAAAAAAAAATTTCATTGATGCATTTTTCAAAAAAAAAATATGTTGAATTTAGTTCGATTAAATTTTGGACTTACAGTAAATTTATATAATAAATAAATTTTATTATATGAAAGAATGTCGTGTTCAACTTTGATATCTTTCCATTAAAATTCTTTGCATTTTGAACTCACATAGTCTTGTTTGCATTTATTTCTCATATTAATAGTGTTGTGGGATTTTGCATAAATGAATTTTTTAGGTATTATTTTTAATTAATTTCAATTATGTAATTTGGCTCCCCCCAATACTCAAATCCTGGATTCGTCCCTACGTACGTTGAATGTGTCTAATTGATTTCATGGATATATTTTATAAATTAGAGTAAAATTAACTTAATTATGTCATAGTACAATTCAATTTCTGATATTTAATTTACTTTTTATGAAAAATAATGATGACTTTAAAGAATTGTAAATAAATATTAAATAACTTTCGATTTTATCATATTTTTAAAATGTATTCTAAAATAAGATTATAAGAAAATTTATTAGTACATTACAGTTCAATTTATTTGTTTTCAGGACTACATTTCATTGAACATTTTTTAAGTTCTTCAACAAAATACAACGATTAATATTATTTGTTCTCGTATTTTTCAAATACAAGAAATGTATTTAGTCACTATTTTGAAATGTAAATATAACACGTATGATACAACAAAGACAATTATGTTGATGTATATCCTACGAGTCCATCTAGATGGGTGGATTTCGACTTGATGGAGCTGAAATCTTTAGCTCAAATCGTTTGCATTGTTTGACCACAAAATAATGAAATACTAATTTTTTATCAAATGAATTTGAGTCCATTTTTAAGTAGATATCAAAATTCCCCCCTTTTCTTGTTATGTGAAATGCATTTGTTTACCTACCTAACATACTTAATTCATTAGTTTAATCTGTTTTTCACCAGGTTTACCCGTCTTTTTTTCGATTCCATTCACTGTTTCATATATATATTTTTACCGATTTCCTCATTTTTTTATCGGTAATAACATATTCATTGTTTTCCTATTTTTATCGCTTTTTATTTATTTACTCCGGTTTAAACTACTTTTCTACATGTTTTACCCTATTTTTGCCAGTTAAACTCTTTTCTAGACTGACTTCGCTCGTTTTTAATAGTTTAATCCGTTTATACTTATTTCAACTTTTTTTCACTGATTTGTCATTTTTTCACCAATTTCATCATAATTTTAAATGATTCCACATATTTTCGCTTACTTTACCATTTTTAAACGATGTTACTTGTTTTTCACAGATTCCAATGTTTCATCGATTTTTCACGTTATTGGTTTCACAGCTCTCTTTTTTAATTGATTTCACCCATTTTTTTATAAACTTCACTAGTGTTCACCATTTTCACATATAAGCTGTTTTCCACTTTTTTATTCATTACTTCAATCAATTTTTTACCAATTTAATTAACCCCTATTTTTGCGTATTATCGATTTTTCACGAATTTCACCCAAATTTTCATTAATTTCACATGTATTTACCAAGTTTATGCTCTTTTTTTAATTGGTTTCACAAATTTATTCATTAATTCAATCAGTTTTTCACCAATTTAACCCCTATTTTGGCGTATTCCATTCATTTTTATCGATTTAATATATGTTACTAACGATTTATCCTTTTTCTATATCATTGTTATTAACTCATTTGCTCGTCGGTTTTTTTTCCTGTTTAAGCCATCTTCTACCAGTTATTTTTTATTTGATTCCAATTGTTTTTACGAGTTTAACCATTTTCACTCACATGTTTTCACCAATTTCACATGAATTTGAATTGATTTCACATGTCTTGAACTTTATAATTTTGGCACTGATTTCATCAATTTTTCACGAATTTCAGTTATTTTGATTGTTTTTCTCGTTATTGTCGACTTCTTTTATTTTCTCCGCTATAAACCATTCATCTACCATATTCATCTATTTCACACATTTTTTGACTGATTTCGTATATGTTTTCACCAAGTTTACCTAAATTTTAATTATTTCACATGTTTTCACCGACTTTACCATTTTTCACCGCTTTTACCCATTTTCATCATTTTCACCAATTTTCATTGATTTCACCATTTCACCGGTTTCATCCATTTTCACAAACTCCACCCGAATTTTCATTGATTCACATATATTTACCAATTTTTCGGGCACCTTTTAACCGATTTCACCCGTTTTTCCTCCCACTTCTCAAATTTCACATGGTTACAACGATTTCACATAATTTTCATCGATTTTATCTATTTTTTGTAGAAAAAAATCTAATGAAAATTCAAGGTTATCCACGTCTTAATATTATTGGATATTCTATATATTTTGTTTATCTTGACAAAGCAAAGTTGCGTATGTGGCTATGTCATAAGTATTATTTGTGTATTCATACGTAAGATGTGATTCAATTTTTTATTTTGTGTTTATGACTTACATTGTATTAAATCTTGAAATGATATAAATTGTTTTTTATTTTCTACTATAATACATAAGAGTAAATTTATATCAAATGCCATAATCAATTTGTCATTTGAATACATAACTCTTACTTAACATTTTTGAACTTTGGACCAGTTACATAAGAATTTTAGGTGAGTTTCCAACAGAGGAACTAATACCTGATTTAGTATTCAATACTTGATACATAATCATTTTAGATTAGATTTGGTAAAGAAGATGAAGATATTTCACTACATAGTACGCTCAAGTAAGATTCAATTTTTCTTTTTTTAAATAAGTAATAGCTTGTTATTCAAATAAGATCCAATATCTTCTAATAAGTAATAAGATTATTTAGTTAATTAGGAAAACGAAAAAGGTTGTGGAAAATATATTTTTTATTTTTCCATATGAGGAAGTTATAATTTTTCCTTCACTTTTATGCAGGGTATAAAATATTTTCCTACCAATTTGATGGGAAAAAGACATTTTTGTCTTCAAAAAAAGGAAATGTTTTCCTAACAATTTGATGGAAAATTTTCATATCAAATTTTCCAATTTAATGGGGGGTATTTTTGTCTTCACAATAAAAGAAAAAACTTAAATTATTCACACTTTTAGTATAATTAGTAATAGTAATTAGTCATAGTAATTAGTAATAATATAATAATAATTAGTAGTAATAGATAATGTCAACTCACATATATGTTAATATATCAATCACGTAGTAAAACCAAAATTCAAAGGAAATTTTTTTAATTAAAGATAAAAAAAAAAAAAGAAAAAAATTAACACAAAATGTCAATAAATTAGATTCTAACTCTATTGCATGTTCATAATAATAATAATACTAGTAGGGGCCGTTTGGTAGGACCTAATAGGGGGTATTAGGTCATATTATATGAGTTAATATGGGCTAATACAACGTTTGGTGGCATTGCTTTAATACCGGGTCAAATGGATTAATTCCTTACGACTCGGTATTAAGACTAGATTATAATCCACCCAGGCGTGGGTGGATTAGTTAATCCGGGTAAATATGGATTAGGTAAATATCACTAATAACCTCAAATTTACATATTTCATTTTTTAAATATCATTAAATATCATAAATTCTTCTCAAATATCTGAAAATGGAAAAATATTATATATAAATAAATCACAAATTAAAATCTATATCAATTTATAATTAACATGGAAGTATTCAATTAAATCTACCAAACATGATTTTAATATGGCCTTCAATCCGACTTCAATCTAATCCACCTTAATCCCAAAAACCCTACCAAACGGCCCCGTATACTACTACTACTAATAATACTAGTACTAATAATATGTAACCAACATACTACTAATAATAATAATAAAAGAAAACCTTGAAAACTGACATTCGTTGTGACCCACGAAATAAATATAAAGAAAGTGAAATATGAAAAAGATTTGAAGCAGAAAATAATCGTGGGAATCTAATCTTTTGACAGTAATAATAATTTCCAAAAGTCCAACAGCAAATTTTTTTTCTTAGAAAAAGTTAAGGTGCAAGTTGGTGATTAACATACACCACAAGTATCGTAAAAAATCAAACAAAACTATTCAATATTTGATTCGAGCTCGTTCGATAAAAGTTTATTTGAGCTCGGTTTGCTACACAAATCAAATAAGCTTGAACATTATTTTACGTTCAATGACTTTCAAAGCTCGGCTCAAGTTCGTTCGATAAAAGCTTCATTTGAGTTCGGTTCG
Organism: Penstemon barbatus; assembly: GCA_003313485.2. Lineage (NCBI taxonomy): Eukaryota > Viridiplantae > Streptophyta > Magnoliopsida > Lamiales > Plantaginaceae > Penstemon > Penstemon barbatus. The sequence continues at coordinate 62,561,782 of CM064879.1, read as the reverse complement.
TTTAATAATCAAACCAAACTCAAACACAAAATTTCAAACTCGATAATTAAGCTTGAATAGTGTGTCGGTCGATACTACTCGACTCAATTACACCCCTAACCACTTCTTCGTTTTACATTGAATTAATAGATTTTTTCCAAAAGAGTCTAAGGGTGATTGGATTCAAACTTAGGCCAAATTATTCCAACCTTACCACCAAACACTACAACATTTAGGATCTGTCCCCATGAAATAAACATAAAGAAAGTGAAATATGAAATAGATTTGAAGCTGAAAATAATCGTGGGAATCTAATCTTGTGACAGTTAATCATTTCCACACAATAAATACTGAAGTTGAAAAGTCCAACTGCAATTTTTTTTTTCTAAATACACCACAAGTAGGATGAAAAATTAAATCAAACTATTCGATACTTAATTTGAGCTCGTTCGATAAAAGTTTATTTGAGCTCGGTTCGCTACACAAATCAAATAAGCTTAAACATTATTTTACGTTCAATCACTTTCAAAGCTCGGCTCAAGTTCGTTCGATAAAAACTTCATTTGAGTTCGATTCGTTTAATAATCAAACCAAGCTCAAACACAAAATTTCAAAATCAATAATTAAACTTGAATAGTGTGTCGATCGATACTACTCGACTCAATTACACCCCTAACCACTTCTTCGTTTTACATTGAATTAATAGATTTTTTCCAAAAGAGTCTAAGGGTGATTGGATTCAACTTAGGCCAAATTATTCCAACCTTACCACCAAACACTACAACATTTAGGGTCTGTCCCCATGAAATAAACATAAAGAAAGTGACATATGAAAAAGATTTGAAGCTGAAAATAATCGTGGGAATCTAATCTTGTGACAGTTAATCATTTCCACACAATAAATACTGAAGTTGAAAGTCTGCAATTTTTTTTTCTTAGAAAAAGTTTCGGTGCAAATTGGTGACTAAATACACCACAAGTAGGATGAAAATCAAATCAAACTATTCGATACGTGATTTGAGCTCGATCGATAAAAGTTATTTGAGCTCGGTTCGCTACACAAATCAAATAAACTTGAACATTATTTTCTGTTCAATGACTTTTAAAGCTCGACTCGAGTTCGTTCGATAAAAGCTCGTTTGAGCTCGATTCATTTAACAATCAAATCAAGCTCAAACATAAAATTTCAAGCTTGATAACCAAACTTGAATAGTGTGTCGTTTGATGCTACTCGACTCAATTACACCTCTAACCACTTCTTCGTTTTACATTGAATTTATAGATTCTTTTCCAAAAGAGACTAATGGTGATTGGATTCAAAGTTAGGCCAAATTATTCCAAGCTTACCACCAACCACTACAACATTTAGGGTCTTTTTCGGAGCGTAAAAAGCGCTGAGAATAGTAAAAAAAGCGCCGAAAATAAATTCCCGGCGCTTTTAAAAGTGCCCTACAACCGCCGGGTACAATGAGCGACGGGAATAAAAAAGCCGCCAAAAATAAATATTCCCGACTCTTTCTAAGCGTTTCCCCGCGCTTAAAAGGCACTTGGAATGAGCAATTTTTTTTTTTAAAGAAATAATTTTGAATTGTTAATATATATCATATGTTCTTATTTATTGTTGCATATAACCCAAATAGTAAATTTAATAAATATTTAAATAATCTTTGAACAAATACATTTATAACAAACATCTCTTCCAAAATCATACAAAATATATAATGCACTAACAATTTTTATCAACCAAATACAATTAACAAACATATGTTTGATACCAAGCTAGATCTTCAAATTTACATCAAACTAAAACTTTAAATATTCCGCGTTTTAACGCTCAAACCATTCGTTGCACTTTCTTGTTTGCTAACAGTTTCCTGAAAAAATAAAAAAATTATGTGTTAAAAATACTCTGAAGATGAATATAAAAACCACCCAATTAATAAATATATTTTTCTTTTACTCTAATTAATTAATACATTTTTCTGTAACTTTAATTAACTAATAAATGTTGGATTACACTTGAGATAATTTTAATTACGACGATTTTGAAGTTCGATTTTAATGCCAATGTAAAGTTAATTTAGAATTATTTTTAATTTCTTTGCTCATTATTTATTATTATTGCCATTACTTTTATTATTAAGTGAGAGTGGGGAAAATGAGAATTAAAATTAAATGGAATTAATAGATTGAGTCATTTGAGATGACTTATAAAAAGGAAAGAGAAAGCTGAACTTGGAATCTGAGGGGAAGCTGGACTTAGGCTGATGAGTCACTGGAGATGACCTAATGTGGTCGAATTCGATGTTGTTCTTTGTGGTTTTCGGATTAAATTTATATATCATTTGGTACGTGATTATGTTGCCTTTCCAAACAGGTGACATAATTCAATACAAAATCCATACATAGCTGGTGTGTTTTTTTTTTTTCCCCTATGTATCTCTTTGTCAATTCTCTATTAAAATTGAAGCATGTTAAATATTTGGTCTTCATGTGACAGTAGTGAATCAAATAAAAGAGGTTCCCAAATTATCAAGGCTATTGTCCAAGCCACTCCAACGTTTGTGACCAGGACGGATCCAAGAAAAAAAAGTCGGGGGGGGGGGGGGGGGGGGGATTTTGCCCGTCCCTAAAATTAATTTGATAATTATACCAACAAAAGTTCTTCATATTCTTGTCAAGGGCAGATTCAGGATCGAGGAGTTGAAGAGGGGGGCGAGTTAAATATTAATAGAGTCCATTATGAAATAATATTCAAACTTATTTATTTGCATAAATCTGAAAATAATATTACGAGGTATATTGTTAATAAGAGCTATACTAAATTCTAAAGTTAAATGTAATTTAATAAAATAATTGTTGAAGTTGCTCATGACATTTTTTATATCATAAAATTCAAATATATATAATATCTCAAAAAAAAAATTCTCAATATAAGTAAAGTATTGATCTTCTATTTTATTATTAAGCCTATTTTCTTGTGTCCAAAAAAATATAGAACTAAGCAATTTCGAGTATCGTATTGCTCTAATACAAGTTGAAATAGGAAACATCTATTTTAGTTCTAATACACAACACGTTAAATGTCAAAAAATAAAAAATGTGAGGGAAAAAAAAGAACACGTACATTATATTCATACAAGTGTTGTTTGTTGGTTCCAATCAAATTAGATTACTTTTTGTTTTGTAGGGTACTTAACCTTTCAATATTGAGTTTGTTGAGTTTGATAGAAAGAATCAAGTCCGTGTTTTTTTTCGATTCCTTGTGAAATTAGTTTAAAATCATTGCGTCATTCATTTCTTTTGGTAAAGGAACTTCGTAGAAGACTTGTAACTCTTTATTAAGAAAAAAAATTCAAGTGCTCCACTTTTACTTTGGGCTTTGGGCCTTGACCCAATCACAAATAAAGAAAAATATTTACTATATTAAATTCATATTTTCATAACATACTAGTAATAATTATAACATAGCCACTGGTTTTACTGGTCGAATCGATCGAACCGTTGGTCGGACCGAATGACATCATAATGATATAATAAATATATTTAATTTTAAAGTATATACAAGATGCATAAAATTTAAAATATTATCCTACAATTAATTAAAAATATACAAAAACTTAGAATATATTTAAATTAAAACATATAATATTTATCTAACTTATATTATGACGGTAATACGATACTAATTAGTAAGCTCATATAAATAAAATATGATTATATCTACTTACTTAAGATATAAAATTGTAAGATAAAAATACAACAAACTAAGAGAGTAATAAATTTTAAAATAGATTATGTATACAAGTTTAATATTCAAAATCAAATTTAAATATTTATATCGATTAATCTCTACACTTTTTATCCTAAAAATAATATAGTTGAAAAGAAATATCTTATAGAAAATATTTTAATAAGAAATTATGTCATAAAACTAAAATTAGTTTTAAATTTTATTGATAATGTGTAAAATATTGATTTTAGTAAATTATCATAATCTAATTTATAATTAAATTTGTGTCTAAGTTTTCCACAATATATAGATTTTTATACTAAAAACTTAACAAAGATGATGTAGCTCAAATGGTAAGGATGTTGTGTTATATTTTGAAGGTTAGGTTAGGTGTTCAAATCCCTCATTCAACAAAAATTTTCAGTTTATATTTATTAATAAAATTATAAAAAATTAAAAATTGAAAAAAAAAGATAAAGGAAAATCATAATCGGGTTGAACCGGCCCAAACCGGTTATGGATCGGTTAAATCCGGTTTATATTGAGTTTTTAACTCACTAGTTTTAAAGGGCTAACCGGATCGGACAGGTCTCGGGTTCGCGATCGAACCGGTCGGACCGACGGGTCAGGTCAGATTTTAATAACATTGCCCTGTACACCTTCTACATACCACAAACTAATAAAAAGAAAAGACAAACATAGTAAAGTCGAGGGAAATCATTCGGGTTTTTTGTAAGTTAATTCCTTGTGATATGTTTAATGGTCAATTTACCTCCCTGTGAATAAAAATAGGCAATTTTACTTCTTGTGAAATGTAATAATGAGCAATTTACATCCTTATGATATAAAAAAGGGCAATTTACCTCCATGTGAAATGAAATAATGAACAATTTACCCACCTGTGATTAGGGGTGCACATGGTACGGTTCTGCGGTATTTTTAACAAATTTTGTACCATACCAATTAGTGCGGTTTTTAAAAACTCAAAACCAAACTAGAGTTTCATGAACCATACCAACAAACTCGGTTTTGTGCGGTTCCGGTACGGTACGTTACGGTTTTGCGGTTTTTTCGAACAAACTTTTTCGTGAAATTTTTCATATATAATTGATCACATAGTTGACAATTATATATGAAATTAATAATTGTTGGATAAGGATGAAGATGAAAAGCACTGAAGTCAATTAGTAAAGGGTGGTTTTGATGATTTCCAAAACCTAAGATCAGCTAAGTATGGAAAACTTAGTTGTAAAATCCCTTAGAAGAATTTTGACCTATTAAGAAGACTATCAGAAGGGTCAAAGATTCAAGGTCCAGAAGACTACTGATCTGCTGAAGGAAAGAAATCAGACTGGTGAAGATCAGCCGACTCAAATCAGATTTGTTCAAGTTTGGGATCAGCTCTGTTCATCATCAGACTTGCACTTTCGATCAGCCAAGTGGAAAGGATCAAGAAGTCTACCCAACGGTAATAAATGCCCCTGGAAGTAATAAATGCTGAAGTACAAGGTTATTAAAGACAAATGATTGAAGAAAGACCTCGTATCAGCTTGGTGCATTTAATGCTGCCTGACAGATAGTACAGTCTGCAGTATTGTCACTGTGCAGAGAGCCGTTCGCGGATTTTAAGGACCAGAAATCAAGAGATTTGAATTTTGTCTCTCTTCAACGGACAAAATTCAAAGAGTGACTATAAATAGCTGAAGAGACGAAGGAAGAAAAAATACACAACTTCTGAGAGATTGAATTCGAAGCAAAATATTTTCTAAGTCTCAAAAGCTCAAGAACAACTCACTCGTCTGCCGAAAGTCATTTGTTGACAGAAGCCGTTGAAGTTCAAGAAAACATTTTCTGAGTGAATCTGTAAGAGAAAAGAGTTGTGAGGAGTAGATATCCACCTTAGTGAGTGATATTACTTCAGAGAATAGGAGTTTCTTTGTGATTTCCTATTGCGCACTTGTGGTCGTTTCATTTGTTGTTCGACGCAAGTAGAGTGTACTAATTACTTTGTGTTCTTAGTATAACCCAAGATCTGTGTGACTTGGAAGAGTGGACTAAAGGATATTTAAATCCATATAACCACTATAAAAATTCTTGTGTTTTTACATTGCTTTTACTTGCATATTTTGAGAACTGCATAAAACACTTGATTAACTGTTTGAAAAAGATTTAAAGGAGTTGTTATAAAACTAGGGATTAAATTTTTCAAACTACTAAGTTTACTTGTGCAAAACACTTTATAAATCCGCTGCAAGTATTCTGGTATTAAAACTGATTTTTACAAAAATCAGCTAAGTAACTATCAGATTAGTGGTCAGCAAAGCTGTTTAAAGATTTGTTCGCGATCAGCCTTGTAAACTTACTGTTCTGTATCAGTTTAGTATGTTTAAGTCTGACTAACAGTTTTAAAGTTAAAATTTGATTAAAAGTTTCAGAGGTCTATTCATCCCCCCCCCCCTCTAGACCTTATCTGACCACTTGGGACCAACAAGTGGTATCAGAGCAGGTTGTTCATTAAAATCAGTTGCCTGATCAACGAGCTTGATCCGAGTGTTTTTCAAAGGTTTTCAAACTTTTTCAAAAGAGCATATTTTTGAAAAATTAAATTTTTTTGAAAAATGGACTGTATCAGCCATGTTCCCCACATAGCTGGTATGAGCTTTGAAGACTGGAATATCAGAATGGAGATCTTCTTAGCTGCCTACAATGATAACATGTACACATGTATCATCAAAGGTCCATTCAAATTCACCAAGACTATCACGGTTGATGAAGCTGATATAGTGGTGGAGAAAGACTTAACAGAGATGACAACTGAAGAAATCAATATGTACAATCTGGATAAAGTTGGCCGTTTCATCATGACCAAGGCCCTTGACAACGACAGATTTGACAAAGTCAAGCATTGCAAGACTGCCAAAGAAATGTGGGATAAGGTTCGTGACATGAGCGAAGGAAACGACGCCATTAAAGAGCATCAGCTAAGTGTTGCTCTGGAAAAGCTGGACAACTTCAAGATGAAGTCTGCGGAAACCATTGATCAGATGGATACAAGGTTTACAAGGACGCTGAATGAAGTTTTAAAGCTTGGAAAAACCTTCACTGATAAGGAGATAACCGTCAGAGTACTGAAGGCTCTACCTCCGAAGTTCAACATGAAGGTGACAGCCATGGAAGAGTCAAGAGACTTGGGAAAGATCTCACTCACCGAGCTGTTCTCAGTACTCAAGGCGTACGAGTATAAACTGCCAAGAATGGGTGTTGAAGAAACCTCTACTTCAAGGCGTACGAGTATAAACTGCCAAGAATGGGTGTTGAAGAAACCTCTACTTCAAGTCTCACAGCTGCCCTAGTTGCTGCTGAAAATCCTAGAAGGCCAGCCTATAAAAGCAAAGACGTGGACTCATCTGATGAAGCCACAATACTCAACAAAAAGGAGTACACTGCTGGAGACGTTGCATTGCTGATGAATAATTTCAAGAAGTTCTACAAAAGAAAAATGAAAAACAAATACAACAATGCTTCTACTTCTAACCCTACTTCTTCTTCTCAAGATAAAGATTCTTATATATCTAAGATGATGTGCTATAACTGCAGGAAATTGGGTCATTTCATCAGAGACTGCCCGTATCCTAAAGCTGAAAAGTACACTGAAGAAGAAAAGAGAATCAGAAAAGAAAGAAAGCATCAGAAAGGCAAGGTGCTGGTGGCAGAAGCGGAAAAGCTAGCTGCTGTCTACTCATCAGATTCGGATTCAGACACTTCTGATGAAGACTCTTCTGATGAAGAGAGACCTGCTCTTCTCTGCCTGAAGGCTAAGGAATCTGATGGCTCTGAGGATGAAGAGGTAACTCCTCTTGATAATGAATTATTTAATTCATTTGAACAAATGATGCTCAACAATACAAGTATTGCTGAAGCATTTACAAAGCTTAAGGAAGAGATGATATTGCTAAGAGAGCAAAACAGTTCACTGAAACTTAAGGCTGAAAAGCCAAAAGAATCAGATCAATATAAACAGCTTGAGCAAGAAATCTGAAAGCTGAATGTGAAGTCCTTAAAGGAAAAATCATGGAACTTGAAAAAACAATTGAGTCTCATGAAAAGTTATCTGTTGCATCAACTCATATGTCTAGTAAACAGAAGACGCCTTTAGATCAGGATAAGTTAGAACTGAACCATACTGAAAAATTTATATCAGTTGACAACAGTAAGGTCATTTTGTATGTTCAGACTACTAAACCTGCTTCAGCTGAGAAAGTTTTAAAGGAGACAAAAACTCCTAAGGCTAAAAAGAGCAAAGAGCCTAGTGTAGGAAAACAGACTGGTAAGTCCAAACAGAAGAGTCCTAGGAAGTCTTCTGATAAGGCTAAAACCAATCAGACTAGTGATAAAATTAAGTCGTCTGTAAATGAGCAAGCATCTAGTAAACCAAAGAAGCATAAAAATAAGAAAAATCAAAATGCTTGGTATCGAAATGAGTCTTATTATGTGCAACCTGCTGCATATCCTCCTATGTATCATGCACCTCAATTCCAACTTACTATGCACCATATCCTGCTCATCCAATGCATGCATATCCTGCTTATCATGCATCTTATTCTGCTTATGAACATTATCCTTATCATGCTGATTATCAACAACACGACATATCTGATAAACGTGATAAAGGCAAAACTGTTCATGCTCTTGTTGAAACTCAGAAACCTAAGAAGCCTAAGACATCAACATCTTGGGTTGTCAAAGGTGGAACTAATCCTTCAGGACCCTCTCAATAAGGGTACCTAAAATAATTTTATTTTATTTTGTAGGTTAGGATTAGGAGTAGGAGTAGAGTAGAGAAGACCTGGTATTTTGTTCAAGACACATGTGTGGAAACATACATGAGCTGACTGATGTTGTTGCTGTGGATGGTCCAAATGTGACGTTTGGAAACAGCAAGGAAGGCAAGATTGTAGCAAGTGGAAAGCTGATCAAAGGCATCATTGAGATATCTGACGTCTCTTATGTTAAAGGCCTCAAATACAATTTGCTGAGCATAAGTCAATTTTGTGACAAAGGATATTCAGTCATCTTCTCAGCAAATAAGTGCTACGTTGAACAGATTGGTACAAAGAATGTCATTTTATCTGGAAGACGACAAGGGAATGTCTACACAGTGGACTGGAATTCTGTTGACAAGAATTCAAGCGTTTGTTTGGTGGCATCAACACCAAGTGAAGTCAGTTGGCTGAGGCACAAAAGAATGAATCATGTGAATTTCAAGACCATCAACAGACTTATCCAAAATGATGTCAGAAGGGTAAACAAATCAAGTCATCATTCAAAAGCAAGAAGCACCAATCATCTGGAAGGATCTTGGAGCTACTACATATGGACTTATTTGGACCTATTGATCTAATCAGCAACGGTGGAAAGAAATACTGCCTAGCTATTGTGGATGATTATTCAAGATACACTTGGGTGATTTTCATGAAGAAGAAAAGCGAAACCAATGAGCATCTTACAAATCTGAGGGAGCAAATTCAGAATAAAAAGAGTATGAAAATACTGAAGATCAGATCAGATGGAATGACTGAATTTACAAATTCTACTGTTGAAGAGTATTGTAATGCCAGAGGAATCAGCCATGAGTACTCTGCTGCCAGAACCCCTCAACAGAATGGAGTTGCTGAAAGGAGAAACAGAACTCTGAAAGAAGCTAGCAGAACCATGATAGCTGAAGCTAAGCTGCCTCAAAGATTTTGGGCAGAAGTAACAAATACAGTATGCTTTACCCAAAACAGATGCATGATCAACAAGCACCAAAACAAGACTCCATATGAAGTTTGGAACAACAGAAAGCCAAACATTCATTACTTTAGAATTTTTGGTTGTAAATGCTTTGTTTTAAATAATGGGAAAAATCACCTTACTGCTTTTGCAGAAAAGGCTGATGAAGCAGTATTTGTAGGATATTCTACTATTAGTAAAGCTTATAGAGTCTTTAACAAAAGAGCTTTACTTATAGAGGAATCCATTCATGTAGTATTTGATGAACCTAGTCAATCTTCTGAAAAGAATCAAAATACTGATCAGAATCTGTCTACTGATTTTCAGAAATTGAATGTTGAAAAGAATGAAGAATATATTCCCATCATACTACCTGATCTCAACTCAGCTGCAAACTCAAGTGCTGTTCAAAATCACAATGTTGATTGTCTAACAGAGGAGTTGCAAACAGCTAACAGACCAGAGAATGTTCAACAGACAACTGCTGTTCAACAGACTATTACTGGAACTCCAACAGTAGTGTTGCAAGATCAAAACAAATGACAACATTATGATTTGCAACCTGATCTTAGATGGCTCAAGAATCACCCACCAGAGCTGGTACTTGGTGATCCTTTGGATAAAGTAAAGACAATGAGAGCTGCTGCAAGTGAAGCAATGTTTGTCAGCTTCCTATCTCACATTGAGCCCAAACAGATTGAAGAACCTCTTAGTGATTCAAACTGGATTGAAGCTATGCAAGAAGAGCTAAATCAATTTGAAAGGAATGAAGTCTGGTACTTAGTTCCTAGACCAAGTCATCAAAGAGTAATTGGCACTAAATGTGTATTCAGGAACAAAACGAATGAAGATGGTGTGGTCACCAGAAATAAAGCAAGATTAGTTGCCAAAGGCTATTGTCAAGAAGAAGGTATTGACTTTTGATGAAACTTTTGCACCAGTAGCAAGATTAGAGGCAATCAGACTCTTTCTTGCCTATGCTGCTCATAAGAATTTCACAGTCTATCAGATGGACGTTAAATCAGCTTTTCTCAATGGAGAATTGCAAGAAGATGTTTATGTTGAACAACCACCTGGATTTGAAGCTTATCAAGAAGAAGACAAGGTGTATCGTCTGAAGAAAGCCCTCTATGGACTGAAACAGGCTCCAAGAGCATGGTATGATACCCTATCTGATTTTCTTTTAATTAAAGGATTTCGCAAAGGTAAGGTTGACAAAACCCTATTCACTATTGAATGAGAAGAACATATTTTGCATGTGCAAATATATGTGGACGACATAATTTTTTGTTCATTAAATCAACAGATATGTGATAAGTTCTCAAAGCTGATGCAGAACAAGTTTGAAATGAGCATGATGGGAGAACTTAATTATTTTCTTGGCTTGCAAGTAAGACAGTTGCCTGATGGAATATTCATCAGCCAAGCAAAATACACAAATGATTTGTTCAAGAAATTTGGTATGGAAACTAGCTCTACTTCTAATATTCCAATGTCTACTAGTCTTTGTTTGGATAAAGATGAAGATGGCAAATCAGTGGACATAACCAAGTACAGAGGAATTATTGGGTCACTGTTATACTTAACAGCTAGCAGACCTGATATTATGTACTCTGTTGGGGTTTGTGCGAGGTATCAATCAAATCCTAAGAGATCTCATCTCCTAGCTGTCAAAAGGATACTCAAATATCTTAAAGGTACTGAAGATTTGTGATTGTGGTATCCTAGATAATCTGGATTTGAACTCATTGGATATTCAGATTCTGACCTTGCTGGCTGCAAGATTGACAGGAAAAGCACAACAGGTGTCTGTCAGTTCTTAGGTAGTCGTCTGATCTCTCGGATGAGTAAGAAACAGACTTCAGTATCTATATCAACTGCTGAAGCTGAATATATAGCTGCTGGAGCTTGCTGTGCACAAATATTATGGTTGAAGCATCAACTAGAAGACTACAACATGAAAATCAGTGGAATACCTATCTACTGTGACAATACAAGTGCAATCAGCCTTACTCAGAATACTACAAGTCATTCAAGGACTAAGCATATTGAGATCAAGCATCACTTTATTAGAGATCATGTGGAGAAATGAAATGTCATGATAGAATATGTGTTTACTGAAAATCAGATTGCTGACATCTTCACAAGACCTCTAAGTGAGACAATGTTTTCAACTCTAAGAGCTGAACTAGGTCTACTAAAATTAGATGCATAAGCTAAAGGGGAACTCATCAGAAGACTGAAGTTCAACAGCTTACTCATCATATTATCTTCAAGGATTAGCTTTCAACAGACTAGTTAACTTATGAATTTTTAAAGTCAGGGGGAACGTGTAAGACTAGCGGTACTTCTGATTAAAAGATGAAATTTGTTGATGAAAGTTAGTTGAAGTTATGTTTTCATGAGAAGATTAAAGTCTTGAAGATTGAAGTTTAATTATCTAGCTGGATCGACAAACAGCCGAGGAAGGTTATCAGCTATTGGCTTTCACTGATAACAGCTTTGTCATTAGGATGATAGTCCCATCAGATAAGTATTTTAATTACCTGTCTGATCAACTGTGTAAAAGCCTACTGTTTAAAAACGCTTTCATTCAAAATACGCTTTTACAAGTTAAACTAAGGCGGTTCGTATTCCCGCCTATCATTAAATGCTTTTTGAAATTTGAAAAAGCGTAACTGACGCCGCACGATCAGATCTGACAAGAAACGGATCTAACGGTTGACGGGTATCACGGAAACCGAAATACCCTAACTCTATAAATCCAGATCTGATCAGACTTGTCGTTCTTTACGCACCCTAAAATACTTAGAGCATTTGTGAGAAAAATTTCTGCATCCTATCTTCTGCAAATCTTGTTGTTTTTCACTAACACTCTACAGATTCAAAGATGAGTTCTGGTGTTGAAGCAAAAGCTGAGGGTATGTACTTGGTATACGATGCATACTATCAATCTGGCACTGAGCTAATGAAGCAACTGTTGGAGAAATTCAAGGTTGCTTCCTTAGTAAATTTCATGGAGTTGCACGAAGGCTTGGTCTGGAAGGATCAAGTTTTGGAGTATTACAAGACAGCTGAAGTAGACTTTACGAAGAGGGAGATCAAAGCTACTGTTGGGGATAAATCTGTGGTTATAACCCCTGCTCTACTTCACGAGACTTTTGGCTTGCCTAACAGTGGTCGACATGACATCACCACTCTTGCTGAAGAAAAGCTTCAAGAATTTTGGGCCATCTGTGCCAAAGAAGGAGAGATGTTGACTGGCAACATCAAAAAGGGGCAACTGAAAGACGAGTATCAGCGCATGGCTGATATGATTGCGAAGCTGATAGAGAATTGCACTTTCTCCTTGGATGCTGTCACAATGAAGAGATACAGCATCATGCTTGCCATCTATTATTCCTTGGAAGTGAACTGGTCAGTTGTCGTCTGGTACATCCTGGCTCACTTTCATGAGAAGAAAGGAAAGAAGTCTTCTCAGCAGACCAATCACATGATCACTTTAAGCTATCTGCTTCACAGCATGGGTTGTGGAATGACAAATGGGAAGGAAATCCATACTGCTAAGGCAATGGCCAAATATGTGCCTGTTATGAAGAGAAAATCTGATGAGGTCGAAGCTGATGAAGATTTGGAGGAACCTAAGGAAGAGGTTCCTGCCGAAAAGCAAAAGAGAGCAGTTCAGCCTGCTACTCAGGCCAAGAAAAAGAAAGCTGATAAGCCTAAAGAAGTGGCTCAAAAGAAGAAAGTAAAGACTTCTGTTCAAACAGCCCAGCCAGCTGTTGAAGCCAGAACAGACAAGTCTGAAGCAAAGGAGGTAGCTGATGCCATAATCAATCAGACTACTGAAGAAATAAAGAATATGTCTCCTGCTTCTTCTTCAAGAACTCCATCTGCTGAAAGTTTTGATAAGAATGTTTCTCACAGGACCAGAAGTCAAATTCGTGATACAGGTGCTTCAATGCCTGTTCAAGGAAAGGCAAGAAGAACTGTAAGAAAAAAGATGACTTTCATTGACTCACCTACTGAGTTAACAGATTTTGTGAGAGAAAGTCCGCAATCAGCAGAAAGGCCTGTTGGAGCTGAGAAAACGTCTACTGCTGAACAGATTGATGCACAACAGACTGCTCAAGAAAAACCAACAGCTGAGGTCGCCAAACCTCAAGATGATCCAGATGTGATGATCATCAATCCTATAGCAGTTGCACCTCTTGCTTCTGCTGGACCTGTTCAAGCTGATAAGGGAAAGAGAAAAATCCTCATCAAAAGAAAGAAAATCTCTGCTGCTGACAAGAAAAAGAGAGAAGAGGCTGAGCAGCGTAAAAGAGATGAACAGGAGGAGAAGAGGGTCCTAGAACTTAGCAAGATTCAAGCAGCAAAAGATGAACAAAGAAGAAAAATGACTGAAGCAGAGCGTAAGGCTGCTGAAGATGCTGAACTTGCTATGGTCCTTGAGATGAGCAAGACAGATGCTCATGAACCTGTTCATGCTGGTGGGATTACAATTGGAGAATCTAAAACCACCAAGCCAAAGATGCCTGCTGGCACTGTCAAGACAAAGACTAAGTTTGAAGTTAGACGATCATTTGACATTATCAATTCTGATAAACCTATCTTCAACAGGTTTGAGAAGGCCTTAGCCTATTTTGATCAGAAACTGATGCTCAAGACTTTGTTCACTCATGAGAAGCCAAGGTACATAAAGTGGAGAGACTATAGATTGAACAAGTCTGTTGAAGAGCTTCAGAGCTGGAAGGAGTTAGCTGATGAAGAGAGATGGGTTCTTCAATGGCTGAAGACTGACTCCATTCAACAAGCCTTGGATCCTGATTTCGTAAGAGATGCTATGCATCAATATGCAAAGGATTTTGCAACAGAAGAGGCCAAGATTATCGAAAATACTTTGCCTAGAAAAAGAAGAAAATCTGATGATACTGTTGAAAGGGCCATCCAAATTGCTGTAATGACTGCCCTGAAGAGATGGGCTGATAGGTCAAGATATCAGCAAGGTTCGTCCAGTGAGCTGCCCTCGCTGCCAAGCATTCAACAGATAACGTTTGGCAAAGAAGTGAAAGATTACTATGAAATGCCTAAGGTAAAGGCATCTGCTCCATTGCCATGACCTGTTGTGAGACAAATTCGTCAAACAACAACCTTTACCGATGATGGCAAAATCATAAGTAAAATCTTTGAAGATGTAACTGATCAGCCCAAAGCTGTTAATGAACCCTTAGCACTTGAGTGGAAAGCTAAGGAGTCCAAAGCTGATCACGAGACTGAACTGAAAGATGCCCCTGTCCACCAGGAGGATGAAGATAAGGAAGCTGCTGACCATTCTGCTACATCAGCTGATTTGCATTCATCACTGATGGAAGCCTTCCAGCTGTTAATGGAAAATTCAATGAAGGAAATGGAAGAGAAGAACAACACGCAGTTTAAGAAATTGCAGCAAGAAATGGCAGAATCTAACAGACTACAACTTGAGCACATGCAAATACTTACTGCAAGAACAATAAAGAATGCAATTGACAATTTTCCTCTGCCTGAGGATCATACCAGGCAGATGACTTAGAGTGTTGTGAAGATGAACAGGAATATTGAAGATGTAAAGGCTGATGTCAACCATCTTCATACTGCCTTGAAGAGAGCTCAAAACAACATTGCTGATCTTACTGCTACCTTCATCAAAATCAGCGACGAAGAGAAATCAGTTAATGTTGGACTGTTGCAGGAAGTTAATAAAGCTGGAGACATTATACATGAAGAACTTGCCACTATGCAACTCAACATTGATTGTCTTAATGATCAAAATGACACCATCAGCACCTCTCTCAATCATCTAACTGTCAGCCATGATGTAGTTAATTAGAACTTGAAGGTTGTATTTGCGGCATTGAAGATTCAGTCGGTTGCACTCAACCCTCCTATCAGACCTGCTAGTGTCACCAATTCTGATGATGACAAAAAGGGGAAAGAGAAGAAGGAAGAGGAAAAAGCTGAGGAAGCTGCTGCCATTGCACCTGAAAAGGCTGAAGCTGCTGAAGAGACTGAAAAAGTAGTAGGCAAAGAAGAAGCTGCTGAAGAAACCAAGGACAAAGCTAAAGAAACAGCTAAATCCAAGGATTCTGATGGAGAACAACCAGAGCCCTACACCAAATACAAAAATGAAGAGAGAATCAAGAGAAAGATAGACGAGTTTTCAAAAGAGCAGGAAATCAAGGATAAGATGGAAGCTGCAAAGTCTAATCTACTCTTAGATGATGAAGCTGATGAAGCTGAAGAAGATGATGAAGAAGAATCTTCATATGAATATGAAGAAGTGCTTGAAGAAGGTGATGATTAGTATATGCAAATTCATTTGTAATTAGTTATCTTTATTTCTTTTTCAGTCATCTTATCTGAACAGAAATTGTAATTTGTAATCATTAACATATTATCAATAAAAAAAAAAGGTACAAGTTCTGTTTCCAACACATCTTTTCCATCTCAGAAAATTTTGAGGATCAAAACTTTAGTATAGGTAAAACAGGTACTTAGCTGAAGTTTTGTCATCATCAAAAAGGGAAAAATTGTTGGATAAGGATGAAGATGAAAAGCACTGAAGTCAATTAGTAAAGGGTGATTTTGATGATTTCCAAAACCTAAGATCAACTAAGTATGGAAAACTTAGTTGTAAAATCCCTTAGAAGAATTTTGACCTATTAAGAAGACTATCAGAAGGGTCAAAGATTCAAGGTCCAGAAGACTACTGATCTGCTGAAGGAAAGAAATCAGACTGGTGAAGATCAGCCGACTCAAATCAGATTTGTTCAAGTTTGGGATCAGCTCTGTTCATCATCAGACTTGCACCTTCGATCAGCCAAGTGGAAATGATCAAGAAGTCTACCCAACGGTAATAAATGCCCTGGAAGTAATAAATGCTGAAGTACAAGGTTATTAAAGACAAATGATTGAAGAAAGACCTCGTATCAGCTTGGTGCATTTAATGCTGCCTGACAGATAGTACAGTCTGCAGTACTGTCACTGTGCAGAGAGCCGTTCGCGGATTTTAAGGACCAGAAATCAAGAGATTTGAATTTTGTCTCTCTTCAACGGACAAAATTCAAAGAGTGACTATAAATAGCTGAAGAGACGAAGGAAGAGAAATACACAACTTCTGAGAGATTGAATTCGAAGCAAAATATTTTCTAAGTCTCAAAAGCTCAAGAACAGCTCACTCGTCTGCTGAAAGTCATTTGTTGACAGAAGCCGTTGAAGTTCAAGAAAATATTTTCTGAGTGAATCTGTAAGAGAAAAGAGTTGTGAGGAGTAGATATCCATCTTAGTGAGTGATATTACTTCAGAGAATAGGAGTTTCTTTGTGATTTCCTATTGCGCACTTGTGGTCGTTACATTTGTTGTTCGACGCAAGCAGAGTGTACTAATTACTTTGTGTTCTTAGTATAACCCAAGATCTGTGTGACTTGAAATAGTGGACTAAAGGATATTTAAATCCATATAACCACTATAAAAATTCTTGTGTTTTTACATTGCTTTTACTTGCATATTTTCAGATCTGCATAAAACACTTGATTAACTGTTTGAAAAAGATTTAAAGGAGTTTTTATAAACTGGGATTAAATTTTTCAAACTACTAAGTTTACTTGTGAAAACACTTTATAAATCCGCTGCAAGTATTCTGGTATTAAAACTGATTTTGACAAAAATCAGCTAAGTAACTATCAGATTAGTGGTCAGCAAAGCTGTTCAAAGATTTGTTCGCGATCAGCCTTGTAAACTTACTGTTCTGTATCAGCTTAGTCTGTTTAAGTTTGACAACAGTTTTAAGTTAAAATTTGATTAAAAGTTTCAGAGGTCTATTCACCCCCCCCCCTCTAGACCTCATCTGACCACTTGGGACCAACAAGTGGTATCAGAGCAGGTTGTTCATTAAAATCAGTTGCCTGATCAACGAGCTTGATCCGAGTGTTTTTCAAAGGTTTTCAAACTTTTTCAAAAGAGCATATTTTGAAAAATTAAATTTTTTTGAAAAATGGACTGTATCAGCCATGTTCCCCACATAGCTGGTATGAGCTTTGAAGACTGGAATATCAGAATGGAGATCTTCTTAGCTGCCTACAATGATAACATGTACACATGTATCATCAAAGGTCCATTCAAATTCACCAAGACTATCACGGTTGATGAAGCTGATATAGTGGTGGAGAAAGACTTAACAGAGATGACAACTGAAGAAATCAATATGTACAATCTGGATAAAGTTGGCCGTTTCATCATGACCAAGGCCCTTGACAACGACAGATTTGACAAAGTCAAGCATTGCAAGACTGCCAAAGAAATGTGGGATAAGGTTCGTGACATGAGCGAAGGAAACGACGCCATTAAAGAGCATCAGCTAAGTGTTGCTCTGGAAAAGCTGGACAACTTCAAGATGAAGTCTGCGGAAACCATTGATCAGATGGATACAAGGTTTACAAGGACGCTGAATGAAGTTTTAAAGCTTGGAAAAACCTTCACTGATAAGGAGATAACCGTCAGAGTACTGAAGGCTCTACCTCCGAAGTTCAACATGAAGGTGACAGCCATGGAAGAGTCAAGAGACTTGGGAAAGATCTCACTCACCGAGCTGTTCTCAGTACTCAAGGCGTAGAGTATAAACTGCCAAGAATGGGTGTTGAAGAAGAAACCTCTACTTCAAGGCGTACGAGTATAAACTGCCAAGAATGGGTGTTGAAGAAACCTCTACTTCAAGTCTCACAACTGCCCTAGTTGCTGCTGAAAATCCTAGAAGGCCAGCCTATAAAAGCAAAGAGTGGACTCATCTGATGAAGCCAATACTCAACAAAAAGGAGTACACTGCTGGAGACGTTGCATTGCTGATGAATAATTTCAAGAAGTTCTACAAAAGAAAAATGAAAAACAAATACAACAATGCTTCTACTTCTAACCCTACTTCTTCTTCTCAAGATAAAGATTCTTATATCTAAGATGATGTGCTATAACTGCAGGAAATTGGGTCATTTCATCAGAGACTGCCCGTATCCTAAAGCTGAAAAGTACACTGAAGAAGAAAAGAGAATCAGAAAGAAAGAAAGCATCAGAAAGGCAAGGTGCTGGTGGCAGAAGCGGAAAAGCTAGCTGCTGTCTACTCATCAGATTCGGATTCAGACACTTCTGATGAAGACTCTTCTGATGAAGAGAGACCTGCTCTTCTCTGCCTGAAGGCTAAGGAATCTGATGGCTCTGAGGATGAAGAGGTAACTCCTCTTGATAATGAATTATTTAATTCATTTGAACAAATGATGCTCAACAATACAAGTATTGCTGAAGCATTTACAAAGCTTAAGGAAGAGATGATATTGCTAAGAGAGCAAAACAGTTCACTGAAACTTAAGCTGAAAAGCCAAAAGAATCAGATGATATAAACAGCTTGAGCAAGAAATCTGAAAGCTGAATGTGAAGTCCTTAAAGGAAAAATCATGGAACTTGAAAAACAATTGAGTCTCATGAAAAGTTATCTGTTGCATCAACTCATATGTCTAGTAAACAGAAGACACCTTTAGATCAGGATAAGTTAGAACTGAACCATACTGAAAAATTTATATCAGTTGACAACAGTAAGGTCATTTTGTATGTTCAGACTACTAAACCTGCTTCAGCTGAGAAAGTTTTAAAGGAGACAAAAACTCCTAAGGCTAAAAAGAGCAAAGAGCCTAGTGTAGGAAAACAGACTGGTAAGTCCAAACAGAAGAGTCCTAGGAAGTCTTCTGATAAGGCTAAAACCAATCAGACTAGTGATAAAAAATAAGTCGTCTGTAATGAGCAAGCATCTAGTAAACCAAAGAAGCATAAAAATAAGAAAAATCAAAATGCTTGGTATCGAAATGAGTCTTATTATGTGCAACCTGCTGCATATCCTCCTATGTATCATGCACCTCAATTTCCAACTTACTATGCACCATATCATGCTCATCCAATGCATGCATATCCTGCTTATCATGCATCTTATTCTGCTTATGAACATTATCCTTATCATGCTGATTATCAACAACGACATATCTGATAAACGTGATAAAGGCAAAACTGTTCATGCTCTTGTTGAAACTCAGAAACCTAAGAAGCCTAAGACATCAACATCTTGGGTTGTCAAAGGTGGAACTAATCCTTCAGGACCCTCTCAATAAGGGTACCTAAAATAATTTTATTTTATTTTGTAGGTTAGGATTAGGAGTAGGAGTAGAGTAGAGAAGACCTGGTATTTTGTTCAAGACACATGTGTGGAAACATACATGAGCTGACTGATGTTGTTGCTGTGGATGGTCCAAATGTGACGTTTGGAAACAGCAAGGAAGGCAAGATTGTAGCAAGTGGAAAGCTGATCAAAGGCATCATTGAGATATCTGACGTCTCTTATGTTAAAGGCCTCAAATACAATTTGCTGAGCATAAGTCAATTTTGTGACAAAGGATATTCAGTCATCTTTCAACAAATAAGTGCTACGTTGAACAGATTGGTACAAAGAATGTCATTTTATCTGGAAGACGACAAGGGAATGTCTACACAGTGGAGGGAATTCTGTTGACAAGAATTCAAGCGTTTGTTTGGTGGCATCAACACCAAGTGAAGTCAGTTGGCTGAGGCACAAAAGAATGAATCATGTGAATTTCAAGACCATCAACAGACTTATCAAAATGATGTCAGAAGGTAAACAAATCAAGTCATCATTCAAAAGCAAGAAGCACCAATCATCTGGAAGGATCTTGGAGCTGCTACATATGGACTTATTTGGACCATTGATCAATCAGCAACGGTGGAAAGAAATACTGCCTAGCTGTTGTGGATGATTATTCAAGATACACTTGGGTGATTTTCATGAAGAAGAAAAGTGAAACCAAGGAGCATCTTACAAATCTGAGGGAGCAAATTCAGAATAAAAAGAGTATGAAAATACTGAAGATCAGATCAGATGGAATGACTGAATTTACAAATTCTACTGTTGAAGAGTATTGTAATGCCAGAGGAATCAGCCATGAGTACTCTGCTGCCAGAACCCCTCAACAGAATGGAGTTGCTGAAAGGAGAAACAGAACTCTGAAAGAAGCTAGCAGAACCATGATAGCTGAAGCTAAGCTGCCTCAAAGATTTTGGGCAGAAGTAACAAATACAGTATGCTTTACCCAAAACAGATGCATGATCAACAAGCACCAAAACAAGACTCCATATGAAGTTTGGAACAACAGAAAGCCAAACATTCATTACTTTAGAATTTTTGGTTGTAAATGCTTTGTTTTAAATAATGGGGAAAAATCACCTTACTGCTTTTGCAGAAAAGGCTGATGAAGCAGTATTTGTAGGATATTCTACTATTAGTAAAGCTTATAGAGTCTTTAACAAAAGAGCTTTACTTATAGAGGAATCCATTCATGTAGTATTTGATGAACCTAGTCAATCTTCTGAAAAGAATCAAAATACTGATCAGAATCTGTCTACTGATTTTCAGAAATTGAATGTTGAAAAGAATGAAGAATATATTCCCATCATACTACCTGATCTCAACTCAGCTGCAAACTCAAGTGCTGTTCAAAATCACAATGTTGATTGTCTAACAGAGGAGTTGCAAACAGCTAACAGACCAGAGAATGTTCAACAGACAACTGCTGTTCAACAGACTATTACTGGAACTCCAACAGTAGTGTTGCAAGATCAAAACAAATGACAACATTATGATTTGCAACCTGATCTTAGATGGCTCAAGAATCACCCACCAGAGCTGGTACTTGGTGATCCTTTGGATAAAGTAAAGACAATGAGAGCTGCTGCAAGTGAAGCAATGTTTGTCAGCTTCCTATCTCACATTGAGCCCAAACAGATTGAAGAACCTCTTAGTGATTCAAACTGGATTGAAGCTATGCAAGAAGAGCTAAATCAATTTGAAAGGAATGAAGTCTGGTACTTAGTTCCTAGACCAAGTCATCAAAGAGTAATTGGCACTAAATGTGTATTCAGGAACAAAACGAATGAAGATGGTGTGGTCACCAGAAATAAAGCAAGATTAGTTGCCAAAGGCTATTGTCAAGAAGAAGGTATTGACTTTTGATGAAACTTTTGCACCAGTAGCAAGATTAGAGGCAATCAGACTCTTTCTTGCCTATGCTGCTCATAAGAATTTCACAGTCTATCAGATGGACGTTAAATCAGCTTTTCTCAATGGAGAATTGCAAGAAGATGTTTATGTTGAACAACCACCTGGATTTGAAGCTTATCAAGAAGAAGACAAGGTGTATCGTCTGAAGAAAGCCCTCTATGGACTGAAACAGGCTCCAAGAGCATGGTATGATACCCTATCTGATTTTCTTTTAATTAAAGGATTTCGCAAAGGTAAGGTTGACAAAACCCTATTCACTATTGAATGAGAAGAACATATTTTGCATGTGCAAATATATGTGGACGACATAATTTTTTGTTCATTAAATCAACAGATATGTGATAAGTTCTCAAAGCTGATGCAGAACAAGTTTGAAATGAGCATGATGGGAGAACTTAATTATTTTCTTGGCTTGCAAGTAAGACAGTTGCCTGATGGAATATTCATCAGCCAAGCAAAATACACAAATGATTTGTTCAAGAAATTTGGTATGGAAACTAGCTCTACTTCTAATATTCCAATGTCTACTAGTCTTTGTTTGGATAAAGATGAAGATGGCAAATCAGTGGACATAACCAAGTACAGAGGAATTATTGGGTCACTGTTATACTTAACAGCTAGCAGACCTGATATTATGTACTCTGTTGGGGTTTGTGCGAGGTATCAATCAAATCCTAAGAGATCTCATCTCCTAGCTGTCAAAAGGATACTCAAATATCTTAAAGGTACTGAAGATTTGTGATTGTGGTATCCTAGATAATCTGGATTTGAACTCATTGGATATTCAGATTCTGACCTTGCTGGCTGCAAGATTGACAGGAAAAGCACAACAGGTGTCTGTCAGTTCTTAGGTAGTCGTCTGATCTCTCGGATGAGTAAGAAACAGACTTCAGTATCTATATCAACTGCTGAAGCTGAATATATAGCTGCTGGAGCTTGCTGTGCACAAATATTATGGTTGAAGCATCAACTAGAAGACTACAACATGAAAATCAGTGGAATACCTATCTACTGTGACAATACAAGTGCAATCAGCCTTACTCAGAATACTACAAGTCATTCAAGGACTAAGCATATTGAGATCAAGCATCACTTTATTAGAGATCATGTGGAGAAATGAAATGTCATGATAGAATATGTGTTTACTGAAAATCAGATTGCTGACATCTTCACAAGACCTCTAAGTGAGACAATGTTTTCAACTCTAAGAGCTGAACTAGGTCTACTAAAATTAGATGCATAAGCTAAAGGGGAACTCATCAGAAGACTGAAGTTCAACAGCTTACTCATCATATTATCTTCAAGGATTAGCTTTCAACAGACTAGTTAACTTATGAATTTTTAAAGTCAGGGGGAACGTGTAAGACTAGCGGTACTTCTGATTAAAAGATGAAATTTGTTGATGAAAGTTAGTTGAAGTTATGTTTTCATGAGAAGATTAAAGTCTTGAAGATTGAAGTTTAATTATCTAGCTGGATCGACAAACAGCCGAGGAAGGTTATCAGCTATTGGCTTTCACTGATAACAGCTTTGTCATTAGGATGATAGTCCCATCAGATAAGTATTTTAATTACCTGTCTGATCAACTGTGTAAAAGCCTACTGTTTAAAAACGCTTTCATTCAAAATACGCTTTTACAAGTTAAACTAAGGCGGTTCGTATTCCCGCCTATCATTAAATGCTTTTTGAAATTTGAAAAAGCGTAACTGACGCCGCACGATCAGATCTGACAAGAAACGGATCTAACGGTTGACGGGTATCACGGAAACCGAAATACCCTAACTCTATAAATCCAGATCTGATCAGACTTGTCGTTCTTTACGCACCCTAAAATACTTAGAGCATTTGTGAGAAAAATTTCTGCATCCTATCTTCTGCAAATCTTGTTGTTTTTCACTAACACTCTACAGATTCAAAGATGAGTTCTGGTGTTGAAGCAAAAGCTGAGGGTATGTACTTGGTATACGATGCATACTATCAATCTGGCACTGAGCTAATGAAGCAACTGTTGGAGAAATTCAAGGTTGCTTCCTTAGTAAATTTCATGGAGTTGCACGAAGGCTTGGTCTGGAAGGATCAAGTTTTGGAGTATTACAAGACAGCTGAAGTAGACTTTACGAAGAGGGAGATCAAAGCTACTGTTGGGGATAAATCTGTGGTTATAACCCCTGCTCTACTTCACGAGACTTTTGGCTTGCCTAACAGTGGTCGACATGACATCACCACTCTTGCTGAAGAAAAGCTTCAAGAATTTTGGGCCATCTGTGCCAAAGAAGGAGAGATGTTGACTGGCAACATCAAAAAGGGGCAACTGAAAGACGAGTATCAGCGCATGGCTGATATGATTGCGAAGCTGATAGAGAATTGCACTTTCTCCTTGGATGCTGTCACAATGAAGAGATACAGCATCATGCTTGCCATCTATTATTCCTTGGAAGTGAACTGGTCAGTTGTCGTCTGGTACATCCTGGCTCACTTTCATGAGAAGAAAGGAAAGAAGTCTTCTCAGCAGACCAATCACATGATCACTTTAAGCTATCTGCTTCACAGCATGGGTTGTGGAATGACAAATGGGAAGGAAATCCATACTGCTAAGGCAATGGCCAAATATGTGCCTGTTATGAAGAGAAAATCTGATGAGGTCGAAGCTGATGAAGATTTGGAGGAACCTAAGGAAGAGGTTCCTGCCGAAAAGCAAAAGAGAGCAGTTCAGCCTGCTACTCAGGCCAAGAAAAAGAAAGCTGATAAGCCTAAAGAAGTGGCTCAAAAGAAGAAAGTAAAGACTTCTGTTCAAACAGCCCAGCCAGCTGTTGAAGCCAGAACAGACAAGTCTGAAGCAAAGGAGGTAGCTGATGCCATAATCAATCAGACTACTGAAGAAATAAAGAATATGTCTCCTGCTTCTTCTTCAAGAACTCCATCTGCTGAAAGTTTTGATAAGAATGTTTCTCACAGGACCAGAAGTCAAATTCGTGATACAGGTGCTTCAATGCCTGTTCAAGGAAAGGCAAGAAGAACTGTAAGAAAAAAGATGACTTTCATTGACTCACCTACTGAGTTAACAGATTTTGTGAGAGAAAGTCCGCAATCAGCAGAAAGGCCTGTTGGAGCTGAGAAAACGTCTACTGCTGAACAGATTGATGCACAACAGACTGCTCAAGAAAAACCAACAGCTGAGGTCGCCAAACCTCAAGATGATCCAGATGTGATGATCATCAATCCTATAGCAGTTGCACCTCTTGCTTCTGCTGGACCTGTTCAAGCTGATAAGGGAAAGAGAAAAATCCTCATCAAAAGAAAGAAAATCTCTGCTGCTGACAAGAAAAAGAGAGAAGAGGCTGAGCAGCGTAAAAGAGATGAACAGGAGGAGAAGAGGGTCCTAGAACTTAGCAAGATTCAAGCAGCAAAAGATGAACAAAGAAGAAAAATGACTGAAGCAGAGCGTAAGGCTGCTGAAGATGCTGAACTTGCTATGGTCCTTGAGATGAGCAAGACAGATGCTCATGAACCTGTTCATGCTGGTGGGATTACAATTGGAGAATCTAAAACCACCAAGCCAAAGATGCCTGCTGGCACTGTCAAGACAAAGACTAAGTTTGAAGTTAGACGATCATTTGACATTATCAATTCTGATAAACCTATCTTCAACAGGTTTGAGAAGGCCTTAGCCTATTTTGATCAGAAACTGATGCTCAAGACTTTGTTCACTCATGAGAAGCCAAGGTACATAAAGTGGAGAGACTATAGATTGAACAAGTCTGTTGAAGAGCTTCAGAGCTGGAAGGAGTTAGCTGATGAAGAGAGATGGGTTCTTCAATGGCTGAAGACTGACTCCATTCAACAAGCCTTGGATCCTGATTTCGTAAGAGATGCTATGCATCAATATGCAAAGGATTTTGCAACAGAAGAGGCCAAGATTATCGAAAATACTTTGCCTAGAAAAAGAAGAAAATCTGATGATACTGTTGAAAGGGCCATCCAAATTGCTGTAATGACTGCCCTGAAGAGATGGGCTGATAGGTCAAGATATCAGCAAGGTTCGTCCAGTGAGCTGCCCTCGCTGCCAAGCATTCAACAGATAACGTTTGGCAAAGAAGTGAAAGATTACTATGAAATGCCTAAGGTAAAGGCATCTGCTCCATTGCCATGACCTGTTGTGAGACAAATTCGTCAAACAACAACCTTTACCGATGATGGCAAAATCATAAGTAAAATCTTTGAAGATGTAACTGATCAGCCCAAAGCTGTTAATGAACCCTTAGCACTTGAGTGGAAAGCTAAGGAGTCCAAAGCTGATCACGAGACTGAACTGAAAGATGCCCCTGTCCACCAGGAGGATGAAGATAAGGAAGCTGCTGACCATTCTGCTACATCAGCTGATTTGCATTCATCACTGATGGAAGCCTTCCAGCTGTTAATGGAAAATTCAATGAAGGAAATGGAAGAGAAGAACAACACGCAGTTTAAGAAATTGCAGCAAGAAATGGCAGAATCTAACAGACTACAACTTGAGCACATGCAAATACTTACTGCAAGAACAATAAAGAATGCAATTGACAATTTTCCTCTGCCTGAGGATCATACCAGGCAGATGACTTAGAGTGTTGTGAAGATGAACAGGAATATTGAAGATGTAAAGGCTGATGTCAACCATCTTCATACTGCCTTGAAGAGAGCTCAAAACAACATTGCTGATCTTACTGCTACCTTCATCAAAATCAGCGACGAAGAGAAATCAGTTAATGTTGGACTGTTGCAGGAAGTTAATAAAGCTGGAGACATTATACATGAAGAACTTGCCACTATGCAACTCAACATTGATTGTCTTAATGATCAAAATGACACCATCAGCACCTCTCTCAATCATCTAACTGTCAGCCATGATGTAGTTAATTAGAACTTGAAGGTTGTATTTGCGGCATTGAAGATTCAGTCGGTTGCACTCAACCCTCCTATCAGACCTGCTAGTGTCACCAATTCTGATGATGACAAAAAGGGGAAAGAGAAGAAGGAAGAGGAAAAAGCTGAGGAAGCTGCTGCCATTGCACCTGAAAAGGCTGAAGCTGCTGAAGAGACTGAAAAAGTAGTAGGCAAAGAAGAAGCTGCTGAAGAAACCAAGGACAAAGCTAAAGAAACAGCTAAATCCAAGGATTCTGATGGAGAACAACCAGAGCCCTACACCAAATACAAAAATGAAGAGAGAATCAAGAGAAAGATAGACGAGTTTTCAAAAGAGCAGGAAATCAAGGATAAGATGGAAGCTGCAAAGTCTAATCTACTCTTAGATGATGAAGCTGATGAAGCTGAAGAAGATGATGAAGAAGAATCTTCATATGAATATGAAGAAGTGCTTGAAGAAGGTGATGATTAGTATATGCAAATTCATTTGTAATTAGTTATCTTTATTTCTTTTTCAGTCATCTTATCTGAACAGAAATTGTAATTTGTAATCATTAACATATTATCAATAAAAAAAAAAGGTACAAGTTCTGTTTCCAACACATCTTTTCCATCTCAGAAAATTTTGAGGATCAAAACTTTAGTATAGGTAAAACAGGTACTTAGCTGAAGTTTTGTCATCATCAAAAAGGGAAAAATTGTTGGATAAGGATGAAGATGAAAAGCACTGAAGTCAATTAGTAAAGGGTGATTTTGATGATTTCCAAAACCTAAGATCAACTAAGTATGGAAAACTTAGTTGTAAAATCCCTTAGAAGAATTTTGACCTATTAAGAAGACTATCAGAAGGGTCAAAGATTCAAGGTCCAGAAGACTACTGATCTGCTGAAGGAAAGAAATCAGACTGGTGAAGATCAGCCGACTCAAATCAGATTTGTTCAAGTTTGGGATCAGCTCTGTTCATCATCAGACTTGCACCTTCGATCAGCCAAGTGGAAATGATCAAGAAGTCTACCCAACGGTAATAAATGCCCTGGAAGTAATAAATGCTGAAGTACAAGGTTATTAAAGACAAATGATTGAAGAAAGACCTCATATCAGCTTGGTGCATTTAATGCTGCCTGACAGATAGTACAGTCTGCAGTACTGTCACTGTGCAGAGAGCCGTTCGCGGATTTTAAGGACCAGAAATCAAGAGATTTGAATTTTGTCTCTCTTCAACGGACAAAATTCAAAGAGTGACTATAAATAGCTGAAGAGACGAATGAAGAAAAAATACACAACTTCTGAGAGATTGAATTCAGAGCAAAATATTTTCTAAGTCTCAAAAGCTAAAGAACAACTCACTCGTCTGCCGAAAGTCATTTGTTGACAGAAGCCGTTGAAGTTCAAGAAAATATTTTCTGAGTGAATCTGTAAGAGAAAAGAGTTGTGAGGAATAGATATCCACCTTAGTGAGTGATATTACTTCAGAGAATAGGAGTTTCTTTGTGATTTCCTATTGCGCACTTGTGGTCGTTTCATTTGTTGTTCGACGCAAGCAGAGTGTACTAATTACTTTGTGTTCTTAGTATAACCCAAGATCTGTGTGACTTGGAAGAGTGGACTAAAGGATATTTAAATCCATATAACCACTATAAAAATTCTTGTGTTTTTACATTGCTTTTACTTGCATATTTTCAGATCTGCATAAAACACTTGATTAACTGTTTGAAAAAGATTTAAAGGAGTTGTTATAAACTGGGGATTAAATTTTTCAAACAACTAAGTTTACTTGTGGAAAACACTTTATAAATCCGCTGCAAGTATTCTGGTATTAAAACTGATTTTGACATAAATCAGCTAAGTAACTATCAGATTAGTGGTCAGCAAAGCTGTTTAAAGATTTGTTCGCGATCAGCCTTGTAAACTTACTGTTCTGTATCAGCTTAGTCTGTTTAAGTCTGAGCAACAGTTTTAAAGTTAAAATTTGATTAAAAGTTTCAGAGGTATATTCACCCCCCCCCCTCTAGACCTCATCTGACCACTTGGGACCAACAAGTGGTATCAGAGCAGGTTGTTCATTAAAATCAGTTGCCTGATCAACGAGCTTGATCCGAGTGTTTTTCAAAGGTTTTCAAACTTTTTCAAAAGAGCATATTTTCGAAAAATTAAATTTTTTTGAAAAATGGACTGTATCAGCCATGTTCCCCACATAGCTGGTATGAGCTTTGAAGACTGGAATATCAGAATGGAGATCTTCTTAGCTGCCTACAATGATAACATGTACACATGTATCATCAAAGGTCCATTCAAATTCACCAAGACTATCACGGTTGATGAAGCTGATATAGTGGTGGAGAAAGACTTAACAGAGATGACAACTGAAGAAATCAATATGTACAATCTGGATAAAGTTGGCCGTTTCATAATGACCAAGGCCCTTGACAACGACAGATTTGACAAAGTCAAGCATTGCAAGACTGCCAAAGAAATGTGGGATAAGGTTCGTGACATGAGCGAAGGAAACGACGCCATTAAAGAGCATCAGCTAAGTGTTGCTCTGGAAAAGCTGGACAACTTCAAGATGAAGTCTGCGGAAACCATTGATCAGATGGATACAAGGTTTACAAGGACGCTGAATGAAGTTTTAAAGCTTGGAAAAACCTTCACTGATAAGGAGATAACCGTCAGAGTACTGAAGGCTCTACCTCCGAAGTTCAACATGAAGGTGACAGCCATGGAAGAGTCAAGAGACTTGGGAAAGATCTCACTCACCGAGCTGTTCTCAGTACTCAAGGCGTACGAGTATAAACTGCCAAGAATGGGTGTTGAAGAAACCTCTACTTCAAGGCGTACGAGTATAAACTGCCAAGAATGGGTGTTGAAGAAACCTCTACTTCAAGTCTCACAACTGCCCTAGTTGCTGCTGAAAATCCTAGAAGGCCAGCCTATAAAAGCAAAGACGTGGACTCATCTGATGAAGCCACAATACTCAACAAAAAGGAGTACACTGCTGGAGACGTTGCATTGCTGATGAATAATTTCAAGAAGTTCTACAAAAGAAAAATGAAAAACAAATACAACAATGCTTCTACTTCTAACCCTACTTCTTCTTCTCAAGATAAAGATTCTTATATATCTAAGATGATGTGCTATAACTGCAGGAAATTGGGTCATTTCATCAGAGACTGCCCGTATCCTAAAGCTGAAAAGTACACTGAAGAAGAAAAGAGAATCAGAAAAGAAAGAAAGCATCAGAAAGGCAAGGTGCTGGTGGCAGAAGCGGAAAAGCTAGCTGCTGTCTACTCATCAGATTCGGATTCAGACACTTCTGATGAAGACTCTTCTGATGAAGAGAGACCTGCTCTTCTCTGCCTGAAGGCTAAGGAATCTGATGGCTCTGAGGATGAAGAGGTAACTCCTCTTGATAATGAATTATTTAATTCATTTGAACAAATGATGCTCAACAATACAAGTATTGCTGAAGCATTTACAAAGCTTAAGGAAGAGATGATATTGCTAAGAGAGCAAAACAGTTCACTGAAACTTAAGGCTGAAAAGCCAAAAGAATCAGATGAATATAAACAGCTTGAGCAAGAAATCTGAAAGCTGAATGTGAAGTCCTTAAAGGAAAAATCATGGAACTTGAAAAAACAATTGAGTCTCATGAAAAGTTATCTGTTGCATCAACTCATATGTCTAGTAAACAGAAGACACCTTTAGATCAGGATAAGTTAGAACTGAACCATACTGAAAAATTTATATCAGTTGACAACAGTAAGGTCATTTTGTATGTTCAGACTACTAAACCTGCTTCAGCTGAGAAAGTTTTAAAGGAGACAAAAACTCCTAAGGCTAAAAAGAGCAAAGAGCCTAGTGTAGGAAAACAGACTGGTAAGTCCAAACAGAAGAGTCCTAGGAAGTCTTCTGATAAGGCTAAAACCAATCAGACTAGTGATAAAATTAAGTCGTCTGTAAATGAGCAAGCATCTAGTAAACCAAAGAAGCATAAAAATAAGAAAAATCAAAATGCTTGGTATCGAAATGAGTCTTATTATGTGCAACCTGCTGCATATCCTCCTATGTATCATGCACCTCAATTCCAACTTACTATGCACCATATCATGCTCATCCAATGCATGCATATCCTGCTTATCATGCATCTTATTCTGCTTATGAACATTATCCTTATCATGCTGATTATCAACAACACGACATATCTGATAAACGTGATAAAGGCAAAACTGTTCATGCTCTTGTTGAAACTCAGAAACCTAAGAAGCCTAAGACATCAACATCTTGGGTTGTCAAAGGTGGAACTAATCCTTCAGGACCCTCTCAATAAGGGTACCTAAAATAATTTTATTTTATTTTGTAGGTTAGGATTAGGAGTAGGAGTAGAGTAGAGAAGACCTGGTATTTTGTTCAAGACACATGTGTGGAAACATACATGAGCTGACTGATGTTGTTGCTGTGGATGGTCCAAATGTGACGTTTGGAAACAGCAAGGAAGGCAAGATTGTAGCAAGTGGAAAGCTGATCAAAGGCATCATTGAGATATCTGACGTCTCTTATGTTAAAGGCCTCAAATACAATTTGCTGAGCATATGTCAATTTTGTGACAAAGGATATTCAGTCATCTTCTCAACAAATAAGTGCTACGTTGAACAGATTGGTACAAAGAATGTCATTTTATCTGGAAGACGACAAGGGAATGTCTACACAGTGGACTGGAATTCTGTTGACAAGAATTCAAGCGTTTGTTTGGTGGCATCAACACCAAGTGAAGTCAGTTGGCTGAGGCACAAAAGAATGAATCATGTGAATTTCAAGACCATCAACAGACTTATCCAAAATGATGTCAGAAGGGTAAACAAATCAAGTCATCATTCAAAAGCAAGAAGCACCAATCATCTGGAAGGATCTTGGAGCTACTACATATGGACTTATTTGGACCTATTGATCTAATCAGCAACGGTGGAAAGAAATACTGCCTAGCTATTGTGGATGATTATTCAAGATACACTTGGGTGATTTTCATGAAGAAGAAAAGCGAAACCAATGAGCATCTTACAAATCTGAGGGAGCAAATTCAGAATAAAAAGAGTATGAAAATACTGAAGATCAGATCAGATGGAATGACTGAATTTACAAATTCTACTGTTGAAGAGTATTGTAATGCCAGAGGAATCAGCCATGAGTACTCTGCTGCCAGAACCCCTCAACAGAATGGAGTTGCTGAAAGGAGAAACAGAACTCTGAAAGAAGCTAGCAGAACCATGATAGCTGAAGCTAAGCTGCCTAAAAGATTTTGGGCAGAAGTAACAAATACAGTATGCTTTACCCAAAACAGATGCATGATCAACAAGCACCAAAACAAGACTCCATATGAAGTTTGGAACAACAGAAAGCCAAACATTCATTACTTTAGAATTTTTGGTTGTAAATGCTTTGTTTTAAATAATGGGAAAAATCACCTTACTGCTTTTGCAGAAAAGGCTGATGAAGCAGTATTTGTAGGATATTCTACTATTAGTAAAGCTTATAGAGTCTTTAACAAAAGAGCTTTACTTATAGAGGAATCCATTCATGTAGTATTTGATGAACCTAGTCAATCTTCTGAAAAGAATCAAAATACTGATCAGAATCTGTCTACTGATTTTCAGAAATTGAATGTTGAAAAGAATGAAGAATATATTCCCATCATACTACCTGATCTCAACTCAGCTGCAAACTCAAGTGCTGTTCAAAATCACAATGTTGATTGTCTAACAGAGGAGTTGCAAACAGCTAACAGACCAGAGAATGTTCAACAGACAACTGCTGTTCAACAGACTATTACTGGAACTCCAACAGTAGTGTTGCAAGATCAAAACAAATGACAACATTATGATTTGCAACCTGATCTTAGATGGCTCAAGAATCACCCACCAGAGCTGGTACTTGGTGATCCTTTGGATAAAGTAAAGACAAGGAGAGCTGCTGCAAGTGAAGCAATGTTTGTCAGCTTCCTATCTCACATTGAGCCCAAACAGATTGAAGAACCTCTTAGTGATTCAAACTGGATTGAAGCTATGCAAGAAGAGCTAAATCAATTTGAAAGGAATGAAGTCTGTTACTTAGTTCCTAGACCAAGTCATCAAAGAGTAATTGGCACTAAATGTGTATTCAGGAACAAAACGAATGAAGATGGTGTGGTCACCAGAAATAAAGCAAGATTAGTTGCCAAAGGCTATTGTCAAGAAGAAGGTATTGACTTTTGATGAAACTTTTGCACCAGTAGCAAGATTAGAGGCAATCAGACTCTTTCTTGCCTATGCTGCTCATAAGAATTTCACAGTCTATCAGATGGACGTTAAATCAGCTTTTCTCAATGGAGAATTGCAAGAAGATGTTTATGTTGAACAACCACCTGGATTTGAAGCTTATCAAGAAGAAGACAAGGTGTATCGTCTGAAGAAAGCCCTCTATGGACTGAAACAGGCTCCAAGAGCATGGTATGATACCCTATCTGATTTTCTTTTAATTAAAGGATTTCGCAAAGGTAAGGTTGACAAAACCCTATTCACTATTGAATGAGAAGAACATATTTTGCATGTGCAAATATATGTGGACGACATAATTTTTTGTTCATTAAATCAACAGATATGTGATAAGTTCTCAAAGCTGATGCAGAACAAGTTTGAAATGAGCATGATGGGAGAACTTAATTATTTTCTTGGCTTGCAAGTAAGACAGTTGCCTGATGGAATATTCATCAGCCAAGCAAAATACACAAATGATTTGTTCAAGAAATTTGGTATGGAAACTAGCTCTACTTCTAATATTCCAATGTCTACTAGTCTTTGTTTGGATAAAGATGAAGATGGCAAATCAGTGGACATAACCAAGTACAGAGGAATTATTGGGTCACTGTTATACTTAACAGCTAGCAGACCTGATATTATGTACTCTGTTGGGGTTTGTGCGAGGTATCAATCAAATCCTAAGAGATCTCATCTCCTAGCTGTCAAAAGGATACTCAAATATCTTAAAGGTACTGAAGATTTGTGATTGTGGTATCCTAGATAATCTGGATTTGAACTCATTGGATATTCAGATTCTGACCTTGCTGGCTGCAAGATTGACAGGAAAAGCACAACAGGTGTCTGTCAGTTCTTAGGTAGTCGTCTGATCTCTCGGATGAGTAAGAAACAGACTTCAGTATCTATATCAACTGCTGAAGCTGAATATATAGCTGCTGGAGCTTGCTGTGCACAAATATTATGGTTGAAGCATCAACTAGAAGACTACAACATGAAAATCAGTGGAATACCTATCTACTGTGACAATACAAGTGCAATCAGCCTTACTCAGAATACTACAAGTCATTCAAGGACTAAGCATATTGAGATCAAGCATCACTTTATTAGAGATCATGTGGAGAAATGAAATGTCATGATAGAATATGTGTTTACTGAAAATCAGATTGCTGACATCTTCACAAGACCTCTAAGTGAGACAATGTTTTCAACTCTAAGAGCTGAACTAGGTCTACTAAAATTAGATGCATAAGCTAAAGGGGAACTCATCAGAAGACTGAAGTTCAACAGCTTACTCATCATATTATCTTCAAGGATTAGCTTTCAACAGACTAGTTAACTTATGAATTTTTAAAGTCAGGGGGAACGTGTAAGACTAGCGGTACTTCTGATTAAAAGATGAAATTTGTTGATGAAAGTTAGTTGAAGTTATGTTTTCATGAGAAGATTAAAGTCTTGAAGATTGAAGTTTAATTATCTAGCTGGATCGACAAACAGCCGAGGAAGGTTATCAGCTATTGGCTTTCACTGATAACAGCTTTGTCATTAGGATGATAGTCCCATCAGATAAGTATTTTAATTACCTGTCTGATCAACTGTGTAAAAGCCTACTGTTTAAAAACGCTTTCATTCAAAATACGCTTTTACAAGTTAAACTAAGGCGGTTCGTATTCCCGCCTATCATTAAATGCTTTTTGAAATTTGAAAAAGCGTAACTGACGCCGCACGATCAGATCTGACAAGAAACGGATCTAACGGTTGACGGGTATCACGGAAACCGAAATACCCTAACTCTATAAATCCAGATCTGATCAGACTTGTCGTTCTTTACGCACCCTAAAATACTTAGAGCATTTGTGAGAAAAATTTCTGCATCCTATCTTCTGCAAATCTTGTTGTTTTTCACTAACACTCTACAGATTCAAAGATGAGTTCTGGTGTTGAAGCAAAAGCTGAGGGTATGTACTTGGTATACGATGCATACTATCAATCTGGCACTGAGCTAATGAAGCAACTGTTGGAGAAATTCAAGGTTGCTTCCTTAGTAAATTTCATGGAGTTGCACGAAGGCTTGGTCTGGAAGGATCAAGTTTTGGAGTATTACAAGACAGCTGAAGTAGACTTTACGAAGAGGGAGATCAAAGCTACTGTTGGGGATAAATCTGTGGTTATAACCCCTGCTCTACTTCACGAGACTTTTGGCTTGCCTAACAGTGGTCGACATGACATCACCACTCTTGCTGAAGAAAAGCTTCAAGAATTTTGGGCCATCTGTGCCAAAGAAGGAGAGATGTTGACTGGCAACATCAAAAAGGGGCAACTGAAAGACGAGTATCAGCGCATGGCTGATATGATTGCGAAGCTGATAGAGAATTGCAATTTCTCCTTGGATGCTGTCACAATGAAGAGATACAGCATCATGCTTGCCATCTATTATTCCTTGGAAGTGAACTGGTCAGTTGTCGTCTGGTACATCCTGGCTCACTTTCATGAGAAGAAAGGAAAGAAGTCTTCTCAGCAGACCAATCACATGATCACTTTAAGCTATCTGCTTCACAGCATGGGTTGTGGAATGACAAATGGGAAGGAAATCCATACTGCTAAGGCAATGGCCAAATATGTGCCTGTTATGAAGAGAAAATCTGATGAGGTCGAAGCTGATGAAGATTTGGAGGAACCTAAGGAAGAGGTTCCTGCCGAAAAGCAAAAGAGAGCAGTTCAGCCTGCTACTCAGGCCAAGAAAAAGAAAGCTGATAAGCCTAAAGAAGTGGCTCAAAAGAAGAAAGTAAAGACTTCTGTTCAAACAGCCCAGCCAGCTGTTGAAGCCAGAACAGACAAGTCTGAAGCAAAGGAGGTAGCTGATGCCATAATCAATCAGACTACTGAAGAAATAAAGAATATGTCTCCTGCTTCTTCTTCAAGAACTCCATCTGCTGAAAGTTTTGATAAGAATGTTTCTCACAGGACCAGAAGTCAAATTCGTGATACAGGTGCTTCAATGCCTGTTCAAGGAAAGGCAAGAAGAACTGTAAGAAAAAAGATGACTTTCATTGACTCACCTACTGAGTTAACAGATTTTGTGAGAGAAAGTCCGCAATCAGCAGAAAGGCCTGTTGGAGCTGAGAAAACGTCTACTGCTGAACAGATTGATGCACAACAGACTGCTCAAGAAAAACCAACAGCTGAGGTCGCCAAACCTCAAGATGATCCAGATGTGATGATCATCAATCCTATAGCAGTTGCACCTCTTGCTTCTGCTGGACCTGTTCAAGCTGATAAGGGAAAGAGAAAAATCCTCATCAAAAGAAAGAAAATCTCTGCTGCTGACAAGAAAAAGAGAGAAGAGGCTGAGCAGCGTAAAAGAGATGAACAGGAGGAGAAGAGGGTCCTAGAACTTAGCAAGATTCAAGCAGCAAAAGATGAACAAAGAAGAAAAATGACTGAAGCAGAGCGTAAGGCTGCTGAAGATGCTGAACTTGCTATGGTCCTTGAGATGAGCAAGACAGATGCTCATGAACCTGTTCATGCTGGTGGGATTACAATTGGAGAATCTAAAACCACCAAGCCAAAGATGCCTGCTGGCACTGTCAAGACAAAGACTAAGTTTGAAGTTAGACGATCATTTGACATTATCAATTCTGATAAACCTATCTTCAACAGGTTTGAGAAGGCCTTAGCCTATTTTGATCAGAAACTGATGCTCAAGACTTTGTTCACTCATGAGAAGCCAAGGTACATAAAGTGGAGAGACTATAGATTGAACAAGTCTGTTGAAGAGCTTCAGAGCTGGAAGGAGTTAGCTGATGAAGAGAGATGGGTTCTTCAATGGCTGAAGACTGACTCCATTCAACAAGCCTTGGATCCTGATTTCGTAAGAGATGCTATGCATCAATATGCAAAGGATTTTGCAACAGAAGAGGCCAAGATTATCGAAAATACTTTGCCTAGAAAAAGAAGAAAATCTGATGATACTGTTGAAAGGGCCATCCAAATTGCTGTAATGACTGCCCTGAAGAGATGGGCTGATAGGTCAAGATATCAGCAAGGTTCGTCCAGTGAGCTGCCCTCGCTGCCAAGCATTCAACAGATAACGTTTGGCAAAGAAGTGAAAGATTACTATGAAATGCCTAAGGTAAAGGCATCTGCTCCATTGCCATGACCTGTTGTGAGACAAATTCGTCAAACAACAACCTTTACCGATGATGGCAAAATCATAAGTAAAATCTTTGAAGATGTAACTGATCAGCCCAAAGCTGTTAATGAACCCTTAGCACTTGAGTGGAAAGCTAAGGAGTCCAAAGCTGATCACGAGACTGAACTGAAAGATGCCCCTGTCCACCAGGAGGATGAAGATAAGGAAGCTGCTGACCATTCTGCTACATCAGCTGATTTGCATTCATCACTGATGGAAGCCTTCCAGCTGTTAATGGAAAATTCAATGAAGGAAATGGAAGAGAAGAACAACACGCAGTTTAAGAAATTGCAGCAAGAAATGGCAGAATCTAACAGACTACAACTTGAGCACATGCAAATACTTACTGCAAGAACAATAAAGAATGCAATTGACAATTTTCCTCTGCCTGAGGATCATACCAGGCAGATGACTTAGAGTGTTGTGAAGATGAACAGGAATATTGAAGATGTAAAGGCTGATGTCAACCATCTTCATACTGCCTTGAAGAGAGCTCAAAACAACATTGCTGATCTTACTGCTACCTTCATCAAAATCAGCGACGAAGAGAAATCAGTTAATGTTGGACTGTTGCAGGAAGTTAATAAAGCTGGAGACATTATACATGAAGAATGATGGGGGCTATTTCGCACCCTATATATGACTCGATTCGGATGAAGAAGTTAAGGTCGATCCGACCAATCCAAACAGATCGGGATCCCCTCGCAGACCCGGCAAGACGCAGCTCTCTTCGACCAGAAGATGATACTCCGGACCCATGAAGGATAATTGGGCCGAGTCCTATTAGGACTATGTTTCTATGTAACGCTAGGTTTAACATTGTATAAATACCTAGCTAATCATTGTATGAAACAACTACGAAATCCTCTACTTTAAGGAATACTCATATATTCTCTGCCTAAGGCATTACTACTGAATAAGAATCAATATTATTCATAGTATTTCGATCTCCAGATTAAAGTGTTATTAGCTTTCTTTGTGGTTTTGCTTCTTGTTCTTAATCATTGCTTTTCTTTGTGTTTGATCCATCCGGAATAAAGTAACAGAGCCCTACATAATATATATACACAAATATCGTAATCCCCACCGATATTACGAATTCACTGATATACAATTAACCCGACGAAATCCGGTTAAATCAGTTGGCGCCCACCGTGGGGCTAGGTTAATTATTCGAATCGACACATGGCTCGCCCGAGGAAAAGCGCTCGCGTTGGAGCGAGAAGCAATACGACCACAGGTCACAACACATCTGAAGATCCACAAGACAACAACGATAACAACAATCAAAACACCAATGAAAACCTCCCAGATACCCGTTCCCGTCAGCAGGAACACCAAGGAGGTCTTACTGGTACAATACCAGAAGAACCGGAGCTCCCCGAAATACCCGCTCCTCTCCCTGGCGCTCAGGAAAAACTGAAACAAATAGCGATGCTCTTCAAGTCACTCTCTCCAGAAGAATTGCTGGTTTTAGACCAAATTCCTCGAAACGTTACGGCTCCCGGAGCAGCTCCTGCGACAGGAGTGCCAAGGCCGAACGAACGAACCTCTCAACAAGCTGACAGCCCAGCAAGTGAGCGTCGCTCGCTGCACAGCCCACAGCAGGTCAATTCTAAACCCTCCGACAACCGTCCCCAAAGAAGAACTGGTCGAAGAGTACCACAAGCAGTTCGCAGTGGATCGAAGGAACGAACGATCATCCCAATCGAAGATGATATAGATGATACAATCCCCTATCGACCAAGAGCGACTCGATTCTCAGAACGAGAAATTGAAAGGATGGTACAGGAGCGACTCGAACAACGATTACGATCTGCACAAAACCCCTGGGCCCGGACTACAGAACTCCAGGAAAGCCTTGCGGCTTGCTCTCCCTTCTGCAGGGAAATAAAAGAAGCACAGTCCGCAGGACAGGTCCCGGGAAGACTACCCCGATATGATGGAACCACTGACCCGGACGATTATATCTTTAGCTTTACGAACATAATGAATTTGTATGCTCACTCCGCCGAATTCACCGCCAAGCTAATGGTAACAACATTCGAAGGACTCGCGCTAGATTGGTTCGCCAAACAGCCGGCCAACTCTATATTCAGTTTCCGGGAATTATGCAATAAACTAATACAGCAATTTGCCAGTCAGAGGAGGCAAAAACTTCCGATGAGCTACCTAGGAACTATACACCAACAAGAGGGAGAATCCCTAAGAAATTGGTTGGCAAGGTTCAACGTAGAATTACTCAAAATCGACTCACCGAATATCGATTACATAATTTCTATCCTCTTCGACCTCACTAAAAATAGGCAGTTCGGAAACGCCCTCAGTCGAAAACAACCAAGAACATTTGCCGACATTATGAGCTTGGCTTCTAAGTATATGACCCAAGAAGAGATGAATTCCTTTAAGGATAAAAACAAAAACAAAGCCACCACCTCAAGCTCCAAACGGCACGATAGGTTTCCTACCCAAAAAGCTTCGGATTACGAGCGATCTTCCAAGAGAGGTAATGTTTTCCACCGACTGGAATACAACAAAGCCGATCATGACAGACAACCTAATTTCTACCAAAGACCAAGAAACCATGATCAACCAATAAGAAGCAGGGTGAATCAAGTAGAACACCCAAGGTTAAATATTCCAATGGAAGAAATATTGGAAGTCCTAGAAAGAAATAACTGGATCCCCGAAGCGAGGAAAATTGCGCAGCCAAGACCAGGCTCTCGAAACTACGATCAGTACTGCAAATACCATAGGGCACATGGACATCGAACGGAGAATTGTTTTCACCTTAAGAGAGAAGTTGAGAAACTTATCGAGCAAGGAAAACTCGACGAATACATAGAGCGAAATAATCATAGAAGGGAAAGAAGTAGAAGCCCTCGGAATGTTGATCGAAGGAGAAATTCTCGTCAAAGGCCACCCGAACGCCGACCTATTCCGGAATCGAATCACGACCAGATCAATGGGACTATCCATACGATCTCCGGGGGTCCTGCGGGTGGAGATAGTCGTAACGCCCGGCGGAGAACTGCCAGGTCCATCATTGGAAACTCAAAATACCCAAAAGAAATTTGGACCCTGGAAAGCAGGCCATCAAGCGATCAACAGATCAGTTTTAATGAAGGCGAAGCGCCTAAAAATATTGTCTGGGACGCAAGAGAGGATAACCCTGACTTCCCTATGGTAATATCGCTAGAAATAGCAAATTACAATGTCAAGAGAATCTTAATCGATAATGGGAGCTCAGCCAATATTATCTCCCGAGAAGTTTTAGCCCAAATGGACTTGGGACAGATAAACTTGCAGAAAGTAGCTACGCCATTAATAGGATTCGGGGGGTCCGAAATCATCCCCAGCGGAACGATAACCTTAAGCGTATCGCTCGGAAAAATACCCCACCGAACAGTAAAGCTAGTGAAATTTTTAGTAGTAGAGACCCCATTCGCTTATAACGCGATATTAGGACGACCTGCACTCAATCTATTCCGAGCTGTTGTCTCTACTTATCGTCAGAAGATAAAGTTTCCAACCGATACAGGCATCGGAGAAATAACAAACGACCATTGCATGGCTTGGGACTGCTATAGTACTTCGTTAACGATGAAAGAACATCCTAAGTCCGTTACTCCGAGCAAGAGAAAGATCGAAGGAGATCTCATTAGAAACGAGGTTGAAATTCCTAGTACTGATCGACTAGATAAAAAGGGGAAAGAACCGCTAGACTTATCTTTGAAACCCCCAGAACACAAAGATATAATTCTAGTAGATGGCGACTCATCCAAAAAGACGAGAATTGGTACAGAGTTAAGTGAAGAAGGAGAAATAATGCTGATCGACTTCCTCAGAAACAACGCCGATGTCTTCGCTTGGAGCGCAAATGACATTGAAGGAATTGATCCTCGAATAATAAAGCATTCCCTAAAAATAGATCCTTTGGCGAAACCCGCCAGACAGAAGAAGAGAAATCATGGACCGGTGAAAGATAAAATTATCAAAGCCGAGGTAGAAAGGTTGCTCGAGGCAAAACAAATCCGAGAAATTCATTTCTCGGAATGGCTATGCAATGTCGTACTAGTCGCTAAAGGAGATAAAAAAGATAATAAATGGAGGATGTGTAATGATTTCACCGACCTTAACAAGTTGTGTCCACGTGACCCATATCCCCTCCCAAGGATTGACTTATTGGTCGACTCAACCGCTGGCTTCGCGTTATTCAGTATGATGGACGCCTTCCAAGGGTTTTACCAAATATACATGGATGAGCGGGACCAAGAGAAGACCGCGTTCATAACCGAGCAGGGAGTTTATTGTTTCATAGTGATGCCGTTCGGCTTAAGAAATGCCGGAGCTACTTATCAAAGGTTAGTAAACCTAATGTTCAAAGAACTAATCGGAGAGCTAATGGAAGTCTACGTGGACGACATGCTGGTCAAAAGCATGAA
Source organism: Penstemon barbatus (assembly GCA_003313485.2). Classification (NCBI taxonomy): domain Eukaryota; kingdom Viridiplantae; phylum Streptophyta; class Magnoliopsida; order Lamiales; family Plantaginaceae; genus Penstemon; species Penstemon barbatus. Next base: position 62,520,333 of record CM064879.1, on the reverse strand, counting down.
CGAAGCAGATCATGTAAGGCATCTCGATCGATGCTTTCAGATCTTAAGAAAATATCGTATGAAGTTAAACCCAGCAAAATGCACCTTTGGTGTCAAATCAGGAAAATTCTTGGGATATCTAGTCCACCAACGCGGAATAGAAGCCAACCCAGAAAAAATCCGAGCCATAACTGAAATGAAACCTCCTAAAACAATCTCTCAAGTACAAAGCCTAGTTGGAAAGATCGTAGCATTAAACAGGTTTATATCAAAGTCTGCGGACAGAAGCCTCCCTTTTTTCCAAACTCTCCGAAAGGCAAAGAACTTTGTTTGGACCGAAGAATGCGATCAGGCCTTCGAGCAGCTCAAAGAATATTTGACGACACCCCCGATGTTAGCAAAACCAACAGAAGGAGAACCATTGTTTATGTACATCTCCATTTCCGACGTAGCAATTAGTTCAGTACTAATTAAAGTCGAGGGCTCAGAGCATAAGCCCGTATATTATCTCAGCAAGTTATTACAAGGGGCGGAGAAGAATTACTTAGAAATAGAAAAATTCACGCTGGCCCTAGTAGTGGCCGCACGAAAACTCCGACCTTACTTCTTAACTTACAAAATCATCGTTCTGACGAATCAGCCACTAAGGCAAGTTCTAGCAAAACCGGAAGCTTCCGGTCGACTAATCAAATGGGCCATCGAACTCAGTCAGTTCGAGGTAGACTACAAACCGAGGATTGCCATCAAAGCCCAAGTGTTGGCCGATTTTATATTAGAAACACCGACACAGGCTACTGAATCATCAAGCTGCCTCAGCAACGATGTCCTGATCATTGAAGATCAAACTTGGCTAATGCACGTCGATGGTGCTTCATGCCGAGAAGGAGGAGGCGCCGGAATCAACTTCACCGGACCAAACAAGGAAGATTTAAATTACGCAATAACACTGGAGTTCGTTGTGACAAACAATGAAGCTGAATATGAAGCGTTAATCGCAGGAATGGAAATGGCAATCAAAGCCAATATAAAAAGTCTTAAAGTACTAACTGATTCAGAATTAGTGCAAAGGCAGATAGAAGGCCTATACGACGCTAAGGAATTCAACATGGTCAAATACCTCGCCAAAGTGAAGACTCTGGCCGAGAAATTTGAAAGTTTTAGTATCCAGAACATCCCACGTTCGGAAAATAAATGGGCCGATCAGTTATCAAAATTCACGGGATCCCATGACGGAAAGACCGAACGGGTGATCAACTGGTTGATCTCTAATACACCAGCAATTGACATCGATGAAACACCAGCAGTGGATATAATGGAAATCGAAGAAGCCGAAGGGAACTGGATGACCCCTATGATAGACTATCTTCGAGAAGGAAAATTACCACCCGACCAAAATGAAGCTCGGAAAATAAAATATCGAGCTCCGAAATATACACTCATAGAAGGAAAACTCTACCGAAGATCAGTATCAGGGATTCTTCTAAAATGCGTACCTGAATCACAAACCCTCGATATACTACGAGAAATACATGATGGGGATGCAGGAAATCACAGCGGATCAAGAGCATTGGCTTTAAAATGTCTCAGGACAGGTTACTATTGGCCGACCATCAATAAAGATGCCGCTCAATATGTCCAAGAATGTCATCACTGCCAGATCCATGCTAACATATGCCATCGACCAGCAGAAAACATGCACCCTATTCCAGTTTGTTGGCCATTCGATCAATGGGGAATGGATATCGTGGGACCTTTCCCAGTGGCCAGATCGAAGAAATCTTATGTCCTGGTCGCCGTAGAGTACTTCAGCAAATGGATAGAATGCGTCGCCCTCGCACGAATAACTCAATTCCAAGTCATCAATTTCCTATGGAAATTCATAGTTTGTCGATTCGGCATCCCAAGGGTCCTTATCTCCGATAATGGAACTCAATTCGCGGGAAAACAAATAATAGAATGGTGTACAAAACTTGGAATTCAACAGAATTTTACCTCCGTAGGACATCCTCGAGCAAATGGACAAACTGAAGTAGCAAACCGAGAAATAATAAAATCTTTGGAAAAAAGATTAGGAGCAGCTAAAGGAAAATGGCTAGATGAACTCCCAGGAGTATTATGGGCTAATCGAACCACGGTAAGGAACTCAACTGGGGAAACCCCATTTAGCTTGGTATATGGGTCGGAAGCGGTTATCCCTGTGGAAACCCTAATCCCAACGCCAAGAGTAGAAATGTTCGATGATAAAGAAAATGAAAAGTCAAGAGAAAACGACATTGATTTAACAGAAGCTTTAAGAGATAAAGCTGCTGTACGCTTACAAGCCACTAAAGCTAATATGGAGAAAGCATACAATCAAAAAGTACGCATTCGAACCTTCAAGGAAGGAGATCTGGTCTTGAAAAAGGTAGAAGTATCCAAACATGTGGGAAAGTTACAACAAAATTGGGATGGACCTTACATCGTCATTGGCGTGGGGAAGAAAGGTTCATACAGAATTGCACACTTGGATGGAACTGCCTTACCAAGAACCTGGAATGCTGTCAACCTTAGGAAATATTATGGTAAATAAATTTTAGCAGGTTATACTGCATTATTTTACTTTTTACTTAATCAGATTTCAATCTTTGTAA